>JAKZAP010000009.1:14137558-14710742 GCA_023053575.1 Branchinecta lynchi | reverse complement strand
TGCGTTCCTTATAATTTAAATTCTTTACAAAAAAACACGAGAAACGCGTTGAATCCTTATTATTTTATCCAGTATTTGACACAGCCCTCCCTAAATATCTTCTCCTAGCTCCAAGTTGTAAAAATCTCCCTCCCCCCCCTTTATCTCCTCATATATCTACTTAGCTTCAGACTAAAATTTCATTGCTTATACTAATAACGTTTTTTAAAGTTTATCCCTCCATCCGTCTATTTATCAGTATGTCTGTTAAAAATACATTCTTCGAAGCGATTCATATATCTTGCACTTGATATCTTTTGACTTTATTAATGAAAAAAAAAATCGAAAGTTTAGGTTGTCTGGATCAAGAAGCTTGGCAAATATTTCTCGGCAACTATGACGTTCTAAAGTTTTCCACTCGTCCATCGTGTTGTTAGCACCACGTCTCTCGAACGGATTGAGATACCTTGTTCGAACCTGGAATGACGATTCTTCGGAAAAATAGCAGAAGTAAGCATAGCATAATCGGCTTGATCAAGAATCCAAATTTATTCTACTTTTCTCGGTCCAACTGAAACCTCATTCTTCATTAGACACGACATTATTTTCATATACAATCCTTCAGATAAATGACATTAAAGTGAAAATATCCCTGTACTATGGTAATATATTATCTTTGTATGCAATCGAAACCGGTTGCAGGCGAACATCATTTCGTTCGTTTAGAACTTGACTCGACTCGGAGTTACAACAAACGCAAGGATTTTCTTCTGCTTTTATTTACTACTGGTTTCGTTTCTATCCAGACTCTTACCTAACACTTTAACATAAAGTAATTATATTTACAAACTTGTAACGGCTTGTCAATCTTGCCGAAGTTAAACAAAAAAGAAAGAAGTTTGAAAAGTTAGAAAGAAATTACAGAACAAGGATACAAACAAAAATATAAAGTTTAAACAATCTGACAGAACAAGATTTAAGAGGAAGCTCGGAAAGAAAAAGAAAAAAAAACGGATATAGAGTTAAAACAAAGTAAAACAAATTAAATATCAAAACAAAAGAAAAACAGATTGTTTGGGAAAAGCTAAAAAAAAAAATTATAAAAAGAAGTTAAAGAGAATGTAGAAAGATAAAAAAAAAAATTAACAAATAGCATTTTAAACAGAAACAGATTTAAGAAAATGCATGAATTATAAGACTAGAAAAAACTAAGAACAAAAAAAATTCTGAAAAATGACGTAAGAAATTGAAATGTGTGGACACGGCGTGATACATTCCCAATGAAGGATTTAACAGTCTCTTGTGTTATTATGGATTCAAGTCAAAGTTTTCGAGAAAAGAACAGACAGCATACCGACTCTGCTTGGAAAAAATTAACAAAAATATATTTAGATACACCTCAAGAGACTGGGTTTATCAAAGGTTTTTCCTCCCGGATAGCAGTCTCTAGAGCTGCTCGTCTGGATCAGAGTTCCGAAAATCCTAATTGTCTACGTTAAAGTCCTAATCCAAACATTCAGCTTACCTTTTCTTAGTAATCCCATGCCACAGGTTTATTTTGAATTGAACGCGATTGCTGTTTCGGCTCGAGAAAAAACCCACGCCGAAAGTCTTCTTTTCTGGATGACGAGATTTTCCAGGATTGATTAGCAAAGAATTATAAGACCAAAATTGATAATTTTTGTATGTCTTCAGAGGTACCACACTGGTCTTGGTTTTTTTAATTTATTTGTATTTGTAATAAACAGTTGGAGCATTAGGTAGAAATTATTATTCTGACCCTTGGCTCCCTATGTGCCATAAGAGCTGTCAGGGATCATCGGCTGAGATTTAGTCCAGACAGAGTTATTTCAAACCTAGGAAATTTGGTGTTTTTTTTTATTTTTTTTATTTGCTCATTGTTTTACGGTAGTTTTAAACATTCATAGTGACGGTAGGGATAGTTAGCATTGTGTATGTGGTAGAAATACCATTTTTTGTGGCCCGCTTTAAGAAGTCTAAGAGAACTCTCCAGGGCATCAAGATACTGTGCTCTAACTTAATGTGAGTGTCCTTTGCACAAGGTATCAGACATTTCCTCAATCAAATTGTCTGGAACAACGGAACCGACAAGACTTTTTGGACCCAACCAAAACTCTTTTATTGCTGAGACACGACTTAAATTTTGGATGCATAAGAAATTTGCGCTATAGCTAACTGTAGTCTTATTGCCATACTAAGAATTATTATTATTTCTGAATGTAAGCGAGGATAAATGCAGGCGCACCTCATTTACTAAGTTTACGATTCATGTTGATTCGGGGTAAGAAAAAACACAAGCAGGTATACTCGTTAGAATTTACTATTTGCTTTTTTTCAATCCAGACTCTTAGCTAAAATTTGTATCCCATTTTCTAGATTTCAAATGACTCTTTTATGAAGCAAAAATCCCACAGAAGTTAAAGTCAACCTCATTTTCTTCAGTCCTCGATTTTTTATGGCGCTCTTTACGCTCCGAATTAGTTGAGACGGACTAGAATCGCAATCTATCCTTCTAGATCTCGCATGTCTGGAAAATTCAGTTTCCTTCAAAAAAGGAAATGATTGAAAGCTGATCATATGTCTCGATTTTGTCCAAATATCTCAAAACAAAAATATATCTTAAAGAAAAGGAATGGAAGGAAATGAAAATTTAAAAATAGAAGTTGGGTAAAAAAGGAGGAAGTTTGAGAAAAAGTTAAAAAGTAACAAAGAACAAGGAAGTTTGTAAAAAAAGTTTAAAACAAAAACAATGACAGAAGAATTTACATAAGATAGGATGGAAGTATCAAGAAAATTTAAAAAGAAACTGTAAAATACAAAGTTGAACAAAAATGGAGGAAGTATTTTGAAAAAAGCTTAAAAAAGAAACCATAAGAGAAGGATACAAAAAGGAGGAAGATGAGAAAGAGAAGATCAGGATTTCAAACAAACTGGGAAAGCTAAGTATCTATTCTCTTCAAGTGTTATAAATCAGGTTTTGTCATCGCGTAAGCCTTCCGCTGCTTCTAGCTGTAAGGACACTCCAGTCAGACACATTAGCTTAATATAGAGAAACTCTTTCGGGATAGTATCAGACACAACTTCAGTAACAAGAAACAAAATGTACATTTATTTCCTGGAAAAGTTTAATTTCTTATTTTAAGGAAAATAGTAAGTTCAACAATTTTAGACCGGCTATAGAGACAGTAAAAAACTTTGCAATTTTGATAGTTTCCGAGAATACACCAGTTTAGAATCCGTATACAAACATAGATCTCTTTTTTCCAATCTAATATTCAGGCCATGCTTCAAGCAAACCCACTGTATGTTGTGGGCAACCATCAACTTGAATAAACGAAAGAAAATATCCAAAATTTATTAAAGTATTAACCGTATAAAATCCATGTCTAATAATCACAAATATGCGATTTGCTGCTCGTGGACAAAATTTGTGAATCTTGACATCCCTTAATCATTCGCAAGGAGCCAGATCTGAGGAAGGGAAAGGGGGGGGGGGTAGAGATTTTGGGAGTTGAAACTGAAGAAAGTGAATGTACTAGCAGTTTTCTGATAATAGGTGTGCTCCTTCGGTTGAGGAAGGTTACAAGGGTCTGGAAATATAGACTAAAGCTGGGTTTGGACAGAAACAGTGAATTTGAGACCATCTTTAGGATTACTACGTCACGACCGATGTATAAAGAGTTCGATGATTATGAATAGTTTATAGTGGTGAATCACCAGCTGATATTAAAGTTGGATTAGGATAGCGGTAACAAGAAATGAGTTTTCGACCTTAGAGCTGTTGTTCGAAGATCCGAGCGAGTCTCCTTAGAGTCGGGTTGAATGAGAACCAGTCTTGCTAGCCTGGGAAGAGCTTGAAGAGACCACAAGCTATTCTAAATAACTGCATCATTTTTTTTTAAGTACGCATTTTAATGTTAACACGAAGTCTTTGATTGCAAAGTTCAAATGAAATGAAATTGGTGGTTTAAGATATGTCATCGCAATTTGTTCGGATCTGCTATTTCTAGTTTTCAACTATGCCATTTAAAAGAAGTGAAGACAAAGCCTTGATGAGACGAAGAACTGTCTTTCATGTCACCGAAGTCTCATCAAGTTCCATTTAGCAAAACATTTTCATTAACCTTTTATCGTAGTTTAATGACTTTCGAACATTTTTGGTTCTTGTCGTTAATTTTTATCAATGTCATCCAGCGCATAGCCTCTTTTTACCTTGATCATTATTCGTTCCAGAAAATATTTTTTAGTCTGTTTCATCATCTTCAGAGGTCTGACTTTTAATCAGATAGAAATTTATGGTTAGAGAAATTTATAATGATTCTTCAAGCCTGTCTTTTCGACTTTTTACTCAACTTTAAAACCGCGTCAATATTTAAATTAGTTATCCTGTCATAGTTAGAGCTGGATAACCAGAAGATAAGACGGCTTCCTCAAAAGTAACTACAGTGTCACACCACACGAAATATAACTGAAAAATTAAATTCGGCAGTATTTGCTTGTTGTTAGATTTAGCAACTTGTTCTTTGGTTTGGAAGGTATACGATTTGGCCTAAGCCACGTACGACAAATAATCTGTTAGGGTTAGGGCAACAGTCTGCTAGGATAGTTTAGAATCACTTAAGTTGCCTTCGAAACACTTAGGCTAACGTCACTTCAAATATATTTTTACGCTAGCTTAGATTAGGTTAGGATATAAATAGTATAAATATTTAGGATATAATATGTTGGTTAGGGTAGAAAGTAATTGTAAATTTATTAGGCTAGCTTAGGTTAGGTTAGGATATATTTAGGTTAGGCTTATATAGACGCTAACTTGAAGCTAACTTAAGCGAACTATTTGAAGCGTAGTTAAGTGACGTTAGCCTAAGTGTTTCGAAGGCAACTTAAGTGATTCTAAACTATCCTAGCAGACTGTTGCCCTAACCCTAACAGATTATTTGTCGTACGTGGCTTAGGCCAAATCGTATACCTTCCAAACCAAAGAACAAGTTGCTAAATCTAACAACAAGCAAATACTGCCGAATTTAATTTTTCAGTTATATTTCGTGTGGTGTGACACTGTAGTTACTTTTGAGGAAGCCGTCTTATCTTCTGGTTATCCAGCTCTAACTATGACAGGATAACTAATTTAAATATTGACGCGGTTTTAAAGTTGAGTAAAAAGTCGAAAAGACAGGCTTGAAGAATCATTATAAATTTCTCTAACCATAAATTTCTATCTGATTAAAAGTCAGACCTCTGAAGATGATGAAACAGACTAAAAAATATTTTCTGGAACGAATAATGATCAAGGTAAAAAGAGGCTATGCGCTGGATGACATTGATAAAAATTAACGACAAGAACCAAAAATGTTCGAAAGTCATTAAACTACGATAAAAGGTTAATGAAAATGTTTTGCTAAATGGAACTTGATGAGACTTCGGTGACATGAAAGACAGTTCTTCGTCTCATCAAGGCTTTGTCTTCACTTCTTTTAAATGGCATAGTTGAAAACTAGAAATAGCAGATCCGAACAAATTGCGATGACATATCTTAAACCACCAATTTCATTTCATTTGAACTTTGCAATCAAAGACTTCGTGTTAACATTAAAATGCGTACTTAAAAAAAAATGATGCAGTTATTTAGAATAGCTTGTGGTCTCTTCAAGCTCTTCCCAGGCTAGCAAGACTGGTTCTCATTCAACCCGACTCTAAGGAGACTCGCTCGGATCTTCGAACAACAGCTCTAAGGTCGAAAACTCATTTCTTGTTACCGCTATCCTAATCCAACTTTAATATCAGCTGGTGATTCACCACTATAAACTATTCATAATCATCGAACTCTTTATACATCGGTCGTGACGTAGTAATCCTAAAGATGGTCTCAAATTCACTGTTTCTGTCCAAACCCAGCTTTAGTCTATATTTCCAGACCCTTGTAACCTTCCTCAACCGAAGGAGCACACCTATTATCAGAAAACTGCTAGTACATTCACTTTCTTCAGTTTCAACTCCCAAAATCTCTACCCCCCCCCCCTTTCCCTTCCTCAGATCTGGCTCCTTGCGAATGATTAAGGGATGTCAAGATTCACAAATTTTGTCCACGAGCAGCAAATCGCATATTTGTGATTATTAGACATGGATTTTATACGGTTAATACTTTAATAAATTTTGGATATTTTCTTTCGTTTATTCAAGTTGATGGTTGCCCACAACATACAGTGGGTTTGCTTGAAGCATGGCCTGAATATTAGATTGGAAAAAAGAGATCTATGTTTGTATACGGATTCTAAACTGGTGTATTCTCGGAAACTATCAAAATTGCAAAGTTTTTTACTGTCTCTATAGCCGGTCTAAAATTGTTGAACTTACTATTTTCCTTAAAATAAGAAATTAAACTTTTCCAGGAAATAAATGTACATTTTGTTTCTTGTTACTGAAGTTGTGTCTGATACTATCCCGAAAGAGTTTCTCTATATTAAGCTAATGTGTCTGACTGGAGTGTCCTTACAGCTAGAAGCAGCGGAAGGCTTACGCGATGACAAAACCTGATTTATAACACTTGAAGAGAATAGATACTTAGCTTTCCCAGTTTGTTTGAAATCCTGATCTTCTCTTTCTCATCTTCCTCCTTTTTGTATCCTTCTCTTATGGTTTCTTTTTTAAGCTTTTTTCAAAATACTTCCTCCATTTTTGTTCAACTTTGTATTTTACAGTTTCTTTTTAAATTTTCTTGATACTTCCATCCTATCTTATGTAAATTCTTCTGTCATTGTTTTTGTTTTAAACTTTTTTTACAAACTTCCTTGTTCTTTGTTACTTTTTAACTTTTTCTCAAACTTCCTCCTTTTTTACCCAACTTCTATTTTTAAATTTTCATTTCCTTCCATTCCTTTTCTTTAAGATATATTTTTGTTTTGAGATATTTGGACAAAATCGAGACATATGATCAGCTTTCAATCATTTCCTTTTTTGAAGGAAACTGAATTTTCCAGACATGCGAGATCTAGAAGGATAGATTGCGATTCTAGTCCGTCTCAACTAATTCGGAGCGTAAAGAGCGCCATAAAAAATCGAGGACTGAAGAAAATGAGGTTGACTTTAACTTCTGTGGGATTTTTGCTTCATAAAAGAGTCATTTGAAATCTAGAAAATGGGATACAAATTTTAGCTAAGAGTCTGGATTGAAAAAAAGCAAATAGTAAATTCTAACGAGTATACCTGCTTGTGTTTTTTCTTACCCCGAATCAACATGAATCGTAAACTTAGTAAATGAGGTGCGCCTGCATTTATCCTCGCTTACATTCAGAAATAATAATAATTCTTAGTATGGCAATAAGACTACAGTTAGCTATAGCGCAAATTTCTTATGCATCCAAAATTTAAGTCGTGTCTCAGCAATAAAAGAGTTTTGGTTGGGTCCAAAAAGTCTTGTCGGTTCCGTTGTTCCAGACAATTTGATTGAGGAAATGTCTGATACCTTGTGCAAAGGACACTCACATTAAGTTAGAGCACAGTATCTTGATGCCCTGGAGAGTTCTCTTAGACTTCTTAAAGCGGGCCACAAAAAATGGTATTTCTACCACATACACAATGCTAACTATCCCTACCGTCACTATGAATGTTTAAAACTACCGTAAAACAATGAGCAAATAAAAAAAATAAAAAAAACACCAAATTTCCTAGGTTTGAAATAACTCTGTCTGGACTAAATCTCAGCCGATGATCCCTGACAGCTCTTATGGCACATAGGGAGCCAAGGGTCAGAATAATAATTTCTACCTAATGCTCCAACTGTTTATTACAAATACAAATAAATTAAAAAAACCAAGACCAGTGTGGTACCTCTGAAGACATACAAAAATTATCAATTTTGGTCTTATAATTCTTTGCTAATCAATCCTGGAAAATCTCGTCATCCAGAAAAGAAGACTTTCGGCGTGGGTTTTTTCTCGAGCCGAAACAGCAATCGCGTTCAATTCAAAATAAACCTGTGGCATGGGATTACTAAGAAAAGGTAAGCTGAATGTTTGGATTAGGACTTTAACGTAGACAATTAGGATTTTCGGAACTCTGATCCAGACGAGCAGCTCTAGAGACTGCTATCCGGGAGGAAAAACCTTTGATAAACCCAGTCTCTTGAGGTGTATCTAAATATATTTTTGTTAATTTTTTCCAAGCAGAGTCGGTATGCTGTCTGTTCTTTTCTCGAAAACTTTGACTTGAATCCATAATAACACAAGAGACTGTTAAATCCTTCATTGGGAATGTATCACGCCGTGTCCACACATTTCAATTTCTTACGTCATTTTTCAGAATTTTTTTTGTTCTTAGTTTTTTCTAGTCTTATAATTCATGCATTTTCTTAAATCTGTTTCTGTTTAAAATGCTATTTGTTAATTTTTTTTTTTATCTTTCTACATTCTCTTTAACTTCTTTTTATAATTTTTTTTTTTAGCTTTTCCCAAACAATCTGTTTTTCTTTTGTTTTGATATTTAATTTGTTTTACTTTGTTTTAACTCTATATCCGTTTTTTTTTTCTTTTTCTTTCCGAGCTTCCTCTTAAATCTTGTTCTGTCAGATTGTTTAAACTTTATATTTTTGTTTGTATCCTTGTTCTGTAATTTCTTTCTAACTTTTCAAACTTCTTTCTTTTTTGTTTAACTTCGGCAAGATTGACAAGCCGTTACAAGTTTGTAAATATAATTACTTTATGTTAAAGTGTTAGGTAAGAGTCTGGATAGAAACGAAACCAGTAGTAAATAAAAGCAGAAGAAAATCCTTGCGTTTGTTGTAACTCCGAGTCGAGTCAAGTTCTAAACGAACGAAATGATGTTCGCCTGCAACCGGTTTCGATTGCATACAAAGATAATATATTACCATAGTACAGGGATATTTTCACTTTAATGTCATTTATCTGAAGGATTGTATATGAAAATAATGTCGTGTCTAATGAAGAATGAGGTTTCAGTTGGACCGAGAAAAGTAGAATAAATTTGGATTCTTGATCAAGCCGATTATGCTATGCTTACTTCTGCTATTTTTCCGAAGAATCGTCATTCCAGGTTCGAACAAGGTATCTCAATCCGTTCGAGAGACGTGGTGCTAACAACACGATGGACGAGTGGAAAACTTTAGAACGTCATAGTTGCCGAGAAATATTTGCCAAGCTTCTTGATCCAGACAACCTAAACTTTCGATTTTTTTTTTCATTAATAAAGTCAAAAGATATCAAGTGCAAGATATATGAATCGCTTCGAAGAATGTATTTTTAACAGACATACTGATAAATAGACGGATGGAGGGATAAACTTTAAAAAACGTTATTAGTATAAGCAATGAAATTTTAGTCTGAAGCTAAGTAGATATATGAGGAGATAAAGGGGGGGGGAGGGAGATTTTTACAACTTGGAGCTAGGAGAAGATATTTAGGGAGGGCTGTGTCAAATACTGGATAAAATAATAAGGATTCAACGCGTTTCTCGTGTTTTTTTGTAAAGAATTTAAATTATAAGGAACGCATAGTTTACTCGGGATGTTTGGAATGGAAGTTGTGTATTATTCTGAGGGATGTTTCTTTTCCAGTGGCAAAGAGTTTTGGCATTATTGTTTTGTTTGGGTAAGACAAATAGATACATTTTTCAGTAGAGTCGTTGTTAGTTTTTGTTTTAAGCTGAATTGAGTTATTGTGAAGGGATTCTTAATTGGATTATATCAAAATCTATTTATTTACTTGTTGGGATTATATAGTAATTATTTATGGAGCTAGTAATTTGTTTATAGTTTTATACTAGCTATTACCCATTAGAGATTATAGCTTTAAGAAGTATAATAATCATACTGTATCATAAGAAATAAAACCCCACCTGAAATAGTATTTCCGTATCCTTGACACGAATTGAATATCAGTCCCACTTTAAAATAATAACGTACTCTCAATATCTGCATAACCCCTACCCCTAATCTCCCCAGAAACAAAACGGAATAAGGTTCATGCCTAATTGGGATCTAAATCAAAGAATCCGACAGGTTCTCCGTTTTAATCACCACTTGTCCGAAGTTTCCCATCAACCATAATTCCTACTCCTTCCTAAAATCCTTTCCTTATTTTCGTCTATTTTCAATATCCGTCAAATTGTCTTCCTCAATAGAACCAATCAAAACAACAACTTCAAAATATCAATAACGATTAGGAGAAACCTTCGCTTCCTATAGGCAAAAAAAAAACGAATACCCCAGGTGAGCCTAAAACCACCTATGGTAAGCTTCCCAGCGCAGCTGACATGCTGTCAGGCCCACTTAAAGAAATGTCCGCTTTTCTCATATCTTTCAAGGTTTCCTTTATCCATAAGCAACTTAACTATATTTTCCATAATCTTTGAAAACAGTAGGAAAAGGCTAGCTAGTGCCCCAAAACTACTATTTAAGACTACAGCCTGTATTCTTACTTACAGTCCCTCTTTCACATATTTAAACAAGGTCGCCTTGTATCCGTCTCGTCTTCTCATCTCTTAAACTATCACCCATTGGTTTGTAGGTACAGCAAAGGAGACTCATCTGAATAAATCTTATGTTTCAGAAATTGCCTGTTCCGTCTGCCCGTTAAATCATGCAAAGAAACCAAGATCTCTTATCATGGTCACGCTTCCATTTCTCCCCCAACTTGATTTCTTGAGCTATTTCAGTCCCAACCAAACACCTATTCAGGCATATTCTTAGCAATATTCATATTTTTTTAAATTGTCCCACAATCACCCTATTATCTTCGCGCGCCCTTTGTTCCATAACCCTCCATTGCTGTGACACATCAAATCGGAATCCCAGCGCCCAAAGCATAAGCTTCCAAACCTAATAAACACTCCGTTGCACTCTCAATGAATATTGAAACCTAAAGTTTTCCCCAGTATCACTAGAAGATGGTAGTTGGGTGGGGGGGGGGCGCCTGAATCAGTACTGTATTTTGTATCCTAGTCGTATCGGTTTTATCTAACTCTACCATGGTAGGAAAAAGCTAACCAGTATAATAAATATCAGTGTGACTGAGCTCCTCCTTCCCTTTAAGCAAAAATACCTGTTAGTGAATTTCGCAAATACGAAAATGAGAATTCGCAGTTTTCAAATCTTATTCAGTCAACCTTTTATCGGAACCCAAATACTTAACACGCAAACCAGCATCCCGAAAAAAGTTGAGAAGGAAGTTCAAAAAAATAAAATGGAAAAAAATAAGTTGAAAGAAAGTTGAAAAAAAGTTGAAAAAAGTTGAAAAAAAAAGTTTGAAAAAAAGTTAAGAAAAAAGTTTGAAAAAATGTTTGAAAACAAAGTTTGAAAAAAAAAAGAAGAATTAATAATCTGAACCATATTACCCAATGTGCGGGAATTGCGGTGTCCGGGAAACAGCTTGCATGATGGTGCGCATAACTTTTAACAACCCTCGATGACGAAGGGATATTTCACCCGCCTTTGTGCAAAACCATATTCAAATCAACACAAACGAACCGCTCCGTGGGAAACCAGAGAGGACCTACAGTATTTATCGTAGTAACTAATTTAGCTATTTTACAATAATAACCACTTAGTAACTAGTTAGTAGTAACCATATAGAAATCACTCATAAACAAATCCCATCCTAAAAACGTCAATCCCGTGGTATCCGAAAAATATGAATCCCGTAGTATACGGTCTACAGAAATCCCGTAGTATCCTGAGGGCATGAATCCCGTAGTATACGGTCTAACTACCCTACTCTTATATCGAAGCTCTAAGGGATTTCAGAATAAACTTATACTTCAGCTTGTCTTCTTACCTCTACATCGACTGCGTCAAATTATCATGAAACAAGAACAAAGTTTTCGATGGGATCCCAAAAAATTATCCAGACAACTGGGTCTTGTCTTAGCCAGATCCAGTCATCGCCAGACAACTTGAACATTTTTACTATTAAAATTCAGAAACAGATTAAGGCCAAATAGCTAATCATCTGAGCAAACCAAGTTCAGATACGGATTCAGCATGTGTGTTTACCCCTATAAGTCATATCTGTTTTGACGAAAACTTCCTGCCACTTCTGCCAATTTCCCGTTTCCGGCCGAACTCCAGAACTACTTGTCCGGCGAAAAAACAAAGCTCAAAAACGAACTCAGGTATCTTCTTTCTCCAATAATGAACATCTAATCAACTTCAAATAAAAATTTAACGTACAAATTTTCCGACTCCAGCCGGATTCCGGCCGAACTACTTGCCCGGCGAGAAAATAGTTTTCACCACCGTGTTCAGCATGTCTTCTTATCCCTAAATCGAACATCTAATAATTTTCAAATAAAACTTTACTTTTAACAGACTTTCCGGTTTGGCCGGATTCCGGGCTAACTACTTGTCCGGCGAACAAATGTGTTGCTCAGCATGTCTTCTTATCCCTAAATCGAACGTCTAATCAACTTCAAATATAACTTTTACTTTTAACAAACATTCCGGTTTTGGCCGGATTCCGGGCGAACTACTCGTCCGATGACAAAATGGTTTTCACCATCGTATCCAGCATGTCTTCTTACCCTATAATCGACTATCACATTATATGTTTAAAAATATTTCATTTGCCCCTTAAGTTAAACCCCCTCCCCCACCCCTAAATCTAGGGCTACAGAGCCCATCTACGAACTTGACCTTACTCTTGACCCAAACAATCCTCACACCAAGTTTTATCAAAATATCTCATTCCCTTCGAGAGTTATAGTGCGTACAGACGGACGGACGGACACACGGACAACTTTTGTGATGTCATAGGTATCCCTCCACTTACGTTTTGGGATCCCAAAAATGAATCGTTAATAAGAACCACAAATGGGGTTGGGATTCTGCGAGTCTTGGAGCCTAGAATTGGTGAATATTGGTTAGCCGATATTTATTCGGTAATAATTTAGCAGCTAAAATACTAACCTGCCTTACATCTGGACCACGAAATCCTAAAATAAAATTTTCACCCTACTAATCTGTTTAGCGTCAATACTTTAAAACAGCTTAAACTGCACTTGCAAGCACTAATATAGACATGATTCACGGGCATCTCTTGCGCCAAGCCTTCATATCCTCTGTTTTAAAGGACACCTGAACAATGAAACCATAATTGAACACACCATGGAGAATGTATTTACAGACATGGCAACGGAGAGCCTTTTTCTCATGAGCGTGGCGTTTTCAAAACAGGGATGTTCGTTTCCGAAGGTTTGCACATGCAGACTCCAATACAAAAAGCGCAATTCATTCAAATCTTGTACAGAGCTGGTCGGATCGTATTGGAATTTCTTCTAGATATACGTTTGGGCTTAACTGGTTAACAAATATTCCAGAAGAAAGGTTGATTGGAGACATTTGTTCATTTCTAAAATGTTCGGTACTGAAATAAAGACAGATGCAAAATGAAGCAAAAATCATAGCTTGGAAACACTATTTCGTATTTGGATTGGGTATTCTGCAAGCAATGTTAACGGAAGTCAAACAGATAGGGATGATACTTGGTGCTCTTCATTCAGGTGTCCTTTAAAGCACAACTCTTACTAGAAATCATCTTTTCCCTATAAAATGAATCAGAAAAAGCGTTTTTGGTAATACCATCACTTTCCACCTGAAACTAGCAATTCTCTTGTTAACGCTTGTCAACTATATCCAGCCTTCCTGCTCTCCGACGCTGCGGCTGGGCGCAAAACATTTGAAAACTGAACGTGCATTGGTTAAAAAGTGGGAAACTAAGCAAATAAAAGAAGTAATAAACAGAAGATTATCACATCTTTATATGTGAAAGAGTTGTCAGCGGACCTTGAAGATTTTGGCAAGCTTTTCGTTGGGTGACGGGAAAACTCGGAAAGGCAGAAGAAGCGCTAAAAATTCGTAGTTACGGAACGAAACAATGGAGAAAGGTGGGAATTTTAGAAGCTTATAATTCCATTTGGGAGCTAAGTATATTATAGAAGACAGAATAAGCAAGAGGGGTCCTTTAAAGAGAATGTTTGTTTTCAAAGACACGCAAAGGGAGCTTTACCTGTATTATTTTAAAAAAAACATGCTCAGCTTTCGTTTCTACTTTAATAAGCTTGGAAACCTTGGTGAACCGGATTGTTTGTACATTTTCCTATAAAAGAGAATTAAAACAGTGTTAAATAGAGTTTTACTTTTCAACCTAATCCAAACATTCTATTTACCTTCTCCTAGGCCTACTGATGGCAAGCCACCAGTTTGTTTAGATTTGAACTTGATTGCCGGGTTGTTGTTTTTGCTCGAGAAACAAGACCAAAGGTTCCGATGGGATCCCAAAAATTCAATGTCTAATCCAGACAACTGGGTCTTGTCTTATATCCAGTGATCGCCAGACTCCTTGAACATTTTTACAATTAAAATTCAGAAAAAGATTAAGGCCAAAGAGCTCATCATCTGAGAAAACCAAGTTCGGAGTTGGATTCAGCATGTGTGTTTACCCCTATAAGTCATATCTGTTTTGACGAAAACTTCCTGCCACTTCTGCCAATTTCCCGGTTTCGGCCGAACTCCAGAACTACTTGTCCGACGAAAAAAGAAAGCTAAAAAACGAACTCAGGGTATCTTCTTTCCCCAATAATGAACATCTAATCAACTTCAAATAAAAATTTACCTTATAACAAATTTTCCGACTCCAGCCGGATTCCGGCCGAACTATATGTCCGGGTAAAATATGATTATCACACACGGATTCAGCATCTCTTCTTACCCCTAGATCGGTAATCTAATCAACCAGAAATAAAACTTTAACTTCTAACAATTTTCCGGTTTTGGCCGGATTCCGGGCGAACTACATGTCCGTTTAAAAAATTGTTTTCACATAAGTGTTCAGCATGTCTTCTTGCCCTTAATTGAACGTCTAATCAACTCCAAATACAAAATTTTAATTGTAACAAACTTTCCGGCTTGGTCCGGATTCTGGGCGAACTACTTGTCCGTCGAGAAAATGGTTTTCACCATCGTCTTCAGCATGTCTCCCTACCCCTGAATCGAATACCTAATCAACTTCAAATAAAACTTTTACTTTTAACAAACTTTCCGGTTTCGGCCGGATTCCGGGCAAACTACTTGTCCGATGACAAAATGGTTTTAACCATCGTGTTCAGCATGTTTTCTGACCTCATAATCGACTATCACATTAGCTGTTTCAAAATATTTTGTTTGCCCCTTAATTTGAACCCCCTCCCCCACCCCTAAATGTAGGGCTACAGCCCGTCTACGAATTTGACTGGTCGGACGACCCAACGAATCCTCACACCAAGTTTCATCAAAATATCCCACTCCCTTCGAGAGTTATCCTGCTTACAGACGGACGGACAGACGGACAACTTTTGCGATGTCATAGGTATCCCTCCACTTACGTTTTGGGATCCCAAAAACCCACGCAGAACGTCTTTTAACCAGGTGACGAAATTTTCCACGTTTGATTAGCAAAGAATTATAAGATTTTATTCATGGATGTCTTCAGAAGTACCACACTGGTCTTGGGCTTTTAATTTATTTATATTTGTAATAAACAGTTGGAGCATTAGATGGAAATTATTATTCTGATCCTTGGCTCCGAATTATTCCAATTATACCGAATTATTCCAAACCTAGGAATTTTTTTTTTGTATTTGCTAATTGTTTGACGGTGTTTTTCGTGGTTTTGAACATTCATAGAGACAGTAGGGATGGTTAGCATTGTGTTTGTGGTAGAAAGACGATTTTTTGTGGTCCGCTTTAAGCGAAGGGACAGACGCATAATCAGCATATCTTGGAATTTATTTATTTATTAGGCTAAATAGGTGTCGGGAGGCGACATACTCAGCAATTTTTCTTGGTTATTTTCAACACTGGCGCCTGGCCTGACTTTCAGAGGCGTTACTAGCCAAAATGTTTTTTTTGGGGGGGGGCATTTGCCGACTAGGTGGTAATTTTTACCGACTGTTTTTCCAGAAAAACCGACTGTTTTCATGAACAAAATCAACTGTTTTGACGGAAAATCGTTACCGACTGGCCGACAACATTGGGGGGGGGGGAGCTAGTAGTGACACCCGTGCTGATTGTAGACGAGTTTCCGAAGATCGTGTCTCCCGGAGTCATCTCACATCAGTAATTAAGAGAGGTTACAACGACCCATTGTTTCAGCTGCTGTCCTAGTCAGATTATTTTTTCCTCACTGGGTGATTCTTTTTCCAATTTCTATTGTTTTCCGGTCTTTTGTCTGCGACTGAATCAATAACTCTCCTATCTTGGAGGCATTGTCTCAACTAGACCAACCGAATCAGCGGAAATTTCGATTCATTTCTTTTCTAACTTCTATTTGGGCTGAAACGTAGGGTTCCAGTTTCCAAGAATTATGCCCTTCAGTGGCTTGGATGATGGTGATGGATAAACATTAAGAAAATGTTTAAGCAAAGTAATGTTTTTAAAGTAATTTTATTGAAATAATAATATTGAAGAAGTACTGTAAAGGAAATTTATATATAAAGAATAAGTAGAATTTCGTACCTTTTGTATCAGGGTTAATTAATTGATACTTTGTATCAATAACTCCCGAAAATTTGTGTTGTTACCTCGGTTGTTACGCACTTAATCAATGAAAGGAAATAGGACAGTGAGGAAAGAATCAGTCAATTTGGATGGTATGCTAAGGGGGTCTAGCAGTTCTTGACGGCGACTCGCTGACCGCTCGCCTCTATAATGAATGAATGAATAAGAAGTCCTAAGTACCAGTCCAAATATTCAACACTCAACTCATAATTCTAACAACTAAATACGTATCAAATAAACTAATACCTATTCCTACCACAACTTCAACCCACAATAAAACGTTCACTGTGCTCCATGGCAACCTTCAGGAATCTACCCAACCAACGCAGCTCTTGGAACACTTTGCTACCCGTCAGATCTTTCAGAGACCCCCCTTGAAATTGTACGAGTTCAAAGAAACTTAAGGTGAATGTCATTCGCAACAGGAATTCGCTGCCGCAATTGCCCGCCCTGCAGCAGTTTCGAATGACTGCATCTCAAACAGAATCAAAACGAACACCGCAGGCGAAATTTTATAAGTAGGCGATGGCTTTTCTCGGTCAAAACACTACTTCCTTCCAACAAAATCTAGCTTTTGAGACTCAAGCCCCAAAATTCAAAGCCTAAACTTTCCAGTAAACAGAGTCTACTACGAAAGGCGCTGCTGGAATTTTTGTGGAATCCTGAATGATCAGCACGCCTTTTCGGATCCCACTTGGCACGGATCTGCCTGTCTGTCTTAGTTCACAGCGAATCACAATGTTTGACTGGTACTGTTAGCTGGAAGTTGGTAGTGTGTCATTCGACTTTTCCGAAAAAGAAGTACTGATCATCGAGAAAAAGAAAAACAACTTGAAACAGAACAGACTTGTTCTGACTTTATATTTAAAAAACAAAATAGAAATCAAATGACGTGCTGAATAACCAGGTCTTTCTTTTCATCTTCTCTCATTGCTCGCGAAGCCAATTTATTTGTAAACGTCGTACTGGAGGAAAAGATAAAAAATCGTCAAATTCTTTTCTGTTAAAATATAAAAAAATCTTTGATTGAAACTAAAAAATTCAAAGAAAGTGTACACTATAAGCAAAACTAGCTTGATTTTATTTGAACGAGGAATGCTGCTACAGAACAGATTCTGTTAAAACTCGGGTGGAAACTGTGCCCTGCAGGGTGAAATTCATTATTTGAACTGTTTTTGCCGATCATCTTGGAAGCTCGAATCTGAAAACCATACTTCTCGTTCTTACAAAATTGAAAAAAGAAAAGGAACGACTATAGTCGTTCCTTTTCTTTTGCGATGGACTGTCTCTATAGAGACAGTCCATCGCATCTTTATGTCAATCTGGCAAGCTCGAAACACGCGACTGAGAATGCAATTACTCAAGTCTCAAACGCTCGAGAACCCAAAACCGCCTTGGTACAAGCTGGATGTCAACTCACTTTCTTAGTAACCCTGAACTAGCTTTAGGCTACCGAATTTCCTGGTCGTACTGCCAACCCCGCCCCATCCCCATTTAGCTTTCCTAGGTGAGTACCCCCTGACCAGTTTAGCTGATTTTTTGTCACGCGCTGCGTTCGCAGAGCGCCCAGTTAAGCTACCCTCCCCAGTTAAGCTCCCCCCCCCCCCCCCACACCCCATAGCGACGCCCCTGAAGATTGGTCCTTCAAAGAGAACTTAATCAAAGACAAAAGTCCGTGGCAACTTTTGGAGGCCATCAATCTATACTACACTGAGAATACATGTAATAATTCAGTAAATACATTAGCCTACACAAATCCCCCAGTTAAGCCCCCCCCCCCCCCCCACCCCACCCCATAGCGACGCCCCTGAAGATGGGTCCTTCAAGGAGAACTTAATCAAAAACAAAAGTCCGGCCATGCGGCAACTTTTGGAGGCCATCAGTCGATACTACACTGAGAATAAATTTAATAATTCAGTAAATACATTAGCCTACACAAATCCCCCAGTTAAGCCCCCCGCCCCACCCCATATCGACGCCCCTGAAGACGGATCCTTCAAGGAGAACTTAATCAAAGACAAAAGTCCGGCCATGTGGCAACTTTTGGAGGCCATCAATCGATACTACACTGAGAATACATTTAATAATTCAGTAAATACATTAGCCTACACAAATCCCCAGATTAACCCCCCCCCCACGCCTCATAGCGACGCCCCTGAAGACGGGTCCTTCAAGGAGAACTCAATCAAAGACAAGTCCGGCCATATGGCAACTTTTGGAGGCCATCAATCGATACTACACTGAGAATACATTTAATAATCCAGTAAATACCTTAGCATACACAAATAAATTTTAAATATTTTTATTCGCAAAAATAAAGTAGCGGAGCGAGGTACTGTCAGGGTTCTTAAAGGACACATCATACCTGCAATATCAAGGACAAATAAGCACTAGAACCTCCGTCTCCCTATTTCTGTAACACGACCATGCCGAGTCGAAAGATTTCCTATACCCTGCCCGATGCAAACAAGCAACTGCGCGGAACATCACAATTCGTTACTTCTACACATATTCTATATCGCAATAAAGCCACGGAGAATAAATTTCAAAAGTAAGAGCCGATTGGTTCTCTTCCACTGTAACGCGCTGTAGAGCCGGTACCAGCACACCTGCTGCACTTTTCCCTCTAATATGCGCAGCGATCAAGAGGGTTTTAAACGGGCATCAGCTCAAAGCTATCAGCAAGTACCTGGAGGATAAATATTCCTTCCGCCCAAGCTGACTGCGAATCATATTTGATAGTGCAAAACGGATGTCAGCTGAATTTTATTGGAGCTATATTTCGGCCCTTCTTGGCAAGGGTCCTTTTCAGGCTCAAAACTGCTCAAGTTGGAAAAATGAACTTGTGGGAAACACCACCGAAATATTAGCTCCAATAAAATTCAGCTGACGTATCCGTTTTGCACTATCAAATATAAGCAAGTAGGCTACCTCTTTGCCCACCTCAGTTTTGTCGGGGTTTCCATAGTCGCTGCATGGGACCAAAGACGGGGTTCTATTGGCTTATTTGTTCTTGGTGGTAGTAATCCATTCAACTTCATTAGTATTTCCATCCATTCTCGTTTCCGAGATTCTTCACTTCATAAGTGTATCCTCTCTCCTCTATTGTCAATACACTGATTATCACATGCTTGCCACATTTATTATCTTTACGTGGCCTATCCTGCACCCGATCATTGTTTCTGAGGAGCTTATTCGGTCGGAGAACAGTTATGCAAATTATGCCACGATTCTCACCCAAGGCAAAGGACATGGAAAGCGTGCTAAAAACCAGCCAAAGCCGTGAGTAATTTTCTAAAAGCATAGCTTTGCTGTGAAGTGGTGAACGATTTCAGAACATCTGTGCAGAAACCTTACGAATTACGCGAATTGATAACATCATAACACTCTTAGCCACGAACAGGCCCATATCCAGGAATTTATTTCGGGGGGGGGGGGGGGGGGGGGTGCCCGCGGGTCGGTCCACAAAGTACAAATAAGACGTAGATCAGATTTTAAAGCCTACAGAAAACGATTACTTTTGTGGGTTTCGGGGGGGGGGGAGGCGAACCCCCTACTTCCCCCCCCCCTGGATACGGCCTTGGCCACGAATATTAAGGACGCATCCAAGCCACTGAAGATTATTATTTCTGGAAACTGTGACTCTACGTTTCAGTCCCAAGCAAAAAGGAAAGGAATCGAAAATATTATCTTAGCCTCAAAGCGAACATTACACGAATACAAATTGCTGATTTCCTTCCTTGCTATACTATTTCTTTCGTCATTTCAGTGCGTAATAAGATTCATCATCATCATGATAAACAAGTCGCTGCAGAGCCGTTTCGAGACTGGTATCTCACAGCCAAAATAAACGTCAGCTGAATCGAGATTGCCGCTTATCAGGCCTACGGGTTCCAGCTACCCCCTCCCCCCCCCCCCCGGTGGCGGTCCCCATCCCCGGGTAAAAACATTTTTTTTTTTGCCCGCTATATGCGGAAAGATGGATGAAGATGTGGAACACTTGGTTTGTTTTTGTAGCGAGCTAGATAAGTTTTTGGGATCCCAAAACGTAAGTGGAGGGATACCTATGACATCGCAAAAATGTCCGTCTGTCTGTCTGTAAGCACGATAACTCTCGAAGGCAATGAGATATTTTGATGAAACTTGGTGTGAGGATTCATTGGGTCAAGTGTAAGGTCAAGTTTGTAGATGGGCTATGTAACTCCATATTTAGGGGTGGGGGAGGGGGTTCAAATTAAGGGACAAACTAAATATTTTTAAACAGCTAATGTGATAGTAGATTATAGGGTAAGAAGGCATGTTGAGCACGATGGTGAAAACCATTTTCACGCCGGACAAGTAGTTCGTCCGGAATCCGGCAAAAACCGGAAAATTGGTTAAAAGTAAAAGTTTGATTTGAAGTTGATTAAATGGTCGATTTAGGGGTAAGAAGACATGCTGAACATGATGGTGAAAAAATTTTCTCGCCGAACATGTAGTTATTCGGAAATCCGGCGAAAACCGGAAAGCTGGTTAAAAGTAAAAGTTTAATTTGAAGTTGATTAAATGTTCGATTTATGGGTAAAAAGACATGCCTAACACGATGGTGCAAACCATTTTCTCGCGGGACAACTAGTTCGCCCGGAATCCGCCAAAACCGGAAAATTTGTTAAAAGCTTAAAGCTTAAAAAATTTGTTAAAAGCTTAAAAGCTTAGAAGTTCGATTAGATGACAGATTAAGGGGTAAGAAGAGAGGCTGAGTCGGTATATGACAATAGTTTTTTACCCGGACATTTAATTATTCCGGAATTCGGTTGTAACCGGATTTGTTTTAAGTCAAACTTTTATTCAAAGCCGATTAGATGTTCTGATACGCTGGTTTTGTTTCTGATTTTTTTTTGTATTGCTGGACTAGTAGTTCGGTCGGAAATCGGCAGGAAGTCTCGGTCAGTATCGTCAAAATAGATATGGCTTATAGAGGTATATCTGAACTTGGTTTTCTCTGATGATTAGCCTGTCCAAGACTGGATCTGGTGAAGACAAGACCCGATTGTCTGAATCAAATATTAGATTTTTGGGATCCCATCGACACCTTTGGTCTTGTGTGTTAAGTTTCTTGGCTATGTTTCTAACTGGTATGACTCTTCAGCCTTGCCGGACGTCTGCTAGTCGTGTTTCCATTCCCACACCCAAGCCCTTTAAACCGCCCCTGAGCTCGGAGATAAGACTTCGACGCTTGCAGTTATCACAAGTTTTCTGAATACATATGGGACGAAACGCTGGCAGGGCGCCGGCAGGCGGCCTTCCACCCCCCTCGAATTTTGTCTACCGACGCCTCTGCCCGTCTTACCTATATAACTGCTTGACTCTGCCTCCCTAATCGTTCTGTGCGAATTGTGTCCATATTTCTGAGATTTCAAACTTGCTTTTCATTTCCGGACGCTGATTTTTGCTATCTCCGTGTTTGAGGTTTTTTTTAGAGCGGAACAGGTTACCGCTTCTTCCTTCGGAGTAGATCATTGGTCAGAAATACCAGCTGTCCCGATGAAAAATGCGTAGCCTGTTTACGAAATACTTTCATTTAACATCCAGTTGGCAACAGTTGCTGATGTATGCCACATAAAGTTTAGAGCTTCATAATTTCCGTAACTTTTTCCTCGGGATGCAAGTTCTCCATGTTTATCATCAAAACCAAGGGGGCCGCTCGATACTGAAAACGGCCGGATCGTTTGTAAGCATTGAGAAAACCAGCAGGGTTTCAAAGGAGTCACGCATGTTAGAGTATTGAAATATAAGCTCTCTCTTCCCGACTTGTGCTTTAAAGAATAAACGACTCCGATAGCGTTTTCTCCCAGTTCAGCAGACCCTCAGTCTGCTTGCCTTCGCCGAACTACAACTTTACATTCCCTGCCCTGCCTTGCGAGCAATTTACACACGCAACAAGCTGTCATCTACCGATGTGTTCATGCTCGTGTCTGACGTACTATAATCATGACTGGAAAGGGAACAACCGATGCCCTAATTTACCGTATCCTGCCGAGAATCGGAACTAGTGTAAAGATTCAGATTCAGGCAGCTCGGAAATGGATCCGTTGAGTTCATCCCGCCGAGTTCAAGCGGGGCCATGCTTCAAACTGTCAGCCGATGTCTCGGTCATAAGCCAAACTCCCCTATGATTTGTTAAAGGATCTGTCTTACGTATAATACTAACGCAACCTAGTTCCTTTATCCCAATTTCGTATGGTACATTCTAGCCCCTCTAAAAAAAAAACGCTGATTTTCTCACTTGCCGTGTTTTGTTACCTTCGATGTGTATCACGCTGTCGACTGTTGTCTGCGAGAAGTTTTCCATCAGAACAAAAAGGTTAATTAAATTGTTTCCCTTTTTTCGCTATAATTAACGGGTCTCGGAAAAGTCTTAAAACCGTGGGTTATTTGTTGAAAGCACAGCCTTATAGTTTTAAAGTATTTAAATATATTAAAATACTGTAAGTTGAAGAGTAAATGGTGCGAAGGGTCCTTTAACTACCTTTTTTTCGTCGACTATACTTGCGTTGTCTCTAATGCCTTGAACAGAGGATCAGGGTTTGGTGCTTGCAGACTAGCATTACTGCCAGGATTTTCAGACTATCATTAGGTCCCTACCGGAAAAGCTTATATTTTTGATGATGGAAGTGCAGAAAATCGGGACGGGAAAGGAACTCCTGATCGTGTGTCCGCTCCATATTCCCTTCGTAGGCTCTTCGTAGCTGCCCGTCTTCTCAGACATAGCTGAACCGAAAATGTGTTAAATTCCAGCAGGTCCTGGATATGATTGGAAAGGGATAAGATGGAGAGAGATTGGACTGAATCACCTGACCAATCCATTAAGCAACATCCACGAAGTTCCAATAGTCAGTTCAGTTCGGAATGTGGACGTGTATGCGGGGTGGAGGGGGGCAGCGGAGCAGAGGCGTCACGTATGCAGGGTGGATGGCCCACCCCAATTTTGTCGACCACTCGGTATTCCTCAGCCCATGCTATCTGCGACTCGCAGTTGGCTGCGCTAAACGGATACGTCGACTGAATTTATTTTAGAGATATTTCGGCCCTTCTTGGCAAGGGTCCCCCCTCTACAAGGGTCCTAAGGCTTAATGGATTACTGGTTCACGTTTCTAGCTTTCAGCCTGTGTAGGACCATATATTCAAATAATGTATACAACGGATACGTAAGCTAATGCTTCTTCAGCGGACGAAGCATTATAGCTGACGTATGCGTTGTACACTGTAAAAAAAAATCTTGCAGTATTTGCTACTGGGATTAATCTTGTCTTTATTGAGATTTGATTATCCCTAATTCGGATTAATTTTATCCCAATAGAGGTAAGATTAATCCCAGTAGCAAATACTGCATCCTTATTCGGAGAAGCTTTTTACAGTGTATACACTATTTGAATATACACTGTTGTTGAAAGTTGTTCGTTTGTTTTTTCTTTACAATGGCTTAGGCTAGAAGTTTATTAATAATTTTTACAAACCCATCAGAATTAGTGAAGTGTCGTTTTTTGTGCCACTGGCATGTCTGATGCTTTTGAGGAACACCAGGTTTATTTATATTTGCCATTAAAATTGTACTTTACCTTACCTTACTGTAAAAAGTTTCTCCGAATAAGGATGCAGTATTTGCTACTGGGATTAATCATATCTCTATTGGGATAAAATTAATCCGAATTAGGGATAATCTTATCTCAATAAAGATTAATCCCTGCAGTAGCAAATACTGCAAGATTTTTTTTTATGGTGTATGTTTCAAAGTCAGCTTGGGCTCTGAGTAGGACCCTTGCCAAGAAGGGCCGAAATATCGCTCAAATAATTCAGTTGACGTATCCATGTAGAGTGTTCAACTGTATACTACCTTATTTAATGGTGCAAAACGAATACGTCAGTTTTATTGGAGCTATATTTCAAAAGGTACCTTAGCTTCGCCGCCAGAACATTAAGGCTCGTAGTGAGAGCAGGAAAAAACGGGTCTGAATCATGATTTTTACTGAAAATATATAAACTATACACAGATTCTTAGTAAAGCGCAAATTTGACTAGTCAACACGATTTCAATAAAACGCTAAATTCGGTAAGCAATGCAACAGTAAGCAAAAATTTCACAATATTCTGTCGAGTGTACCCCGAACCTGCGGCATGCTGGAGGGGGGGGGGGGGGGGATATGGGGTTCTTCTGTACGCGACGGTGTTTAGGGTCATGGCGCGATTGTGACACGTCATGAAACTCTCTGCTGTGTCGTTTGGCCCAAAAATTAGAAACGGTGAAACGTCACTTATGTTGTTATTACGTCATGTGCTCAACGGTTCCGGTTACGTGGACTCGCACCCTCGCTCATTCACTAGTTCGATTTTGTGGGGGGTACGACAATCGTGGAAAGGAAATCCGGACGCGATTTTCAGCCAAACGTTTCGGTAGTATGGAGAACTGTGATTTATTTCGACTTTTCCAGCCAAAACTGATGAAAATTTGCCAGGAAACCTGATATTCTTTCCGCTCCAGAACCGTTTTAAGTTCTGAAGATGGTCGATTCCTTGGTTCACAGTCCGCCCCTCACAAGCGCATTTGCGCTTTTTGGTGGTATGACACGAGGGGGTGTCAATTGTCGGGCACAGTGTGTACTGGAGTCAAGCTCACTTCGGGCACAGTCAGGCACACTGTACCCTACTTGTAAAGAGTTGAAAACCCCTCGATACGACAGTCGTTGGCTTCTGAACGTGGTAGCGTACAACGCGCCATTTGAGGTTGCACAGGCCTTAGCTGTCAATCCGATCTCCTGTTCTCTTTCTCTTCTCTGAATTCCTCTTCGACATACCGAACTCAAACGATATCGGGTCTTCTATGGTGGTTACATTTTATATACCCTGTGGAACATGGGGTATTCTGGCTAACGTTACTTCCTGATTTCTGGCTTTGCGCCCCAGGCACAATATACGTGGGAGACT
Source organism: Branchinecta lynchi (assembly GCA_023053575.1). NCBI lineage: Eukaryota > Metazoa > Arthropoda > Branchiopoda > Anostraca > Branchinectidae > Branchinecta > Branchinecta lynchi. The sequence goes on along the minus strand of JAKZAP010000009.1, from coordinate 14,685,238 downwards.
TTCTATCGGTGTAGTTATCTCTCAACAGCGGGTACGAACCGGTATATGGTATCTGAATCGGCTCGAGATACCCGCTTTGGTCATGGTGGGGGTAGCGCCCATCTTTGTAGGTCACCTGCGGGTATACTACCCGCTTCTCCCTATGGTGGTTACAATTGTCAATGGGTACTGCATAATGCCCTTCTGTAAAATTTGATCCGGGGGTGGGAAGGCAAGGGGTTGCCTGCTCCGTTGGGAGGGTGTACTGTCGGCGCGGTGGTTTTTGTTGGAAGCGGTTTTTCATAAGGCAGTAAACGCAGAGAGCGACGATTGCGATTAAAGCAATGCTGGCAACGGGTAGGATGATGATTGCGGTCGAGTCGAGGCTCGAAGTCTGGATGGGAGCAAGCGGGCCTGCAAACATAATGGGGTTAGGCTATGTTGCTATAGTTTTGGGGTTAAATAGACCTAGGGGACGTTTTCGCGGGGATGGCTGTAAAGTTGAACGGCTGATCCCATCCACGCGAAAATTAGAAAATCGATCAGGCGTTGAACGGCTGAGGATGTGGGTTCCGTCCACGCGAAACTGCCTATTTAGCTGGATGGGAGCATATGAGTGGGAAGATCCAAACAACATCCCCGTTCAGCTCAACGCTGCCCTCAGAGCGGTGTCAAACGGAAGGCGTACATCGAGCTAGATGGCCCGTTCACCTTTTCATCCGTATACACGAAAATGACAAAAACATCGACGCCATCCACGCGAAAATGTCCTTCGAGCTCGACGGGAGGTCGACAAGACCAGAGCCATCCACGCGAAACGCCCTCCTAATGTTACAACAGGAGAAGAATCGGTAGATAATGAATTTTATTCAAAATTTATGACATACTATACCATACTATAAATTAATATAATCAAAAATGCTCCTCCTGCGGGGTTTGAATCCGCAACCTTCGACTTGATATACCGACGCTCTAACTACTTGAGCTGACGAGGGGCTTGTGAACAAAGTTCACTGTAAACAAATCTTGCAGTAGCTGGGATTAATCTTGACTCTACTGAGATAAGATTATCTTTAATTCGGATTAATCGTATCCCAGTAGAAAATACTGCAGTTAACTTTAATACTCGGAGAAACTTTTTACAGTGTTCAGAAACCACTCCAATCGCCAGTTAACAAGGACCCATCCCCGTGTCACGTGATAGTTAGATGTTAATATGACGATACAAAAGGAACTTTTCCGTGACTTTTACCGTTATTTGTACCTACATCTACACAACGGAAAACAAGTGGAGTGAAAAAAATTAACATAGACATAGGTAGGCTAATTTGAAGAAAACACACATGAGAACACAAATACGGCATAAGAGAGTGGAGGCAATTGTTCTCATCTTTGTTTGGTGGAATGTTAGCTACATTTACTCGTGTGGCTTCAGTCAGAGATAAAGAAAGAATTCGTTTTGAATAAGAAAATATGCCTCTATTTCTATTTATTATTCTATTGTTTTTATCCTACATGGTAGTAGACCTGGTTATTTAAATTCTGAATTCAGTCTGTTACTAGTTTCAAACGGAGGGTGGGAAGCCAAAAAAAGTGTTTCAAACAAAAATAGAAAAATCAGATTTGTTTTTTTTCTTCAAAAAAGTGTTTCTATCTACTTTAAAGTGAACAGAAATTTGAAGTAAATACCTTTGTCACTCGGAACTAGTCTTGGCAGGACGTTCACATAGGCTTCTCTGAAACTGTATCCAACGCTGTTCGTCGCAACGCAAACATATGTCCCCGTGTCCTCAGCTGAAACGGGGTCGAAAATCAGTCGGTCGACGTAAGCAAAGTCTTCAGAACGGGCTGATACCCTACCCGCCTTTACTACTCGATATCGCCAATTGCCAAACTGGAAGAAACATAATACAATTAAAAAGATTGCACGTTACAATGGATTTTCCAATGTTGCGAACTGGTGGATTAAGGGCAGCGGTGTATGGGAGGAGGGCTTTAGGGGAGGAAGGGTTAATGAAACTGATTGTGGATAGTACTTTGCCGAAGAGAGAAATTTTGCTGAGTTCGTCTGGTTGTCAGTGAAGTACCAGGAGGATCCAGCTTAAAGTTTAACTGAAAAGCCAATTTATTTTTGTATCATTCAACTGAATATATTGCATTATTGAGATTGTGTTAAGGAATTTTTATATTTTTCACTATTGTCTCTAGTATGACGTCCAGAATATCTACGGCAGTCCTCACAACGCAGAATTCTACTATGACGCGGAAAATTTGAATCTCAATTCAAACGCGGATTTTTAGTGGCCAGTGCTGAGCTAGGTGATCACTATTCACTGCGTGGACACTTATTTTTCGCAAACCGCTTTCGTCAAGCATAACCGCAGATAAAAGCGCATAGAGGTACCACAGATTTGAGAGGGAAATTTCACTATATCAAAATCGATTATTCGTTAATGCGAAGCAACGAAGTAACGCTTTTTCTTAGGATCTTCAAGCCTGTTTAAGTGAAGTGATGGGTAACTGACCGTCCTACCTCGGTCGTTTTCAGTTAAACTTTAAGTATTATAAAGTCGTACTTTTTATGTTCTTTATGTTTATTCTTCTTCGTTTGTGTTGTTGCTCCGATCAGTCGGCTTTTTGCAGTATATTATTATGCATCTATTTATTTTCTTACACACTAATAACAACAAAGGTAAATAGCGGAGTTATCTCAAAAACAAAGGAAGAAAAACATAAACTAAGAAAAATGAACACATTCAAGACCGTGAAACGGAAGCAGTTGGCTTGCATTAATATCAGAAAGCTTTCTGATCAATCGGCAACTTTCGCGAAATATCATTCATCCCAAATTTCGACAATCTTCCTATTACGGGACCAAGGAGGGAGGAAAAGAATGAATATAACACATCATGCTCAATGAGGTGGCCAGAAGGTCGTCTTGCCTGTCAGAAAGACATAAAGGAACCAAGATCATGAATTACGTCCACAAATGATATGTTTCTAGTAGTATGGTTACGAAGAGATTTTCTAGTCGTGGAAGGTCCCTCGACGTTTCAGTTGCGCGGACCAATCACAGACAATGTTTAGCAACAATTTGTTTGAAGAAACTCTTTCATATTTTTTTCTTCGGTATACACCGAAGTGTAACGGGCCATGGGGTTTTGTATATATGTTTTCTTTGTATATATACATATATATATGTTGTTATTTATTTTGTTCTGTTTTTGTGCATTTGATACGAAGTGTGAACAAGTTTGCATATTGTTTCAGACAGATTGCGTACTTCGTAAGTAAGGACCTTGTACTTCGTCCCCGATTTTCGACTAAAAATGTGGCAATCGTACATGCTGCAAGGGTAGATTGAACAGCCATCCATTAAGACTTTAAGGAATTTTAATTTTCATTTTACTGTATAATCGAATGACTATCATCCTTTAGGACCACTTCATCTTGACGTTACATGTTTAATAACAATAATAATAGCATAAAGGCTTTAAAACCGCCAAAATGACGAGATACAAATGAATAAATAGAAAGGATATGCGCGTGCATTCAGAACCCGATCTTTCCTGATCTTAAACCTAAAACACCCTCTTTCTTATTCTGCCTTTTATATACACCTAGCTTACTTATGGAATTATAAGCTTCCAAAATAATCACCTTTCTCCATTGTTGGTTTGTGCTCAGCTTTTAACCTCGGGTCGTTCAGTTTTCAAATGTTTCTGCGCCCAGCCGTCCTGTCGGAAAACAGGAAGACTGGATAGAGTCGACAAGCGCCAGCAAGCGAATCTCTAAATTCAGGTGGAAAGTAATGGTATCTTCGAAGAACTGAAGTATTTTCGAAGAACTCGAAGTATTGAAAAGATCGTTTCTAGTAAGAGTTGTGCTTTAAAGAAATCAACCGAGAACACAAAAAACTGAAGACTGATATCGAAAATTCGAAAAAATAGCCTATAATCCGCGACTTTTTTTTGGAAAAGACTGCCACTGATTAGAAACCTATACGCTTCATCGCTCTCTCGATCCCTTGTTCATTTGTGTTTGAATATGTGTGGTCACTTGAGTACTTTTATTGATTTGCTCCACTTTTCTTTCCAGGTTATAAAAACTTAATTATACCAATCAGCTAATCAATAGTTTATTCTTCAAAGAACGTTTGTAATGGCAAAATAATTTCCGAACGTTGGTTTACTCGTAAAATACAATTAAATCCATTAGGAGCAATTAAAGGAGTACAGCCTACTCAGTTCGTGAGATTGTGTCAGTTTACTTGTGCGTTTGGGGCTTCCTTTATCGTGAGCAAGGCCGTATCCAGGGGGGTTAGGGGGTTGACCCCCCCCCCCCCGAAACATACAAAAGTAATAATTTGTATAGGCTTTCCCCTCTGATCTATGTCTTTTTTGTACTTTTTTGGCCGACCCGCAGGCACCCCCCCCCCCCCCCCCCCCCCCCCGAAATAAATTCCTGGATAGGGATTAGAAACCTATACAATTCACCGCTCTCTCAATCCCTTGTTAGTTTTGTGTGTTTGTATATGTGTGGTCATTTGAGTACTTTTATTGCTTTGCTCCACTGTTCATTCCAGGTTATAAAGAAGTAATTATACCAATTAGCCAATCAATAGTTTATTCTTCAAAGAACTTATGTTCTAATGGCAAAAAAAAATTTACTCGTAAAACACAATTAAATCCGTTAGGAGCAATTAGAGTTACATACTCAGTTAGTGTGTTGGTGTCAGTTTACTTGTGCGTTTGGGGCTTCCTTTATCGTGAGATACAGTTCACATCTAGGATTCCAATTAAATTTTAATCACTCGGCGCCACTGTTTCCCACATTGTTATGGCATTCATATCTCTTCCAATTATTCTTATAGTCACTTGGCAAATTCGTCTAAAACCTGAGCCAAAAAGTGTCAATTTGAGAAACCAAACCAAGTCATCAAAATCATAAATCTCATCTGATTAAATCTTAAAGCGAACTCTAAGCAAACGATTGTGACAGGGTTGATGGGTTGGCAACTACAACACTGTCAGAAGTTTCATAATAGATAACATGAGGATGCGCGGTTTCAACAGATAATGCGTAACAGATAACAATTCGGATGTTATCTGTTGCGTTTGAAAATATTATGCATGAAATGTTATGCATAACAAGCTTTGTTCGGAAGAGCCAAAAAAGCATCTACTGACTTTAATCCATGATGTCGGAAAACTCAGCATATACTTTTTGGTGGTTTTTCGGTTCTTCTTGATGGTAACGCTTATTATGCATAACATTTGAAACACAAGAGATTAAATCCAACCTTTTATCTGTTACGCATTATCTGTTGAAACCGCGCATCCTCGTGGTATCTGTTATCAAACTTCTGACTGTGTACTAAACAGGGAACAAAAAGAGCTGGAGTTGATAAAAGATAACCGGGTAAGCCAGGTTGGGCAGATAAACGGATAAGTCCGCTGGGATTCCAGCGATATTCTTCGTCAGACTGTAGCGACAAGAAACGAACCTTCGAACCTGGTAAACACTTTAAAGGACATGTCTTACCTATAACATTGACTCAGCCTACTTCCGTAATCACTCCAACCATTTCTGAGCCCGGAGGCCCAAATTTCGTACGGTACATTCTAACCCCTCTTAACAAACCTCGTTGATTTTCTCACTTGCCGTGCTTCACTACCGTCGATGCGTATCACGCTGTCGACGTTTGCGCGAAGGATTTCCATCAGAAAAACCGGTTATGTAAATTGTTCCTCGTTTTCGCCACGAGTAAAAGGGTGTTGAAAAAGGCTTAAAACCGCTAACGCCATGGATAATTTGTTGAAAGCAGTGCCTGTAGTCTTAAAGTATTTAATTATTTTTAAATACTGGTAGTTGAAGAGTAAATAGTGCGAGGTGTCCTTTAATATTTGAAGTGGGGTAAACCTGACGCTGGAGTAATGCGCCAATAAATTGAGGATTTGCGTACAACAGTCCCATAACACCCTCACACTATTCTTACCGTAAATACCTTGGTAAAGTAAGGTGGGCCTAACAGTTTACGACCCAATTATCAACCGCTGGAACTTTCGAGAATCAAGCCCGTCCAGAAACCCGCATGATTTTGCTGGTATTACTGTCAAGAACCTCATACGGTAACCTACTAGAGCAGTGACATAAATAATACACTATACCTTAGTTATCTTGGATCTCAAAATGCGCTCAACCCTTTGGCTACCGTATACACCTGGTCATTAGCCAGGATGATAAGAATCCTCTGACACGGTAGACCCAGACTAGTCCCATGGTTAACTAGTGATATTGTAAAGGCCCATTCACAACGGGTTTTAACTAATACTCGGTACCAGCCAGTTCCGGAAATCGCTCTGAGACCGATTATTGGCTGGGTTTCTGCCGTTCGCAATCGATACTGGTGACCTAAATTCACTTTCGGTTTTCAAGACAGCAAGGAGTGTATGTGACATTATCTATTGGACTTGGTTCGAAACTAGCCAATCAGAATATTCGTCAACATTCCCCAAAATAATCTGATTGGCTAGTACCCTCGAAAGTTGAACTGATTTCAACTTGGGTGCGAGACTAGCTGGTATCCGAAACTGGCACCAAGATCAATTGCGAGCAGAAACCCAGCTAATTCTCGGTCTCAGAGCGATTTCCGGAACTGGCTGGCACCGAGTATTAGCCAAAACCCGTTGGGAATGGGCCTTAAAAGAAGGGTGTTCTCGCTCTCCGTTAAGTAGAAACAAGTTCACAACGACTTCGGAGACGCGGGTAGAAAAACCAATCTGGTTAGAAAGTTGAAAAGGAAATCTTATGCATAGTGCGACATTACTCCTATTTTACTGACAAGTTCGATTTCGAAGCAGAGTGCGATAACTAGAACAGAGTTCACAACAAGCTTTGGTCAGGAGCTTAAGTTTTGTCCAAAAAAGGCCGGCAATTTTTTTTTTTTACCGTCAAGTCCGAATTCAGCTTTATGTCCCGCTTTGACGGTGTACTCAAGGCCTGAGCTGGCGACCCATTTGGCACGACACAATTAATGGGGAGAGATATTCCTTTTCTGCTGGAGGCTCGGCTTATCGCGACGATTTAGGAGGATTTTTAGCCGAGTTGATAACATTATTCTTCGGAGTAGGCTGTAAAGTGTGATAAAGGAGGGATGGGATTTGGTTTTTCTTTTTTTTTATCAACGGCAAGCCGGATAAAATAATATATGAGTGGTAGATGGTCAGTGATGTCGAGCTGATATTGCCCGGACAAATAAATACATTTAAAGTTTAACCGGAAAGGGCTGGGATAGGACAATCTAGTTATCACTTGTTCTTGTTGTGGTTATTTTTAGTTATCGCAGCTTAATTTTGTATCGTATTGTTGTGTAATTCTCTTTTCTTTTTCTTTTGTTTCTTTACCAACTCCTCCGACCATTTACATTGTATGTGTATGGAGGGTTTAAATAAAATTATTATTATTATTACTTAAATTGGCTTGAAGACCCGCTGAAAATGCGTTACTTCATTGTTCCGCTATTGAGGAATAATCGATTTTCAAATAGTGTAATTTCCGTGTGATTAGTGGTACCTCTATGCGCTTGTATTTTTGTTGTATGCCTTACGAGAAAGATTTATGATATATTTTTTCAGGCACTAAGCAATCTTCACCAATCTCACTAGTGCCCAGTGGAAAGCCGCGTTTGTGTTGAGATTAAAATTTCTCGCATCATAGTAGAATTTATGCTGAACGTCATAACTATTGCAGATAGTGGAAAATAAAAAAAATCACTTTTCAGAATCCAAATAATTCAGTGTATTCAGTTAACTGAAACCACAAAAAATAACACACAAACAGTGACACAATAGCCGTAATGGGAAAGGTTAGCTATCTGACAGTTGAGTTGCTGACTTGGTGGGAAAGTGCGCACCGGCTACAAGTGCCCAGTGCCGCGACGTTCAGCCGGTGTCGACACCGACCCGATGAAAAATTTGTAGCCTGCGTAGTAGTACGAAAACGTTGCATGTAATTTTTTATGTAATAGCAAAGAATACTATAATTTAATGTGCCTCAGACTGGTCCAATCTTATGTAGTTGTATCCAGTAGCATCCTGTCTTGCCATAGTAGCATCCGGTCTTGCTAATAGTAGCATATAGTAGTATGCAGTAACACGGTAGCCTTGAAGTAGAAGCATGTAGTAGCATCGTTAGTACTGCATGCAACTATTTCGTACTACTTCATAGTACTATTTTGAGATAAATCTTTCATCGGGGATTGCCACGTGTTAGGACATTAAAATCACCATGTTTAGAAGAAAATCTCGTATTTTGTGGCAGGCACCGTTTGTTTCGACCATTGCTGGGAAAGATGCCAAAGAGTGGGTAAACCCTCCGTACTTATGTTTTGGTAGTGAGCAATCCCTCGTCGAATAGCGCTCTTCCCAGGCCGAATAGGGAATTCAGATTTCACTGATCACAAACTGGAGAATGAATTTCGGACTGAGGTGATTCCATGCCATTTCAGCAACGTAAACTGACTCGACAGCAACAAGCTACCTCGCAACGAGCCTCGCAAGCTACCGGAAATCCAGGGTTGGTCACCAAAAGTAACTTCGTACACCCTGGAAAGTAACCCAAAAGTATCTCAACGTAACCCAATGCAACCTAATTTAACCCAATGCAATGTAACTAAAAGTAACCCTGAGTAACCCAAAGTATCCTGAAGTAACTTGTACACCCTGGTTCTTGGTGACCAACCCTGGCCCGAGATATTTCTTTATCGTATACCTTGGCAGTTATCGACATGCCCTTTATCCCATCCCTTGCCAACAAAACAGAAAAAAACGAGATTTTCGTTTTTTTTGTTCTTGATCAGCTAGTTATCCCGGTTTGAGGACGGTAAGTGCAACATCCAAAATTGTGTGTAAGTAAGTAATAAGTAATTTATTTATGACCCGCCACTTTGAAAAGGCGGAGTAAATAAAGAAAATAAAAGAATATGTATCCTTCGCACATCATCTTAGAGGTATAAGTAGCTGATCAAGAAAAAAAAATGAAATCTAGATTTTTCTATTTTGTTTGCAATGAATGGTCAGCTTGGCTTCAAACCTTATATATTTATCCCATCCCTTCTACTCCACATATACCTCTTGTCTGCTCTTACCGTAATTGGACATCTCTTTTAGCCTAAGGCTCTAAGAGATTTTATTAGCTTATTTTAGAGGGAGTAGCCATCGGGGGTGTACTTACGCCCCATTATTCAGGTTGTCAAGTGCTTTTAGGGGAAATGATTGTATGTTTCACGGTATGTTTACAGTAGCGAGGGTTGATTCTGCGGGAAATAATCGCAGAGGGTGGCGGATTTATGGGGTTGTATTTTACGAAAACGAGACAGCGGAGGGGGGGGAGTGTCTCGGAAACTTTGTTGTTTTCGGTTGGTGGTGGCAACGCAGAAAGCTTCCGAATGGGTGCTCTTCTGGAAACATAACTGGGACGTAGAATGACACTTTTTCAGGAAGTGAAGAAAAATGTGCAGGCCAACCCCCCTCCCCCCCCCCCATAAAATATAGAAAATGGCTTAAAGTAAACTACACTGTACAAAGTTTCTCCGTATAAAGGTTAAAGTTAACTGCAGTATTTGCTACTTGGATTCATCTTATCTCTATTTGGTATTAATCTTATCTGCGTAGAGATAAGAATAATCCGAGTAGCAAATACTGCAGTTAACTTTAATGTTTATACGGAATTTTTTTTTACAGTGTAGAATGACACTTTTTCAGGAAGTGAAGAAAAATATTTAGGCCAACCCCCTCCCCCCACATAAAATAGAGAAAATGGCTTAAAGTAAACTAGTATTTGAACAAGATGAAATAGAAATATCCGAGGAGTTGGCATAACGGGATTAATTCATTCCTGGCAGCAAAATATGAGAGAAATAGCCCAATGATGCAGAAAACTGAGCTAGATTCCATCTTGCTAGTTCGAGTAAGGCAGCCACTTTGATGACATTCCAATAAGTTCTTTGACCACAATTAACCTTAGTTGACACTTTGGAGTGTACAGGTCATGATGTATCTATTATGATAAACATTTTACTTTCACACTCCACGTTTGAGCGCTTGCGCACTTGCTGTTTTTCTTGCTCCTTTACTGGGTACTTGTCTATTTCATTTCTAAGCCTACTTTTTTATTTCTAAACTCAAGGTATGTTAAATCAATAAAATATAATAAGTAAAGTTATTTGTTTTTATTTGCTAAATTACCAAAAAGGGAGCCGTGACTCTATTTACTCCCTAGGATCCTGATCTTCATGTAAGGGCATGGCCCGGGGCAAGGGGGGGGGGGGGGGCAACACCCACAGGTAATTGACAATTGCCTTCAATATTCATTGCAGAATCGTGCTTCATGAACTCTTCAACGTCATAATAAGTGTTGATACATAATGTAGTTTTGCGTGAATTGCCAAAAGAGTATATACGTAGAGACAACTACATTACTCCAACACATCTTTTTAAAAAACTTCCAACTTGGCTCTCCTTACACATTTTAATCTAGCAAAGGAATCGAGGGGTTGCGCACTAACAAAATGGCTATAAATTAAGCCCGTGGAGGCTCGTACAGTGGTGCCCGTCAAGAGAGAAACCCCTCGAAAAAAAACATTTCGAACTCCCACCCACGCTGCATTAAACACGTGATAACACTAATTCAAAATTCCCTCTCAGATTAAATTCGTGCCGAGGCAACACTAAACCCACAATTTTGCTCATCTCATGACATCCCCACATCACCACATTCTAATTGTGTGTTCATTACGCCATCGGGCGTATTTTTTTGGAAATTCGAAACATGCTTTCAAAAAACAATCCCTGTGGGTGGTATGTCTATGTACAGGCTTGAAGGGTGTGTTAATGTCGGAGTAATGTAAATTTATGGTACTAGGTGTCGATGGAAGACGACATGTCTGATGTGGTACAGACTGTCGTGATTTTTTTATGTGAGGTTCCTTCTTTTAGAAGAGCTGACAAAGGAATTGAAATGACGACAACACCTGGTCCAAATGGGTTAGAAGCTTCGAAACTGGGTTTTAGTAAGCTGGAGTACGGCTATGAAGCCTACACCGCCTCTCGTGTCAAATCTTTTACATCTTAAAGGTCACCTGAAAGCGAGCATGTTTCAGTTTTTTCCCGACATTTTCCCTCAATCTTATTCAAACAGTGTGGTTTCACAAAGCAGGGCAATGGCTCTGCAGTCATGTTAAGAACCTTGTGTAAAGGACCCCTCGCACTATTTACTCTTCCACTTACAGTATTTTTAAATATTTAAATACTTTAAAATTATGTTATGCTTTCAACAAATAACCCTCGGTTTTGGCTGTTTTAAGCCTTTTCCGAGACCCGTTGATTTATAGCAAAAACAGGGAAAAATTTACATGACTGGTTTTTCTGATGGAAAACTTCTCGCAGACAACCGTCGACAGCGTGATACACATCGAAGGTAGCAAAAGAGGACAAGTGATAAAATCAGCGTGGTTTTGTTAGATGGGTTAGGATTTACCGTACGAAATTGGGTCTCCAGGTTTAGAAATATATGGAGTGACTGATAGTAAGACAATAGTAAGACAGGTCCTTTAAGCCTTTTGGGCCACAGCGGCCAACACGGTGTCTAAAAAAATGGCCAACCCTGATAGGCTCGATCACCGACCCCGTAAGTTGTAAGTAAGTAAGTAATTTATTTGTAACCCGCCGTTTTCAGAAAGCGGAGTAAATGAAGAAAATAAATAAAACACATAAACATACACAAAAAGACACTTAATTTCAATCGTCGGCCAGGAAGCAGTGTTTTGTCGTTTGCTAGGAGCATGTACTACTAAGCATGTACTAAAAGCGGAATGGCTGTCACAACACTAGCATGCTCAGTTACAGCACTAGCAGATTGAGTACGGTTGGAAAAGCTACTCTGATTTGACACCTGACACTTATCGCCAAAGGTTATTGTTATTTATTATCGACTATTACTGCTAGTTTAATATAGTTTTCTTTTATCTAGTATTAGTCACCTATGCTGAACTTAACCAATTCTTGAGTTTTCAATCTTGTTTGGTAATGAGTTTTGCGTCAACTCCGAGAAGCATTTCCAATCGTACTTTAACACGCGAGGACCGCTGAATCAGAAAAGGCAAACTGAAAGGCGAGTTTTCAGAATACGATTAATCAAAAATGTCTAAAAGAAAAAATTTAATTTCCCGCCAGGTTCAGCCACAAAATCGAAAATCCCCTCGAGAGTTGTCTGTGAAATTTGAGCCACAAAAACCATGTTGGTGGCGCAATTGAAACGGTACTGTGAGCCACCCAAACATAGCGGAACGACTCTTTGTGAGCCACATCCTCTTTGAGCGATCGCTGAAAACGCCTTAGGTTTGCAGACGAAAGGGAAACAGCACACAATAGTAGTTCATACTTTCAGCTCAATTTTCGAGGTTCATCGAAGGGGCTCATGAAGCCCTACTCCCAAACTGGCAATCACAGCTATATATTCAAAATCCAAGCTATGCAAAAAATTATCAGAGCTTAACCAGTTATCGCCTACTGTAAAGGAATGTCGTGCGTAGAATTCATTGTGACTAATCAGCGGACTAGATGCGTCGCGACGTCTCTTCTCTCTAACTCCTCTGAAGAGGGTAATGAGACAGACGCTGTGCAGGTTTTGTCCTTGAGGTTATTGAACGTCATCACATAGTGAATTCTGAACATCTACTACGCACGCACTACAAGAAGTAAGCGGGATGGTACTGACGCTGATTACAGAGGAATAAATTAAAAAAAGTGTGTTAGGTTTCAATTCTGCTTTAAAGACCTTATCCGAATCAACTGTCCAGGTATGACATTCAGCATCCTGGTCTACAAAATATTACCGGTCGCAGAAATCTCGAATAAGACTAGCGGGAACTTCTGCTTACCGTAATTGGTGCATCCGATATTGGAAAGAAGTGGGTATTGGAGGAATCGCTTTCAACTCTCTTCAGCCATTGGATGAAAGGCTCATCGTCCGACTTGACCTTACACTGCAATCGTACCGTGGTACCTTCTTGTGCACTCTGGTTTGAAACAAGGTCGCCGCTGAACTCGGGCTGTCGCGGTGCGCGATCTGGAAGACGGAAGAGGCTGAGCAAAAACAAAGAAACTCTGAACAAAGTATCATGGGTCCATGGTTGCACTAAGCAAAGCTGGAGGATATTTACATTACGGACTACAAGCGTTTGGAAACCTTGAATGGCAAGATGTTATTGTGAACAAGTTATACTAGATGCAACTGATAGTGATGATGTTTTGTCGAGTTTTCACACTCAGTTATTCGGCTGAGACCTGATTCTTTGGTGCTGTAACGATAGAACCAAAATCAAATATTCTAAGTATTCTAAGAAGAACTACCAACTTGCCGACGTTTCTGATTGGTTATGCGGTGAGTTGCTCTCTGGAGAAATGCCTTAAAGAGCTTGAAAGACCTAAAAGAGATTGGGTCAAAACGTGGCCTTTCTTGGCAAGAGCCGTCACACGGTCGGGTGAAATCAGCATGAGTTCGGTTGACAAAATTGAAGGATATGATGGCAGGCTCGTCTTCCTAGCTTGAGCTTAACAATTACCAGCTTGCCGACGTTTGTGATTGGTTATGCGTCGAGTAGCTCTCTGGAGCAATGCCTTAAAGAGCTTAAAAGACCTTAAAGTGCTTGGGTCAAAACTGTTTTATCCTTTTCACATTAACTGGATCTAACCACAGCCACTTGCCATTTATGCTCAGCGGAAATATAATATTTCATCCTGAATTTTCTTCTACATTGATCTCTGAAGTTCGGACATGCCTCCAAAGAGCTTGGAATCATCGTATTGGGAAGAAAAGACAACTTGCTAAAGCACTAGGATTTATAAGCATCGATGGTTCAGTGGTAGAATGCTCGCCTGCCACGCGGGCGGCCCGGGTTCGATTCCCGGTCGATGCATCTTTTTTTATATTTCTGTTTTTTATAAAATTAGTTGGCTTTGTTTGTTTTTTCACCGATAAATAAGTCACGTTCAATTCACCTACAGTCTACCTACATTATCCACAAATTATCCAATTAAATTTTTCACGAAAATGATGTCATATAGACGAAGAACGTTTTCCGAATCCAAAACAGCAATCGGGTTTTATTGTGATCCCAAAACGTAAGTGGCGGGAAACCTATGACATCGCAAAAGTTGTCCGTCCGTCCGTCTGTCCGTCTGTGCGCACTATAACTCTCGAAGGGAATGAGATATTTTGATGAAACTTGGTGTGAAGATTCTTTGGGGCAAGAGTAAGGTCTAGTTCGTAGACGGTCTTTGTAGCCCTACATTTAGGGGTAGGGGAGGGGGTTTAAATTAAGGGGCGAATGAAATATTTTTAAACAGGTAATGATAGTTGATTATGGGGTAAGAAGACATGCTGAACACGATGATGAAAACCATTTTGTCATTGGATAAGCAGTGCGCCCGGACTCCGGCCAAAACCGGAAAGTTTGTTAAAAGTAAAAGTTTTATTTGGAGTTGATTAGATGTTCGATTTAGGGGTAAGAAGACATGCTGAACACTTTTGTGAAAACAATTTTCTACCCGAGCAAGTAGTTCGTCCAGAATCCGGCCAAAACCGGAAAAGTTAAAGTTTTATTTGTAGTTGATTTGATATCCGATTTAGGGGTAAGAAGAGATGCTGAATCCGTGTATGAAAATCGTTTTTTACCCGGACATATAGTTCGACCGGAATCCGGCTGGAGCAGGAACATTTGTTATAAGTTAAATTTTTATTAGAAGTTGATTAGATGTTCAATATTGGGGAAAGAAGATACGCTGAGTTCGTTTTTTAGCTTTCTTTTTTCGCCGGACAAGTATTTCCGGAATTCGGCTGAAACCGGGAAATTGGCAGAAGTGGCAGGAAGTTTTTCGTCAAAGCAGATATGACTTATAGGGGTAAACACAGATGCTGAATCCATATCTGAACTCGGTTTTCTCAGATGATTAGCTATTTGGCCTTAATCTGTTTCTGAATTTTAATAGGAAAAATGTTAAAGTAGTCTGGCGAAGACAAGACCGTATTGTCCGGATCAAATATTGAATTTCTGGGATCCCATCGAAACCTTTGGTCTTGTTTTGTTCGCTATATTTCAACAGATATCCGGAAACGAAAAAGGAACTGGCGTCGGAAACTCAACTTGAAACCACCCTGAGATGATGGAAAATTATGTTTGCCTATCCGCGTTAAGTAATCATGACCACATGAATGCTATTTCTTTCTTGACTTCCCAGCTGGAATATATCATTCCATCCGGACTTTTCTCCAGAATCAGCTCTAGGCGAGAGTCTTTCCAGGATGCTGAATAGCCGTTTATTTTTCGGACGTCTGTCTCTTCTTCGTTTATTTATGTGGGCTTTTCTCGCCTTTCATTCTAAGATGTTCTGTCAGCGAAGAAACATCAATCTGGTATTTTATCACATGGGATTCTCCAGCTCGGATGAATAAATGACTTTATCACGTGATCTTATGTTATTTCACAACTACGCACTGACAAAACTAAAAACTTTTAAATAAAGTATCCTCCCGATGAAAAATTTATCTCAAAATAGTACTATGAAGTAGTACAAAAAAGTTACATGCAGTACTAACGATGCTGCTACATGCTTCTACTTCAAGGCTACCGTGTTGCTGCATACTACTATATGCTACTATTAGCAAGACTGGATGCACTTACTACGAAGTAGCACGAAAAAGTTGCATGCAGTACTAACAATGCTACTACATGCTTCTACTTCAAGGCTACCGTGCTGCTGCATAGGGATGCTACTGGATACTACTACATAAGATTGGACCAGTCTGAGGCACATTAAATGATAGTATTCTTTGCTATTACATATTATTACATGCAACGTTTTCGTACTACTACGCAGGCTACAAGTTTTTCATCGGGCTTGTATTGAACTATTTGTTGATAAATGTTCAGATTGTGAATACTCAGTAGGCTATATTCAAGTTTAATTAGGTTTTTAAGTTCAACAAGGGTCATTGTTTCACACGAGTTGGGTGAAGTCAGCATGAGTTCGGTTGACAAAATTGACGGAGCTGATGGTAGTCTTCCTAGCTTAAGCCTGAAGAGGACCCTTACCAAAAAGAGACGGAATGTTGCTAGAGTAAATCTCAGCTGATTTATTCATATAAATCAGTTCAGTCGTGCCTAGTGCTATTGCGTTCAACAGTTCAACAAGGGTCATTGTTTCACACGAGTTGGGTGAAGTCAGCATGAGTTCGGTTGACAAAATTGACGGAGCTGATGGTAGGTTCGTCTTCCTAGCTTAAGCCTGAAGAGGACCCTTACCAAAAAGAGACGGAATGTTGCTAGAGTAAATCTCAGCTGATTTATTCATATAAGTCAGTTCAGTCGTGCCTAGTGCTATTGCGTTCAACAGTTCAACAAGGGTCATTGTTTCACACGAGTTGGGTGAAGTCAGCATGAGTTCGGTTGACAAAATTGACGGAGCTGATGGTAGGTTCGTCTTCCTAGCTTAAGCCTGAAGAGGACCCTTACCAAAAAGAGACGGAATGTTGCTAGAGTAAATCTCAGCTGATTTATTCATATAAACCAGTTCAGTCGTGTCTAGTGCTATTGCGTAGATGCCCCGGAAAGATGTGCAGTGATGACCAAAAATTGAAAAACACGTCAACATAATGCTACAGGTGATAAAAATAGTGCACGCTCGCCATTTCTGTCATGTAAACATGGACAGACTAACACTACTTTATTTTGACTATTCGCTACAAAGTCAAATTAAGGCACGGACACTTATTTACATTTGACAGATTTAACAATCCGAAATGCCCACCTCCTAGGGCAGTGCCAGGAGTCTCCTTTACCGGATCATTTTGGGGGAGGGTTGCTCTTCCCTGGTATATTGACATCGACTAAAGACAGCGTTATAAAAATGGTGGTAGATTATGTGAGTGGAAATTTAAATAGAAGGTAGTTTATGTATGTGTCCTAGGATCATTATGTTTTCAGTGTATTAATATATTTGTATGCCGTGTGTATAAAAATCTGTGTATGGCTCATTGAAGCTAAATAAACACTATTCTATTCTATACTTACATTGACCCTTACTGAATCTGAACTTACAACCCTCATTAAACTTGAATATACTAGCAACCCTATTTCCAAGCTGAAAATTCATCATTGATTATTTTAATACAATAGAAATTCTTAAAGTTTCGCCGGAAATGGCTGATAAACGGCAATTTGGTTCCCCATAACTTTTTCGCTTAAGCCTAAAGATATGAGACAAACACGAAACTGTTCACGAATAGTAGATTTCCTTCTTTGAACCTTCCCTTTTGGATTTGTGGTACCTCCATGGGCTTATAGACGACGTATATCCTTGAATATTTAGCAATTGCAACGTTTCATTATTTATATTTTTATTTATTTATTTATGACCCGCTGTTTGCGTAACAGCGGAGTATGAATAAAATACAAAAGTAAAATATACATATTTTAAAATTTAAAATATACATATATTGAGGTTCCTCGGCAAGTTACAAGTAGGTCTTCCTTCTCCATTATTTACAAGCTTCCAAGCTGTGGAATAAACTAAGTAAAGGTATTAAGGAAATAGGTAATTTTAACCAGTTTAAGTCGGATCTACGTACGGAGTTGCTCAGCAGGTATACCTTCGAAACTGATTAAATAATTTTTCTTTCAGGTTTGTTTTATGTAAGATTTATATCATTTTCGTTTGTGGTGTTTTGTTGTTTGGGGGTCACGTAAGGTAATGTTTTTGTTTTGTTTTGGTATCAGTACATGGTCTCATTCTCCATACTCTCTCTTCTCTCTTTTTTTTGTATCTCTTACAAGTTAGCACAGCCTCGCAAGCCCCGCTTTTGTTGTGCTATTGAAAACAAAATGTTAGTTTTCAATAAAACTGTTCTACTACTACTACTACTACTATTAAAACACTTAAACAAAACAGTGTAAAGAAACACGACAACATTCTTTTCATATAAATAAAAAACACTAAATAGGCTTAAAATTTGTACACAGTGACAAGCACATTAATCGGGTTCAGGAATGAAAAACTGGCTAATAATTTCATGGGCTGAGAGGGCAGGATGTTTTTATAGTCGGCAGAAGCTTCAGTTATTTATTGCAGGTTTGTTCTTTCTCCAACGTTGTCCCTGTTCGACAGCCTGACGAGGACCCTTGCCAAGAAGGACCAAAATATTGTTGCCAAAGCATCCTAGCTGACGTATTCGTTTTATGCATGATTTGAATATATCTACAACGGCAAACGATTCCCAGAAATATACAAGCTATGTAAACAAGAAGAATACCAAAAAATGGTAGATTGTCAGTTTGATATTCGCACCGTCTAATATCAAATGATGTTTGATTCCTTAGCCAAGAAATTCGATCTTGATCAAATTGCGTTGACTAAACTTTAGCCGATTATCTACGGCTCGTGACGTAACCGAAAAGTCTATATTTTCCATTTACGAACGGAACTGATTGTCCCTAGAACCGTTTATAAGTGCAAACGCGTCCAGCGCCTCGCTGGCCGCTAGTGTTGGGCGATATTCGATATCGATAACGATATATCGATATATCGGACCAAATATCGATATCGAATATCGAAACGTAAATATCGATATCGAAAACGATATTTCTTCATTCATAATTATTGTAAATAATCCAACATAACCTACATTTATATATCCGAAATTGGAGCATATGTCTTCGTAATTCAGTTCTCATTTATTCAGAGTTTAAGATGATGCAAGATGCTATTCAACGACAATTTCGATAGTAATTTTGGCGAAACGAGACGTATCCTACAGCGAAACTTACCAAAGAAATATCGATATCGGTGTATCGATTATCGAATATCGAAAGTGAAAATATCGATATATCGAAAAATCCAAATATTGCCCAACACTACTGGCCGCTACATATACTGATACAAATATATATTCTGCAACATTAATTTAATCGAATTTCCGTATTTCTTTTATGACGTCACGAAAAAGCTACGGGCCGGAGATAACAAGCTTAAGGTTTGGTTTCCACCGATCAAAGTGGAAGCCAGGAAAATCACGTTTGTTCTCTTGTTTAAATTTAGCGGTTCATTGCGGGTTTACACACTGCGTAAAATCCGAGCGTATTTTGAAAAGATTTCTAGCAATACGGACGTATTTAAGTACAAAACGGACCGATTTCTCTAATACGTCCGTATTGCTAGAAATGTTTTCAAGCTCAAAACGTGCGTAAAATACGCTCAGATTTTACGCAGTGTGTAAACCTACCATCAGTTGTTGAGCCGGTCTTGTTGGGAGGCAGAGCAAAATGACACTAGAGAGTAGCGCCAGGACCTGACAAGATTGACACACACTTGAATAGCAGCTATACTAGCAGCACCAGCGATAGAGAACCTCCCTACTGAAACTCAATCAGTCGTTCACCAACGCTGGCTCGATAACTTCATATTCTGAACATTGCAAAAAAATGATGCAGCCTCCATTGTTTCCTTGGTGTGTGCAGACCGCAACTTTTCTTTCCTAGAAATTTCTAAACCTGCAAGTCTGTCTCGCTTTAAATGCCGTAAGCGTACTGGGCTGCGCTACGAGTATGGCCCGTTTGCAAATCATGGAAAGTATAGGTCGCTACTCCCTAGTGTTATTTTGCTCTATCGAGAAGCCATCCGTATTCTCCGTCCCTACTAGACCCCATTGTGGAAATCAGATAATCCCTCAAGAGTCTGAATAAGTCGGGGTGTTTAAAAAGATTTCTACAAAAATAAGATGGCTTTTTAGTTAAACTTTAAATTCTAAACATAATTTTTTGGCTGAGCACATTTCCGAGACAAATTCATCAAGTGCAAACGACTAAGGTCGAAGATCAAGGCGACGGTCTATTAGAACCAAACCACTGTGAAAACAAACAGATAAATTCTTCACGCTCACACCCTGCGCGCAAGCAAAATCTCGTGCAAACAGTAGTCTGTTTATCATTCATATTTCTTATCTACACACACAGTGGTCTGTTCTAAGGGCCATATATCATCCCTAATGATTAATCAGACATATGCAATAATAAACAAATGAAAGGTAAACCAGAAATGTAGCTGGGATTCGGATAAAAAGGACCAGCCGGCACGGACTGAGTGAAAAATTATTGCCGGAAGACACGAGTTCAGTCAAAACAAGAAATAAACGTAAGACTCGAATGATTTCAGAAATGTTATTCACAAATGGTCCCGGATGATGTAGGCTAAACTGCAAAAAGTTTCTCCGAATAAGGATGCAGTATTTGCTACTGGGATTAATCTTATCTCTATTGGGATAAAATTAATCCGAATTAGGATAGTCTTATCTCAATAAAGACAAGATTAATCCCAGTAGGAAATACTGCAAGGTTATTCTTTACAGTGTAGGCCTATCGAGTATATTCAAACAATGGCTCAAAATGGAAAGTTTGGATGTTTTGGGATGGGTGCTTTGGCAGCCATATTTCGGCCTTTCTTGGCAAGGGCTCTCGGTAGGCTGTTGCTAGAGCTGTCCAATCGAAACAGATTACACAAGTCCAAAATATTCGGGAGATGTGAGCAAATTATTACCCAAGGTATAAAAACCGGCAGACAATTTAAATGCAAATGAGCCCAAGAACGCACAAATACTGAATATAAGTTAATGTTACATACCTGTAACTTCTACTTGGAAAGTTGCATTTGCTAATCCTAGGGGATTTTTTGCCACGCATGTATATTCCCCCGTGTCCTCGATGCGGACCCTGTCGACATGAAGGGACCAGCGACTCGATCTTGTGTCCTCGGCAACTTCCCGTCCATCCTGAAACCAGGGAGAATTATAGTCAAATAAACACAATAAGGCATTAGCGATGCGGGGGGGGGGGGGCAGCTCATTAGCCTACAGTTTTCCACAGAAAGAAATCCGGACAAAAAATCAGTTACATCGTTGTCCGTTTTTTTAAGCCCACCAATCTTTAAATATATAAAATAAATTTTCTTCGTTACAGTAAACCTTAAAATTTTCATTACCATAAATACAAATATTTAAACCTGATAAAACCAAAAAATTTAACATTTTTCAAGCAGTAAATTTCATGGGTTTGTTCATGGATACTGTACCAACTAATATCAAAGCTCTAACTATCGCACTGCCTGCAACAACCCATATGTCCAACTTTTAATAATACATAATAATAATAATAATAACACTTCTTATTTCAGCGTAAGCGATATAGATGGCACTTTACACAAGTGGCTTGCACCGTGGCCAATAAGTGTTTCCGCACTTTAAAGAGAGTTCCTAGACGTGCTTGACTTTAAATCCGTAGCCACTGTGAGAGAGATGCCCTAAGGAAAGTAAAAGTAGGACATTTTATAAGTAGTATACTGAAAGACAAAAATGCTCCTTGGCCGGGATTTGAACCCAGGACCATCTTTTAAGTTGCTCCGACATGGAGTCCTAGACTTCTAAATTAATTTCGAAAAAACTGTTTCTGGTTTATTAAAAACCCAAACCAAAAAATTTAACATTTTTCAAGCAGTAAATTTCAGGGGTTTGTTCATGGATATTCTACCAACTAATATCAAAGCTCTAACTATCGCACTGCCTGCAACAACCCATATCTCCTACTTTTAATAATACATAGATTGCACTTTACACAAGGGGCTTGCAGCATGCCCAATAAACCAGAAACAGTTTTTGGGATCCCAAAACGTAAGTGGAGGGATACCTATGACATCGCAAAAGTTGTCCGTCTGTCCGTCCGTCCGTCCGTCTGTAAGCACGATAACTCTCGAAGGGAATGAGATATTTTGATGAAACTTGGTGTGAGGATTCGGTGGGTGGTCGGACCAGTCAAGTTGGTAGATGGGCTTTGTAGCTCTACATTTAGGGGTGGGGGAGGGGATTCAAATTAAGGGGCAAACAAAATATTTTGAAACAGCTAATGTGATAGTCGATTATGGGGTAAGAAGACATGGCGAACACGATGGTGAAAACCATTTTGTCATCGGACAAGTAGTTCAACCGGAATCCGGACAAAACCGGAAAGTTTGTTGAAATTAAAATTTTATTTGAAGTTGATTAGATGTTCGATTTATGGGTAGGAAGACATGCTGAAGACGATGGTGAAAACTATTTTCTCGACGGACAAGTATTTCGCCCGGAATCCGGCCCAAACCGGAAAGTTTGTTGAAAGTAAAAGTTGTATTTGAAATTGATTAGATGTTCGATTTAGGGGTAGGAAGACATGCTGAAGACGATGGTGAAAACTATTTTCTCGACGGACAAGTATTTCGCCCGGAATCCGGCCAAACCGGAATGTTTGTTGAAAGTAAAAGTTTTATTTGAAGTGGATTAGATGTTCGATTTAGAGGTAGGAAGACATGCTGAAGACGATGGTGAAAACTATTTTCTCGACGGACAAGTATTTCGACCGGAATCCGGCACAAACCGGAAAGTTTGTCAAAATTAAAAGTTTTATTTGGAGTTGATTAGATGTTCGATTTAGGGCAAGAAGACATGCTGAACACTTATGTGAAAATAATTTTCTACCGGGACATGTAGTTCGCCCGGAATCCGGCCAAAACCGGAAAACTGTTGGAAGTCAAAGTTTTATTTCTAGTTGATTAGGTAAGCGATTTAGGGGTAAGAAGAGATGCTGAGTCCCTGTATGACAATCATATTTTACCCGGACATATAGTTCGACCGGAATCCGGCTGGAATCGGAAAATTTGTTAATAAGCTAAATTTCTGTTTGAAGTTGATTAGAGGTTCATTACTGGGAAAAGAAGATACCCTGATTTCGTCTTTGAGCTTTCTTTTTTCGCCGGACAAGTAGTTCTGGAGTTCGGCCGGAACTGGGCAATTGGCAGAAGTGGCAGGAAGTTTTCTTCAAAACAGATATGACTTATAGGGGTAAACACGCATGCTGAATCCATATCTAAACTTGGTTTTCTCAGGTGATTAGCTATTTGGACTTAATCTGTTTCTGAATTTTAATTGTAAGTCTGGCGATGACTTGATCTGGCTAAGGCAAGACCCGGTTGTCTGGATCAGATATTGAATTTTTGGGATCCCATCGAAACCTTTGGTCTTGTTTCGAATTTAATTTAGAAGTCTAGGACTCCATCGTCGGAGCAACTTAGAAGATGGTCCAGGGTTCAAATCCCGGCCAAGGAGCATTTTTGTCTTTCAGTATACTACTTATAAAATGTCCTACTTTTACTTTCCTTATGGCATCACTCTCACAGTGGCTACGGATTTAAAGTCAAGCACGTCTAGGAACTCTCTTTAAAGTGCGGACACACGATCAGGATCCAGAGCTCCTGGTCTGGAATTCCTGCCCGGATTTTTAGCACCATCATCACTTCCATATGGAAAAGTTGAAATTTTTTCAACTTGATGATGAAAGTGCAGGAAATCTGGCGGGGAAATCCTGATCGTGTGTTCGCACTTTTACTTGGTTTACGGCTGAATTTGATAATAGCTGCGTTCTTTGTCATGGGAGTTTTGTCAGGGATATCTATGACATCGCAAAAGTTGTCCGTTTGTCCGCGCGATAACTCTCGAAGGGATTGAGATATTTTGATGAAACTTGGTGGGAGGATCCTTTGGGTTAAAGTACAGGTCAAGTTAGAAGATGGGCTCTGTAGCCCTATATTTGAGGGTGGGGGAGGGGTTTCGAATTAAGGGGCGAACAAAATATTTTTGACTGCTACTGAGATAGTTGGTATAGGGGCAAGGAGACATGCTGATTCGAATATGAAATTTATTTTCTCGCCGAACAAATAATTCATCGGGAATCCGGCGAAAACCAGAAAATTTGTGAAAAGTAAAAGTTTAGTATGAAGTTGATTAAAGGGTCGACTTAGGGGCAAGGAGACGTGCTGAGTCCGAATATGAAATTTAGTTTCCCGCCTGACAATTAGTTCGGCCGGAATCCGGCCAAAGCCGGAGAATTTGTCAAAAGTAAAAGTTTTATTTAAATTCGACAAGATGTTCGATTTGCGAGTAAGAAGACATGCTGAATTGGCATCTGACAATCATTTTCTCACCGGATACATAAATCGCTCGGAATCCGGCTGAAAAGATGACTTCTCAGATACCACGACCCGTTACCACGGTCGGACCGTAGTATCTGAATATCTGATACCGCGATAACGGGCCAGATATCACGATAATTGCAAAAACGACTTTAGACCGTGGTATCAGATACCATGGTATCTGCAAAAACGCAAATACTATTAATACATATGATATAGAGTGTTCGGTATTACACGGTGTGCATGTTCTCGGTTCTAACCGAAGCAAACTGGATGTCTGACACAATTAACAACAAGGAGCTCAAATAATTTGCACAGTATTGGTGCAACAGTAATAGAGCAATAAGAGTTACAATGTTCAGCCAATTTAACCTTCTTGCGAAGTAGCACTCACGACCAGCCTACCACAAACCCCTGATTTCTGGATACCCTATATTTTTCGTTAAAATTCGATTTGTTTCTTGGAAACAATCGATTATTTTTAAACAGTCGATTTCTTGTAAAAAAATATCGATTTTTTCTTAAAAATAGTAGTTTTTTGTCAACACGGTTGTTTTTCTCAAAATAGTCGTTTTTATCTGCAAAAATGGTCGGTCAAAATGACCAGCCAGTCGGTAAATACCTTGCCCCCCCCCCCCCAAACATTTTGGCTAGTAACGCTTCAGCTGGGCGCAAAACATTTGAAACCGAAACGTGCCGAACTGAAACTAAGCAAATGAAAGAAGTAAAAACAGAAGATTCTCATATCCACATCCTTCACACATATCCTTATGTGTAAAAAAAGTGGTCAGCGAACATTAAGGATTCGGAACTGACCTACTCGACTAAAAAGAATTCTGATTGATTGATTTCTAAGATTCATTCAGATCATCAATATTTAATTGTGTTGGATATTGTTTCCAGCGTTAGGCATAGGGCATATCAAATTGCCAGACATGCCCAGCGTTTGGCATAGGGTATCAACAAATTAGGGGTTTGTGGTAGACTGGTCGCAACCCACACAAAACAAACGTGTCTATTTGCACTGTATGTATAGCTATAATATAAGACATTTGTCGTGAGGTTTCAGTCTCACAACTGTTGGTTTCTTTTATATTCGTTTGTATGGTTTTCCGCTAGTCTTAACAACAAACTTATAATCGTAAAGGCTTATTCCAGCCCATGCTTCGCGAACATCAAAGCAACATATATCTCTGTTGCTGCTGTCTTTTTGCTTATTAGCTTCTCCAAACTTTTTTAACATTCACTTTCTAACGAGGACGTGCTTTCCCCTGGAGCATCCCGAACTTTCTATGAAATCCTTCGAAGAAAGAAAGCTATATGGCTAACAAACACTTCATGGGTTTCTCTTTTCTTTATGGCCGCTGAGATAAGGTTTAAGGAAAGTTCCGCCGAAGACAAAAGGAAAGTTCAGGCGGCCACTTCTGAGACTTAAAGCCAACTAAACAGAAAGCCTCTGGAATGCCTTTGCTTTTCGGATGAAAGAGGCAAGCTTTCCATGTTATTAGCAAGATGACCATAGACCTAAGGCGTTTTCACGTGACACAATTGTGGTCACACACTTCTGAGTGTTTGTCGCGGAAACACGATTGCGTGCCACACAGTCGAGCCACAAGTTGCATCTCACGGAAACGCCATTTTGACTATTTTTTGTTTGGGAGGGGGGGGGGGTAATTTAAAATCTCTGAAAATAAAATTCAGGTAAAATCTCAACATATAGAACTTAAGGCTTCCATCATTACCATTCTGTGCAAAAGGGGGCCACGAAATCGACAATCACCTCTGCAGGTGGTTCGAGCCACAAAGCGAGCCACACAAATCTTGTTGATCGCGGGAACCACTAGTGGGCCGCACAAAACACAGCGGAAACGCTCTTTTTGAGCCACAATCAACCCACAAACTGTTTGTGAGAGCACGGAAAAACACCTCTAGTAATAACGTTCAGAGTGTGCTCTGCTTGCACGACAACCCAAAAGTCACCCCGACGCAGAAAATTTGAATTTCAACAACGGCATGACTTTCCAGGGTTACAGATGCTGAGCTCGGAAAAGCTAGGAAAGTGACCAAGGAAATCTTTCGGCAATGCCTTACGTTTATAGTTGGCACAAATTTCAAGGTTGAAGGAAAGTTTCGTCAAAGACAAAAGGAAAGCTTAGGTGGTCACTTTTGGGACATAGAGCCCACTAAAGAGAAAGTCTTTGCTTTTTGGATGAGAGAGACAAGCTTTCCATGTTAGCAAGACGACTACAGACCTGACTGCTGGAGAAGAGCGTAGGGGTGCCAACCAAATCAAATGTGCGAAATAAAAACTGCTGCCCCGTTTCCTGAAAAGGAACTTATCCAGCAACTTCGGCACGTTTCGGTTTCAAATTTGTTGCGCCCAGCTGAAGCGTTACTAGCCAAAATGTTTGGGGGGGGGGCAAGGTATTTACCGACTGGCTGGTCATTTTGACCGACTATTTTTGCAGATAAAAACGACTATTTTGAGAAAAACGACCGTGTTGACAAAAAAACTACTATTTTTAAGAAATTTTTTTTACAAGAAATCGACTGTTTAAAAATAATCGATTGTTTCCAAGAAACAAATCGAATTTAACGAAAAATATAGGGTATCCAGAAATACGTGAGTGCTACTTCATAAGAAGGTTAAATTGGCTGAACATTGTAACTCTTATTGCTCTATTACTGTTGCACCACTACTGTGCAAATTAAATGTGCGAAATAAAAACTGCTGCCCCGTTTCCTGAAAAGGAACTTATCCAGCAACTGTCCTCGAAAGCCTTTCGAATGCCTTTGCTTGTCGGATGCGAGAGGCAAGCTTTCCATAGCAAGACGACTACAGACCTGACTGCTGGAGGGAGCGTAGGGATTCCAACCAAATCAAATGTGCGAAATAACAAGAGTTGGATGCTCATATGGCACTGGGTCAGAGGATGAAAGTAGGAATATTTTGCTGAAAATTGTTGTTTGTACTTTCAGAAATTCACTTTTAAGCAAAACCCTTGGGTCAAAAATGATCTGGACCCTTGTGAATCATGAATACATGTCGTTGGTTAAAGTATTTTTTTTTCTTTTCGGTTAAGAAACGCACTTTAAGGTTGCTAAAATTAATTTTCGAGCAAAGCCCCTGAGCTAAAATGTAGAATTGGGTTAAAAGCATTTTTTGTACTTTGTGGTTAGGATTATTACTTTAAGGTTAGGATTAGTACTTTAAGTGATGGTCGGATCTGAGAAGTGACAATTTCTTAGCCAATCTTGTCAAGTTTCTAATGTTCAAGCCAAGATCCATCGCCCTAGCACATCGGGAAGTACCTTAATTCGCGATCACCTGAATTCCGCAACCCCCCCCCCCCCTCACAGTGCCCGAACCCGGTCAGCTTTTGTCACTGATGTATATATTTCTTGTCCTTGTTCTTCCCACCAAGTTTCATCCCAATCGCTCCACTCTACGCGAGTCACAAGATTCCCGCCCCCCCCCCCCCACATTCATCGGATCCGGTCCGGACTTAATATGGGACATCAGAGACACTTGTTCTTTCCAAATATCAATTAAGACCCGATCACCCGTTCCAAAGTTCCGACATTCTTCCAGATTCCGGATTCTCCCTCCCTCCACTCCCCCACGGTGGTCGGATTGGGAAGTTGACTATTTCCAGGCTAATCTACTCCGATCCTTGAGTTGCCTACCAAGTTTCATTGTCCTAGCCCACCTGGAAGTAACTTAACTCCGGAAATTCCGGACCCCCCCCCTCTCCAACTCCCCTCACAGTGCACGAATCCGGTCCGTTCTTTCCATGATGTACATAGGGCTTGTGCTTGTTCCTCCCTCCAATTTTCATCCCGATCGCTCCACTCTAAGCGTTTCCCATGATTTCCGGTTATCCCCCCCACATTCATCGGATTCGGTCCGGACTTGTATGTATGGGACATCTGAGACAAGTTAGTTTGGTTTCATTAAGATCCAATCAGCCGTTCGAAAGAAATGCATATCACTAAATTCCAGATCCCGGCTCCCCTCCCTCCCCCCACGATGGTCGAATCGGGCAAGTGACTATTTCCAAGTTAGTTTGGTCGGGTCCTAATACGCCTGCCAAATTTCATCGTCCTAGCACATCTGGAAGTACCCTAACTCGCGATCACCGGACTAACTGACCGACCGACAGACGGAAAAGTGATCGGTATACGGCACTTGGCCGGAAGGCAAGTGCCATAAAAACTGCTGCCGCGTTTCCTGAAAATGGACTTATCCAGCAACTGTCATCGAAAGCCTTTAGAATGCTTTTGCTTGTCGGATGAAAGAGGCGAGGCTTTCCATGTTAGCAAGATAACCATAGACCTGTTTGCGGAAAAGGAGTATGTGCCAACCAAATGAAATGTGAAAATTAAAATTGCAGCCCCGTTCCTAAAAATGAACAAATCCGTCTTCTGTCCTCGACGTTTTGTTGTACTTTCTCCTTATCAGAGACAAATATTGAAGAAGATTTTTAGACCCGATTAGTCCCTTATCTTTTTTTTAATGTTCAGTTTTTATCTTGTGCATTTACTACATTATTGAAAGCTCAGTGTATTTTTTCCTTTTCTTGTCTTGTACTGCACTAGTTCCCTCTTCTTAAGTGCGTAAATAAATTTCATCATGACCAAATGTGTCACCTACTCTTTCCATTTTTACTTTAGAAAAATTCTAATCTCTTTGTTACTTCTAATCTTAATTCAACTTTTCCTTCCAGTTTTCTACCTCATTTATTATGACGTCATTATTAATTTCCGACCCACTGTTGACGCCTCAAGCCCTCTCCTCTAATTTGTGTTCTCCGATTGGAAACTTACCTCTCCACGATCCCATCAATATGATTCTAAATTACTGAACGTTTATGGAAAATATTTTCTGGGTGTTTTGCGATTATTTTATATTTCTCTGTCCTTTGCTCCTGCACTTACGCCCATGTGCAGTGCGTCATAAATTCTTCATTCATTACAAAGTCCTGTCCTCGACGTTTTTTCCTCCTCTGTCACCCAGTGACACAAGTGTTGCACCTACACTATCAAAAGTTTCATAACAGATAACACAAGGATGCGCAGTTTCGACAGACAACACTTATAGATAGTCCGTCAGCCCAAGCTGACTGCAAATCATATTTGACGGTGCAAAACGGATAAGTCAGCTACATTTTATTAGAGCTATGTTTCGGCCCTTCTTGGCAAGGGTCCTCTTCAGGCTCAAGCCGCTCAAGTTCATTTTCCAGCTTGAGCCTGAAGAGGACCCTTGCCAAGAAATGCCGAAATATAGCTCTAATAAGATTTAGCTGACATCTGTTTTGCACCGTCAAATAAGACAACACTTGCGTGTAATTTGTTGTGATTGTGAAAACGTTATGCATTAAATGTTACGCATAAAGCTTATAGTTTTCAACTTTGTTTCCCTCTCTTTCTAGTTAGAATTAAGAGATTAAATAGTTGAATAAATGTTATAGCGGGTTCCATGTGTGCAAAGTAAGTCCCAAATGGGGCGGTAACAATGCATAACAAACATTACCAGGAAGGATCGAAAAACCCCGAAAATGCATCTGCTGACTTTTCCGACATCACGGCGATAAACAAAAAAGTCCCGGTACGTAAATAAAGTTTGATCATCATCAAATATTCTACTGTCCGTGTAAGACTTGCGCCGCAACAGCAACATTTCTAATTGTTTAAAGAAAACTTTTGATTTTCGATCTCTCATTCCGTCCCATGAGGTTAATTCAGATTTATTTCTTGAGCCACGTCTATGATTCCCCTTGGGAGAAGTAATATTTCCTAAAACACTTTCCGTGTAGCGTGGGGATGAAGCTGAAAGAATAAAAGTCGAATCTGCAGACAGAAACTCGATAGAAAGCTGTGTTCGTATCCAAGAGGGAATAAGCAGAATTGCTGTAAGGACTAACAAGGTAAAAAGGATGGTTTTTGAAGTGTCAGGTGTTCGGATAGGACGCTGATTAAACTTGTTTTTGTTTTTGTTGGGAGGGCGTTTTTTCTACGGACACGGGGACAGCTTTGTCATTTTTGTTGACATTAGTTTGGATGAGGATAAGGGAGCGAGTGAGAGGATTTAGTTGGAATCGGTAGAAACTATGGCACAAAATTGCATATCAATCGTATTATTTAAAGTTTAACTGAAAAGCCAACTTATTTGTGTATCATCTAATTGAATACACTGAATTATTTGGATTCTGGTAAGGGCTTTTTGATTTTCCACTATCTGTTCTAGTACTGACGTTCAGAATATCTACGGCCGTCTTCACAACATAAGTTTCTACTATGACGCGGAAAATTTGAATCTTAATACAAACACGGCTTTTCAGTATCCAGGGGGGGGGGTTAGGGGGTTACCCCCCCCCGCACCGAAACATGCTACGATAATTATTTTTATAGGCTTTTCCCTCTGATCTATGTGTTTTTTGTACTTTTTGTCCGACCAGCAGACCCCCCCCCCCAAATACATTCCTGGATACGGGCCTGGTATCTAGATTGTCCAATCTCGGCCCTTTTCAGTTAAACTTTAAACATAAATTATGTTTGCTGCACTAGTTTCGTCTAATCGTAAGTACACGGAAATATTACTTTCCTAACTCCAACCGTACTCAACTTACAAACTTCAAGCACTGGGCAATCTGGGTTCAGTCCGGTTATCCCTGAACTGGGCGGGGAGCAACTAAAAGGAGGCACGGCATTGCGCAGGCGGCATGAGTAATAAAAATAGATTAGCAAGAAGTAGAAGTATAGAAGTAAGTGGGAGTTCGTAAGTCCACAGCCCAAGGCAAGGCACGCCCGAACATTGTTCCCGCCTCTCACTCTGAAGCCTGAAAGGGCCCTTTTAGTTTTTGAGCCTCTTTTTAGTACTCGTGCCTCCTACCCCGATGAAAAATCTGTAGCCTGCGTAGTAGTACGAAAACGTTGCATGTAATACTATGTAATAGCAAAGAAGACTATCATTTGATGTGCCTCAGATTGGTCCAATCTTATGTAGTAGTATCCAGGTAGCATCCTGTCTTGCCATAGTAGCATCCAGTCTCGCTTATAGTGCAGTAACACGGTAGCCTTGAAGTAGAAGCATGTAGAAGCATCGTTAGTACTGCTTGCTACTTTTTCGTACTACTTCATAGTACTATTTTAAGATAAATTTTTCATCGGGACACTATATCCTGCCGTGCCGTGCGTTTTTTCGTCGATCCCAACCGGGTGGGTGGTTGGTGAGATCCCCCGAAAAGCAGATCTAGACACCAATGCCACCAAGTATAGACCAAGTTTTAACTTAATACATTGCCATGGTTCGAGAGCTGTGAACTTCACAAAAATATGAAAACCGAGTACCGGCCAGTGCGGCAGCAATAGTGAAAAATGTGCGTCATCTATTCGCTCGTGTTACTACTTACCCTGTACCACATAAGAGTAGGTTCGGGGAATCCCTCTGCAACGCACCGTAGTCGTAGTGTTGTACCGACGGTTAGCTGCACCAGGGAATCTGGTGTTTTCGAAAACTCGGTGATGGTTGGTGGTAAGAAGTCGGAAGGGGATATGGAACCGTACTTTGGATCTGAAAATAATGCAAGATTTTTGTTTAAGTATAACAGTTGATGTGATTTAACTGTCCCATGAAATGGGGATGTGAACTGTTTAAACAAATTAGCCTCGAAAGTTGATCCTAGCCCGTAATTTATTGGCGAGTGCTGTGGTTTGTCGTTAGCTCAATGCTCCTCGTTATATATATATATTTTTTTTTTTTTTTTTTTATGTATTGCGGTTTAGAATTTGGTTTGTTTGTTCGTTGTTTTTGTTTATTTTCTTTGAGTAGTTGTGTTGCCATGGCCCTCGGGCTTTTTTACAATAAACATATGATATAGCTCAATAGCGTGGTAGTATTTAAATCTCTGTTTATTAACCAACTGAAAATGAAACAGCTGGTGAAGAAAAATATGCGACGAAAGTTTTTTAAGAGAGTTTGGATTAATTATTTAGTGCGATATAATGGTTGTTGGTGATAGGTTGATTATGAATATTTTCTACTTGTTGAGGTGGTTTCCAGTTTTACAGGAGAAATTGGTTTTTTCATGAATCTCTGCTCGTCATTGGAAAGCTGATGCCATAAATAAATGAACCAAGACCAAAGGTTTCGATGGGATCCCAAAAATTCAATATCTGATCCAGACAACTGGGTCTTGTCTTAGCCAGATCCAGTCATCGCCAGACTCCATGAACATTTTTACAATTAAAATTCAGAAACAGATTAAGGCCAAATAGCTAATCATCTGAGAAAAGCTTCCTGCCACTACCGCCAATTTCCCGATTTCGGCCAAACTCCAGAACTAATGGTACGGCGAAAAAAAGAAAGCTAAAAAATTAACTCAGGCTATCTTCTTTCCCCAATAATGAACATCTAATCAACTTCAAATAAAAATTTAACTTATAACAAACTTTCCGACTCCAGCCGGATTCCGGTCGAACTATATGTCCGGGTAAAATATGATTGTCACACACGGATTCAGCATCTCTTCTTACCCCTAAATCGGTTATCTAATCAACTAGAAATAAAACTTTAACTTCTACAAATTTTCCGGTTTCGGCCGGATTCCGGGCGAACTACATATCCGGATAGAAAATTGTTTTCACATAAGTGTTCAGCGTGTCTTCTTGCCCTAAATCGAACATCTAATCAACTTCAACTAAAACTTTTAATTTTAACAAACTTTCCAGTTTGGGCCGGATTCCGGGCGAACTACTTGTCCGTCGAGAAAATGGTTTTCACCATCTTCTTCAGCATGTCTTCCTACCCCTAAACCGAACATCTAATCAACTTAAAATAAAACTTTTACGGATTCCGGGCGAACTTCTTGTTCGATGAAAAAATGGTTTTCACCGTCGTGATCAGCATGTCTTCTTACCCCATAATCAACTATCATATTAGCTGTTTCAAAATACTTTGTTTGCCCCTTAATTTGAAACCCCTCCCCCACCCCTAAATGTAGGGCTACAAAGCCCATCTACGAACTTGACTGGTCCGACGACCCAACGAATCCTCACACCAACTTTCATCAAAATATCTCATTCCCTTCGGGAGTTATCGTGCTTACAGACGGACGGACGGACAGACGGACAACTTTTGCGATGTCATAGGCATCCCTCCACTTACGTTTTGGGATCCCAAAAATAAGGTCGACCGCGAAAATGATGTTAGAGATACTTCGAACGCCATCCTCTAGCTTTCTGGTGGGTCTGAAGAAACACATATTGTTCAGAGCAAAATAACACTAGTGTTATTTTGTGTTATTTACTAAAAATAACATTAGTGTTATTTTGTGTTATTTACTAAAGTGTTATTTACTAAAAAAATAACACTAGTGTTAGTTTGTGTTATTTACTAAAGTGTTATTTTACTAGTATTATTTTTTGTTATTTACTAAAATAACACTAGTGTTATTGTGTGTTATTTACTACAGTGGTATTTACTAAAATGACACTAGTGTTATTTTGCTCTGATGTTCTTGCTATTTTCTTTATGAACAAGTTTCAGTGTTCAGTTTCGTTTAACTATATTTAAAGAATAGACAGTCATTCAGCACAAGCTGACTGCGAACCATATTTGACGGTGCGAAACGGATAAGTCAGCTACATTTTATTAGAGCTATATTTCGGCCCTTCTTGGCAAGGGTCCTCTTGAGGCTCAAGCCACTCAGGCTGTAATAAAATAAAAAATAAAGATATAGCTCTAATAAAATGTAGCTGACTTATCCGTTTTGCACCACCAAATGTATTTAAAGAAATTACACAACTAATATTAGTGTGATAATACTGCTAAGTTATATCAATATTATCATATAAATAGGTTTGATTTGTATTGCATATGATCGTCACTGTCCAAAATAAAGTCGGTGAAACCGTAAGGCACTTGGGCGAATTTGTGGCGCATTTTGAAACCCTTACATCGCGTACTGTTCCGGTACGTATCACATTCTGACAAAAAAAGAAATACACTCTCTGAAGCGAGGGATTGCTCACTCGCTGGGCACCACTGTACACCCTCCCTGGGCACCAGGTGGGCATCACTAGGCACCAAGTGGGCATCATCCGGCACCGCTGGGCACCGGCTAGGCACAACTGAGCACCGGGCACCAATGTACAACCATTTTGGGAGTGAGCAACCCCTCGCTCTGAAGTCATCTTATTATAACCATTGTTAATTTGATGTATCTTCCTCGTTCCTATCGGAACCAAAAATTAGTTCAGAAATTCCGAGTCAAAGATGTCATTCAATCACTAGAGAAAACGTCAGTGTCACGACTACGCACTACGCACATCACATCATCCAGGTCAATTGAGTAGGCCTGCACGATTTTTGTTTTGCCCGGTTAGAAATTATGTCTAAATTGTGTATTTTATTTATTTATTTATTTATGACCCGCTTTTTGCGTAACAGCGGAGTATGAATAAAATACAAAAGTAAAATATACATATTAAAACACTTAAACAAAACAATGTAAATAAAAACGACAACATTCTTTTCATATAAAAAAAAAACACACTAAATAGACTTAAAATTTGTACACAGTGACAAGCACATTAATCAGGTTCAGGAATGAAAAACTGGCTAATAATTTCATGGGCTGAGAGGGCAGGATGTTTGTGGAGGGAAAATAGATTTGAATGCGAACGAAAAAGTGTAATAATACTATCCTGAACATTAAAATTCGAAACCAATTTACAATGTGTTTATAGCGGTTTATTCTTGTGTTTTTTTTTCGTTGTTCATTTTATTCCACTGGCGGGTTATAGATATGTCTATATATAACATTCCTGCCAGAAAAGTACAAAAATGTGTGCTTGGCTAGTGCAGGGCGCTAACAAAACAAAAGAAACAAAATCAATAGGTTACCTGAATATATTAAGAAAGAAAATCAATGAAGAAAGGAGAAGAAAACTAGTTTCAATTGAAAATGTACGCAAAAATTATAAATTAACAAACCACCTCAATAACTGTTAAAAATGTGCATTGCCAATAGCAAGATATTGGCGAAAGATTTAAAATTCCGACACGTGGAAATGGGCTTTTCTTTTTCACCAAGCCACGGTAAACTCATAAACACGGAACAGCAATGAGAATATAGCAAGTTTACGACGCAATTTCCTAGTTCCCTGGTCGTGGTTTCGCTTCCAAATCCGCCTTCAAAGGGACATTAACGACCCAATTTCTTTCCGAACAACTGTTGATACCCTTTTCAACTCCGAAATATATTCCGGAAAAGCGCCATGTTTTCTTAGCTGGCGGGAGATTTAAACGGAGTGAGAAACGTGAATTGATAATAAATTTTGAAGATCCAATACTTCGGGAAAGGAAAATATTTGGAAAAGCGAGAGGAGTTTTCTGTTGTTTTAGAAGCCTGTTGAGCGGTCGTTCAAAATATTCCGGCGAGTGAATGCTGTGCCGAAAATATGTGGTAGGGGCAGCAAAGAGGTGTGGTACGGGATAAAACCCATGATACTCTTGATGACTAGAGATCGACTAAAAACGGGAACGGAATGGAACGGCACGGTGCAGGAAGTACGCGTACTAAAAACGGGAATGCGTACCAAAAACGGGAACAACGTTTGAAAATCGGAAACGTTGCACCAGGAGGAACATTACTAAAAGGGGGAACGCTGCATCGTCCTTTTTACTAAAAACGGCAAGTGACCAAAAAACAGGGGTCCTGCATTCCCGTTTTTAGTACTTGGTTGTCATGAAAGCGAAAACAAGTGCCGAAGAACAGGGGTCCTGCATTCCCGTGTTTAGTACTTGGTGGCTATGAAAGTGAAACCAAGTGCCAAAGAACAGCAGTCAGGCATTCCCGTTTTTAGTAAAAGGACGGTGCAGCGTTCCCCCTTTTAGTAATGTTCCTCCTGGTGTAACGATCCCGATTTTAGTACGTTGTTCCCGTTTTTAGTACGCTTCCATTCCGTTCCCGTTTTTAGTCAATCCCTGATGACTAACCCTAGGTTCACACAGAGCAAATCGCGGCGATGAACGAGATTTCTCAATGGTCGCGACAGAAGATTTGTATCGCCTGGATGCTACTGAATTTTCGTCGGCAACTGAATTTAACGCGAAAAATTTGAAATTACAGCCACGTGGCAGGAGACATGGATGATGATGATGTTTTGCTTTTGTCACTGCTTGCTAGACGGCGAAGGAATAGACGTTCAGATGTTTTTAACTTTAACTCAAATCAGTTAATGAAGTCCCATGAGCTTTGGGCTTAACCTTAAAGTGAATAGGTGATTAAATAGTAATTAGTTACTCAGTGAACAAACTGGGTCGCAATTAATTACTAATATTACACAGGTATAAGCGACGCTGGTCATAATTCGGCAAAGTAAAAGCTTTCGTTATTGTTACCATCATCATTTCTGACCATCGTATATTCACATAGACGGAATACCGTACGAGATCAATTGAGAAAAGATACATGAAATAGAAGACGCTGTAAACTGATTCACCGAAACTGAAACTGTCATATTTCCGACACGTAAGATTTCTTTCCGGAAAACTGGATACACATATGAAGGTTGGGGAAAAATCTTTTGTAGGAATTTAAAATATCGGAAGGTTTGTCTGTCTGGGAATGTCGCACAGGGAGCAATTCTAGCTTTGCCCGGTTTCGTTTTCTTTTGTTTCATTGTCATGTGTTGTTTAAGTCTTTCGGAAAAACACGACCAACGCTTCTATCCTGGATGGCTTAAAAAAGGCGTGGACGAAGACTGGAAACATGATAAATGTCGGCTACACTGGAGTGCACAACAGTGAGTAAGCACAACAATATACCAACCTGCGTCGGTCGGAGAGAATACTGGCAATCAGTTTTCCCCATATCCAGCTAATTCTTCTGCCCAATATTTACTTAGTTTCATCCCATCATTTATTTCGGGTCATATCTTGTAAGTGTATTAGTTAATTTGTTTCGTGTCTGTGTATTTCGTTAATTTGTATTCCTCGTCTAGCTTTTAGCCATTTGGATTAAACTTGATTGATTGATTCAGGGGCGGATCGAGAGGGGGGGCCCCCCCTAGACGGGCTGTAATTTTTTGTTTTGTTTTACTGCACTTACGGAAGTCTGCATTAACGCATGTTCTAACTACTGTAACTAGACTCTAAAATCTTTTTACAAGTGGAGCCAGGAGCTTGAATTTTTCTTATAAACAGTTGTCAGTTCATCAAGTACAGTTTTTACCATTATTGTAATATATGAAAACCACATTTTTGTTTAAATAAGAGACCGACAGGGACACTTAAAACGCGGAAAAAATCAGCCTTGTGGCCGACAAAAAGGTCACTACCCCCACTCTTTTCGGTAAGAATCGTCCCCCCTAGAACGGAAGGCTGGATCCGCCCCTGGATTGATTGAACCAAGCTACTAACCAGCGAGAGACCTTACAGGGGGATGATCCCATTTTATCTCGCTGGAATTGCGATTTAAGGTAATTTAAAGGTATAATATGTAAATATTGTTTTGTCTGTGTGTGTTATGTAATTTACCGTGGCCGCAAGGCTTTAGTGTAATAAACTATTCCTATAACTATTTTACAAGTGATTTCCAGGGGGATACTCATCAGAAAACGACTATACATTAAGTGCCCAGATTCATGGCGCACAGTCGGTCCCCAAGGAGGCTGGTTCAGTGGTACCTAAAACATAGTAACCCTCAGTGTAGTAACTCCATCATCTTTTTCTGTATGCAAATAACATTTGTCACAATAAACATCATGAATGACCATTACGGTAGATTCCTGGCTCTAGCCTACTACTGTCTAGATGTGAGATCAATAAATCAGAATTAAAAAAGCAACCAGACGCCTTTGCTTAGTTATGCCGCCTTCTAGACGTATTTAAATCTCTCATCAGATTAAAATCAATCCCATATCTCTTGATCGATTTACGGCTTCGGGATTTTTTTATTGCGACCACCAGACTCTTCATCTCTTTAGTTGGCATTGCTCCGATCCCAGAATCACCAACGCCGGTTCATATAAGGTCCATAATTAGCACAGCGTATTCGAAAATAAACAGTAGTGAACAAAAAATCGGGAACCATTGGATTTGCCACTGCCATTGTTATATAATATATGTTGATTTTGTTTTCCCTCCTCTCCACTTAGCGATACAAGTGTGGTACTCACTCTTTCCATTTTTACTTTAAAATTCTATTAGCCTTACATTAAGTGTAACTTAACCCTTCGTAACTTAACATTTACCTTAATATTTTCACCTTTACTTTTTACAATAGAAAAACTATTAAAAATCAAAATCATTGAGAAGCATTCGAAATGATAATTTTAACATGAAAACGAGTCAAACACTCTTAAAAAGATAGATTTAAGGCCAGGCCCGTATCCAGGAATTTATTTGGGGGGGGGGTTGCCTGCTGGTCGGGCAAAAAAGTACAGAAAACACACAGATCATAGGGAAAACCCTATAAAAATTATTATTTTTGTATGTTTCGGGGGGGGGGGGGGTCAACCCCCAACCATAAAAGTCGACTATGGACATCAAAATAAGAACAAATGCCAATAAACAAAAACGAGAACATGACCGCACAAATTTTAAATCTAGAGAGACAAATATTTTCTCTGTCAGGACTTGTCCAGATGAATCTTCCAAGTACTTTGATAGATCTAAATTCATTTATTTCTTTATACAAACCCCTCATTCCCATATTCTCTCACCTCAAACATTTCCCTTCCACAAATCATTCTGCCAAAAAATTACTCACACTTTCATTACCACACCCACACGTTTAGCAAAAGTTAGGACCAGTCTTTACCTCCAGGGTTGGTCACCAAGAACCAGGGTGTACGAGTTCCTTCAGGATACTTTGGGTTACTCAGGGTTATTTTTGGTAACATTGGGTTACTTTGGGTTGCATTAGGTTACATGGGGTTACTTTGAGATACTTTTGGGTTACTTTCGAGGGTGTACGAAGTTACTTTTGGTGACCAACCCTGGTTTTATCTAACTACTTCCTCTCCTTCCCCAAATATTTGTTTTGGGGTTAATAGTAAGCCGCGATTTATACAATTTTGCTGAATAGTAAAGGCACATTCGATTTTGATGGAGTTTAGATTACACTGCAAAAAGTTTCTCCGGACACTTTAAAAAATTTCTCCGAATAAGGATGCAGTATTTTCTACTGGGATTAATCTTATCTCTATTGGGATAAGATTAATCCGAATTAGGTGTAATCTTGTCTCAATAAAGATAAGATTAATCCCAGTAGCAAATACTGCAAGATTTTTTTTTACAGTGAATAAGGATTAAAGTTAACTGAAGTATTTACTACTGGGCATTAATGTTATCTTTACTGGGATATGATTAATTCGAATTAGAATCAGACTTATCTTAATAAAGACAAGATTAATCCCAGTAGAAAATCCTGCAAGATTTTTTTTTACAGTGTAGAATGAAGCAATACTTTATAGTCTTTAATTTATTTTAATTGGTACATTGAACTTGTTCTTTGTACCGTACGTATTTGTCTTCTCCATATTTTTTAATATTGCGAGGATAAGCTTAATTCACCAGTTGGCTAGGGGCAAAAAATGGGACGAACAACTGCCTTCTTTCGTTTTCGTTTAGTCGTATGTCTGCTGCGATAATTAGTGAGGACGATGAGTTACGACTTGCAGTAAATCACCTGAGTGTTTGTTTAGAACTGTAACTCCTATTTTGCAATGAATATATTGAATAAAATTATTACCTAACAACATGCGATTAAACTGTAAAAACTAAAAGATATCTTTCAACGAGTGCAAATAGGGACAAGGGATATACGGCTCCATACTGAAGATACTAGTTGTCATGAAAGGTTCGAGGGGTTACCCACTCTCCAATTCGTGTACACCTTTCCCAGGCACTGAGCGCCTGGTGTACACCAAGATGGACGGTGGGCAGCCCCTCAAGAACTTTTGGAATGCAAACTTGCAACGATCTTTTTATTTCCATAATAATTGTAACTTCACAACAATACTCATGCCGGACGGGAAACAAACATGAAGTTATTTTAAAGAAAAGTTAGTTCCACAAATGGAAATACTAAACGTGTGCTTTTATGAAAAGACAGACAAACAAAACATTTGAACTCACAAAGCACAACTCTTCTAGAAATGATGTTTTCACTGTGAAATGGCCCAGAAACAATGGTTTCTGAAAATACCATTACTTTCCAAATGAAAGGAGCAATTTGCTTTCTAGCGCTTGTCTACTCTATTCTGCCCTTCCGCGCTACCACGCGGCTGGACGCAAAATATTTCAAAACTGAACGCGCCATGGTTAAAAAGTGAGAAAACCACGCAAAACTAGTAAGTCCAAAACGGAGGAAAGACCTGAAGATTACGTTACACGACTGGCAAAACTCGGCTCGGCCAAAAAATGGCTAAGAAGTCACAGGTATAAAACAAAACAGTGGCGAAGGGGATTTCAGAAGCTTTTAATTCCACAAAGGAGCTAAGGACCATATAAAAGCCAAAATAAGCAAGATGGTTCTTTTAAAGGCTAATTATATTTTCCATTTAGCAAGGGTGATTACAACTAAACTGGGCATGTGCTTCGAACAATGAAAAAAAATCAAAAGTAAATAAAATACTACCTAAGCGATTGCCAGAATTGTCTTCTATCAGAAGTTAAGATCTCTTATCGATGGGGGGGGGGGGATTTGTTGGAGACAAAAACACGCCAATAATAAAGACAGTAGCCTGTGATATAGTCTTGGACAGACTAACACTAGTTTATTTTCCCTATTCGCTAGAAGGGCTGGATACTAATTACTAACTGAATTCAAAATCACAAGTTACACCGAAGCACGGACACATATTTACATTTTACATATTTAACAAATTCCCGAAACTACTCAATATTTACATTGACCTTACTTTACTTGAACTTAGAAACCTCATTAAACTTTAATATACTGACAACCTTATTTACAAACTGGATGTTTATAACTAATTATTTTAATAAAAGATAGCCTACTCATTTGGAGCTGTACGAAAAGGCAGAAATATTGATTACTGACTTCCACAATTAAAAGCGTATATATTTTTTACTATACAAGTATGGCCAGTATTTATTACTACTACCGGTAAGTAAGTAAGTAATTTATTTTTAATGTTTTTCTTGCAGTTTCCTGGCTGGTTTTGTGTCCTTTTTTTTTACCTTTATCCACACCCTTTACAGACAGCCAAATAAGCAAATTAATTATGTCAAAGATATTTGGACAGAATTGTTTTAAATGATGAATGATGTATTTAAATCAGCAAAAAAAAGACATAATCTAACAAAAAATAAATAATAAAAAGGAAAAATAACACATCAACAAAGCAACCGCTAACTACTTATTACTCGGCCAAAGCAAAACAATCAGCTAAAAGTGCCTTCCACACTCCAAGATGATAGAAGATAGGTTTTGCGGCCAACTGTAGAAGATCATTATCACTCTTATTGAGGCGAATAAATAGAGACACACAAGCTTTCCGATGGAGCTCTTTCAATGTAAAACAACGTTTTGACACTAGAAACGCACTGTTATACACAACCTGTAATCTTGATAGTGAACCCTCTCTAGCATTCGTAACTAGGCCTAGCTGGTAGCAAAATGTTTTATACAACCGTATCTTCATATCCTCGTTAAAGTTCAATGGGCACATCAAACTACCCCAATCCCACTCTGTAACAACCTAGGAACAATGCTTACCCCCTAGATCAGCAGCTTTTTCAACAGTTTCCTCTCTTTGATATTTTAAAGCGTAATTTTTTGGGCCAGTACATGCTCAATTTACTAGCTTGGACAAAGATAAAAGTGATGTTTCTTATAATACTTAGTATATCTTTATTTTATGCATGAATCAGCTTGTATAATTCAGATTTGAATAGGTTATTTGTCTTTTAATGATTTGTGTAGCTATGTAATTTTTATTAGCTTATTGCATATTCGGGTACATTTTATAAAGCAAGTTAACCGAGCTTCACAACACTGTTCCACAAAGAAAAACTTTTAAGAGGCACATTAAGCCATGGAACTTCTGATGAAACACTAGAACAATAAGGTAAACTGCATCTGCGGCTTGACTTTGGTGACATCTCAAATATATCCTTTTCTATCAAGCATTGCTGGGAGTTTTTGAATTTTCAGCCACGATATCCCAGCTCCTAAGATTTGGATCGCCGAAATGCCAGAGAGGTAAAGACAAGGGATAACAAGAAAACGGCCGATTTTCGTAGCGCCTTCTAAAGGAAGTCGGAAATGTTTATTTGTGAAGCATTTAATACAAAGTAAAGCATTAGAAGTGTCCATTGTGCTTTAAGGAAACCAAATTTCCCAACCAAAGCATTTGCTCTTTACAATAACTTTTCATAATCTCAGAAATATGGCGATCATCTCTGAGATCCTTTTCAAAATAAAATCCAAGGTAACGGAATTCATCAACAAAAGTAATGTTCCGCCCACTCAAATAAACTTCTTGTTTCACGACTTTACATCCAGTCGGAATAAAAGCCATAGCATACGTTTTCTAAGTGTTAAAAATCACGTCATACTCACTGGCAAACACATCACGAATTGCGAGTAGCCGATTTAAACCAAACACAGTCGGGGAAATGGATTACAAGGTCATCCGCAAACAGAAGATGATTCAAGCATTGTCCTGCGATGTAGCAACCAGTCAGAACAGACCTAAGCCCGACTGACATTGTTTTATTCGGTGTTATTCTTTTGTAGTGCATACTCCATGGCGTCTGAGGTTAGTAAATTCACCTTTGTTGGAACTTAATCATCTCAAACGATGTAACAGCAACATGTAATTTGGTTCGGAATTCGCACCTTTACGGGTTTGCTTATTTTAAATTATTTTCACTCAAAAAGATTCGTTTGAAACAGGATTACTATCATTATCTTGTGTAAACATTTGAGTGTCAGGTGTTAATCTTCCAAGATAAAATGAATCTGTCTCGGCACTTAATAGGAACTTACGTTGAAGTATTTGCTCGGTGATATTTTGTCAGAACTTGATTAACAGGCAATCAGACGTCTTACGAACATAATGCATTATTTTCATTCATTTTTTTATTCTTCAGTCATATACAAACAAATGCAGATTCACGTGTGTGTAGACCAAAGATCGGTGTTCCACCATAATGCACGGATCTCCACTTGATAGGTTGCATATATATTCATTAGAATCAAGAAAGCACAATTTTTGCGGCAGCATGACATTTACGACTTTCAACTGCATAGAGTCCGCGTGACATAGTAGTACACACAGAGCGCTGGCCGAGCTGATTTGACACAAATGACACTTCGACTGACCTCGCTGTTTCGAATTTCGCGGCGTCATTTGCGTGAAATGTAGCGCGGCCGCCCTCTTTGCAATCTAGTAGATCATCTTTTTACGTTATTTTAATTTCTAGACAGAACCATTTACATTTTGAACCTGTCGGACATAAATGCGCGTTCAAAAAGTTGAGAAAGCGAAAAAATATTAGTACAAAACATGTTTATAACGGAAATCTCCTAATCACTATGTCAACTCTTCAAATCAACTTTGTTCCCTAAGACATCCCTCCATTAACTCCCCTCAACCATCTCTCCTCCTCAATACCTAAGCACCCTACCCATTTTCGTGTTTTTTTTTTACTTTTTCCTAAAAAAAACGAATGATTAAACAACCCTAATGCTTGCCGGTAGGTTATTTCACGAAACATACTGCAAATTTGGCTGAAAGTGGAAACTGCGAATTTTGATGTCATCTTAAATGACCTATCCTACCTATATCCTAATATTAATGCAATCTACTGCCGTAGTCACTCCATTCATTTCTAACACCAAGACCCGGATTTCAGACAGTACACTACTCCCCCCCCCCCTTAACGACATCTCAATGATTTTCTCACTTGCGTTATTTCGCCA
Organism: Branchinecta lynchi; assembly: GCA_023053575.1. NCBI lineage: Eukaryota > Metazoa > Arthropoda > Branchiopoda > Anostraca > Branchinectidae > Branchinecta > Branchinecta lynchi. Next base: position 14,641,191 of record JAKZAP010000009.1, on the reverse strand, counting down.
TCTTCGATGCTTATCATGCTGTTGACCCTTTTTTGCGAGAAGTTATTCATCAGAAAAAACGGTTACGTACATTTTTCTCTGTTTTTGCTAGATGCCAACGGGACCGGGAAAAGGCTTAAAACAGCCAACGCTGTTGGTAAATTTTTGAAAGCAGTTTTGAAGTATTCAACTATTTAAAGGGCCTGTCTTACCTATGATACTAACGCAACCTACTTCCATAATCACTCCATATATTTCTAAATCCGGACACTCCCATTTCGTACGGTACATTCTAACCCCTCTAACGAAACCACGCTGATTTTCTCACTTGCGTTTTGCTACCGTCAATGTGTACCACGCTGTCGACGGTTCTCTGCGAGAAGTTTTTCCATCACAAAAACCTGTTCTGTAAATTATTTCCCTGTTTTCGCTAAAAGTCGTGTCTCGGAAAAGGCTTAAAACAGCCAAAACCCTGGGTTATTTGTTGAAAGCAAATGTTGAAAGTATTAAAGTATTCAAATATTTTAAAGCACAATGGACACTTCTAATGCTTTACTTTGTATTAAATGCTTCACAAATAAACATTTCCGACTGTTTTTAGAAGGCGCTACGAAAATCGTCCGTTTTCTTGTTATCCCTTGTCTTTACCTCTCTGGCATTTCGGCGATCCAAATCTTAGCAGCTGGGATATCGTGGCAGGATATTCAAAAACTCCCAGCAATGCTTGATATAAAAGGATATATTTGAGATGTCACCAAAGTCAAGCCGCAGATGCAGTCTACCTGATTGTTGTAGTGTTTCCTCAGAAGTTCCATGGCTTAAACTGCCTATTAAAAGTTTTTCTTTGTGGAATAGTATTGTGAAGCTTGGTTAGCTTGCTTTATAAAATGTACCAGAATATGCAATAAGCTTATACAAAATAATGTAGCTACAAAAATCATTCAAAAACAAATAACCTATTCAAATCTGAATTATACAAGCTGATTTATGCTATAATAAAGATATACTAAGTATTATAAGAAACATCACTTTTATCTTTGTCCAAGCTAGTAAATTGAGCATGTACTGGCCCAAAAAATTCCGCTTTGAAATATCACAGAGAGGAAACTGTTGAAAAAGCTGCTGATCTAGGGGGTAAGCATTGTTACTAGGTTGTTACAGAGTGGGATTGGGGTAGTTTTATGTGCCCATTGAACTTTAAAACACTGTAAGCTGAAGAATAAATAGTGTGAGGAGTCCTTTAAAAATACTGTAATATAAACAGTGCATGCTGCGAGATAACGCTATCTTTGAAGAAATCATTGTGCTTAGAAGCGTCTGGCGCCTAAGACCCTTCTTGGTACGCCACTTTTAATTATCAGCCGTAATGCAAGTGAAACCATGAAGAAACAAACCAGCAATTTCACAGGCTTGCGGTGGTGAAGTTTAACAAGGCATAACCTTAGTCTCGCAGGTGTATAAATAAGCGTTTAACCTAAACAAATAACAGCCAATTATAAGAGATGGTATCGCTGCAAAATGAGGGGTTTACTTCGAGCTAAATGTGTGTTTAAGTATCAAATTATACATGGCTTACGCTTGGGCAAGTATAGTGTACTTCAGTGATGTGACGATAGCCGTAAACAATGGGTCCAAAAAAGATTGCCATAAATTTGGTTATATTTCGTTGCATTAAGGTGAGTTTGGTTTAATGGTTACAAGATTATGATACTTCGGGCAGAACGACAGAAATAAGAGTACTTTTTGTTTCTTTCTTTACTGTACTATTCTCGAAGGAAACTGCGTAGTGAAAGTTTATTAACCCATGCATGGATATTAAACCAAATTATTAAGAAGAATTAATTATTATTAATTCGCGTTTGTATTTTGATGAATTGTATTTTAAACCGTGAATTTTATAATAGTAGTGTCACCTATCACGAATTATTTTTGTACTTGTCATTTTAATTCGCGTTCGTATTTTGATGAATTGTATTTTAAACCGTGAACTGTATATATAAATCGTATAAATTGTAAATATATCCCTTGGTTGGTCTTTTTATTTGTAATGACATGTCCAGCACTATTTTTTGTTTGGAAAATATATTTATGGATAAATAAACCGAATGTAATTGTAATTGTGTCAACAATTGAACTATATAAAAGGGAATTACATATGTACTTTTGTAATGTTAGGCCTTGTAGCCACAGTAAGAGATGTTGTTGTTTTTTCAGGGTAAACCATACGTATCTTCGAACAGCCGACCGAAAGTACCCCAAAAGTATCCTTAAGCATTTTTCAGCCTCTCAGAGGAGGTCAGTGTATCTACAACTATGAATGAATGAAAAGCTTTTATTCCGCCAAAATGACAAGACAAGAAAAGGAATAAAGTACAAAGGTTAAGGCATTTACATAAAATAGGACAAGAGATTACAGATACAAATAAAATACAAACAGCATCGAGAATCCCAATGTAGCTCTTATATAGTGTCAGTCACACGCAAATCCTCAATTTTGTGTGTGTAACGAATCAACGTGTATAACGTGTACGAATCTGGTAAACAAAAAAAAAAAAAAAAAATCAGTTCAGAGGGTATCCTATCTCCTCTATTAGCATTGCACTGATTATCACGACTGCCACGTTTGTGTTTGTTCTCTTTATGTGACTCATCAGTCTGCCGATCAGAGAGTACCCCAAAAGTATTCTTGAGCATTTTTCAGTATCTCAGAGCAGGGTTGCCACATGTTGCACGATAGTGTGAATTGTCACTCTATTTCGTTTTTGTCACTCTTGTCCTACGTAGGATGTAAAATTCGCTCTATTTCATAAAACTTCCAAATGTGTCGGTTTTGTAGCAGGCACTCCGACTAGAAGTGGCTATTTCAATTTTTTTCTGTGAAAATAAATTAGGATGTGTCATTTTTGCAGAGGCGATTCCGACCAAAAAGGACCATATCACGTGTTTTTTTTCATAAAAATTTCACTCCCATTTCACTCTCTGTTTTGGGCCAAAATTCACTCTCTAAATGTTTTGATGTGGTAACCTTGTCTCAGAGTAGCTCAATGTATCTCCAAGTCTGAATGAATGAGAGGCTTTTGTTCCGCCAAAATGACGAGACAAGAAAAGGAATTACATAAAATAGGACAACAGATTGCAGATACAAATAAAAATACAAACAGTATCGACCAAATAAAATTTCGAACAGGGCAATAGCTTAAGAATCTCCTTGTAGCTCTATGATAGCTCAAAGTAGCTCAGTGTTTCAGTCATACACAAATCCTCAATTTTGGGACACGGCGCTCCAATATTGGACACCATGCGATGTAGCAAAGGCATAGTATCCCCATACAAATCTGGTTAAAAAACAAATTTTCAGTTCAGACTTCAGCCCTATATCCTCTATTAGCATTACACTGATTATCACCCTTGCCACGTTTGTTCTCTTTATGTGACTAATCAGGCTTCCGGTCATTGTTTCCGATAAGCTTATTGGTCCGAAGACCGGTTTTGAAAACGTTGCCTAGTTTTTCATCCCAGGGAAGCGACATGGCAAGAGGCTAAAACAGCCGAAACCTTGTGTAATTTTCTGTGGCATAGCTAAAGTAGCCAACGATCTTAGAAAGCTTATTGGTCCGAGACCGGTTATGCATATTTTGCCGAGTTTGCGTCATCCAAGTCAAGCAACATGAAAAGAGGCGGAAAACAGCCGAAGCCCAGTTCAGGTTCAGGGTCAGGTTCTTTTTAATTACAAACTAAATAACAAAATGTCCAGAGCCCGGCTGAGAAGACAAACTCGTAATGCACGGGATGGAAAGATTTCTTCAAATAAATACAACATTTATACTTCACTACATGCCATTCATACAAATGGAAATATAGTGTAATGTTTTGTAAGCATAGCTAAGTTTTAAAGCAGCCAACGATTTTAGAACACCTTAGCAGAAACACTATGTAGTACGAGGTCTCCTTTAAAGGACCTGTCTGACCTCTAATACTAATGCATCCTACTACCATAATCACTCCATATATTTATAAATCCGGAGACCCTAATTTCTTACTACATTCTAACCCGTCTAACAAAAGCACGCTGATTTTTCCACTTCCCGTGTTTGGCTTCCTTCGATGTGTTTCATGCTGTCGACGGTTGTCTGCGAGAAGTTTTTCCATAAGAACAAGACCAAAGGTTTCGATGGGATCCCAAAAATTCAATATCTGATCCAGACAACTGGGTCTTGTCTTAGCCAGATCCAGTCTTCGCCAGACTCCTTGAACATTTTTACAATTAAAATTCAGAAACAGATTAAGGCCAAATAGCTAATCACCTGAGAAAACCAAGTTCAGATTTTGATTCAGCATGTGTGTTTACCCCTATAAGTCATATCTGTTTTGACAAAAACTTCCTGCCACTTCTGCCAATTTCCCGGTTCCGGCCGAACTCCAGAACTACTTGTCCGGCGAAAAAAGAAAGCTCAAAGACGAAATCAGGGTATCTTCTTTCCCCAGTAATGAACATCTAATCAACTTCAAATAGAAATTTAGCTTATAACAAATTTTCCGATTCCAGCCGGACTCCGGTCGAACTATATGTCCGGGTAAAATACGATTGTCACATAGGGACTCAGCATCTCTTCTTACCCCTAATTCACTTATCTAATCAACTAGAAATAAAACTTTGACTTCCAACAGTTTTCCGGTTTTGGCCGGATTCCGGACGAACTACATGTCCGGGTAGAAACTTGTTTTCACATAAGTGTTCAGCATGTCTTCTTGCCCTAAATCGAACATCCAATCAACTCCAAATTAAACTTTTAATTTTGACAAACTTTCCGGTTTGGGCCGGATTCCGGTCGAAATACTTGTCCGTCGAGAAAATAGTTTACACCATCGTCTTCAGCATGTCTCCCTACCTCTAAATCGAACATTTAATCAACTTCAAATAAAACTTTTACTTTCAACAAACTTTCCGGTTTGGGCCGGATTCCGGGCGAAATACTTGTCCATCGAGAAAATAGTTTTCACCATCGTCTTCAGCATGTCTTCCTACCCCTAAATCGAACATCTAATCAATTTCAAATAAAACTCTTACTTTCAACAAACTTTCCGGTTTGGGCCGGATTCCGGGCGAAATACTTGTCCGTCGAGAAAATAATTTTCTCCATCGTCTTCAGCATGTCTTCCTACCCCTAAATCGAACATCTAGTCAACTTCAAATAAAACTTTTACTTTCAACAAACTTTCCGGTTTTGGCCAGATTCCGGGCGAACTACTTGTCCGATGACAAAATGGTTTTCACCATCGTGTTCAGCATGTCTTCTTACCCCATAATCGACTATCACATTAGCTGTTTCAAAATATTTTGTTTGTCCCTTAATTTCAATCCCCTCCCCCACCACTAAATGTAGAGCTACAAAGCCCATCTACGAACTTGACTGGTCCGACGACCCAACGAACCTTCTCACCAAGTTTCATCAAAATATCTCATTCCCTTCGAGAGTTATCGTGCTTACAGACGGACGGACGGACAGACGGACGGACGGACGGACAGACGGACAACTTTTGCGATGTCATAGGTATCCCTCCACTTACGTTTTGGGATCCCAAAAACCGGTTATGTAAATTGTTTCCCAGTTTGCGCTACAAGTCAGCAGGTCTTGGAAAAGGTTTAAAACAGTCGTGGGTTATTCGTTGAAAGCACAGCCTAGTTTAAAGTATTCAAATGCTTTAAAATACTGTAAGTTGAAGAGTAAATAGTGCGAGGGGTCCTTTAAGCGGTTTAACGAAGCGGTACTGAAAACACTACTGGGACTTACCGAGTACAATGACCTGGAACGACACGGTTTCGCTTCCAAAGCCATTAACTCCGACACACTCGAAGGTTCCCGAGTCATCGTGAGTCGCTTCCTTGATTCGGAGCGTCTGCCCGGATGTCCGGTAACGATCCCAACCGATCGTAACCGATTCCCCGTCCTGGAATAGTGGAATCTGTATTAGAAACAGGAGAGAAAAGGAGGAATGGGTAAACGATGGAGTAAATCTGACGGCATCAGTAATTACACTTACCGTCAATTTGAATGAATGATTTTATTACGCGCATGACCTAATAAGTGAGAGAGAGAGAGATACGGGTTTAATACAAACAACCGGCAGTGAGACACTGAAAGGGTTGTACAAAAAAAAAGGATCACGAATAAGCACTAGATAGTTGTTCTAGCCATGAACGGCAGTGACGAGCGGCGGTAACGCTCCGTGTTACGTTTCAGCAGTTCGAAGCCTGCCCGCTGGCGAGTTCCGTACTGATGGATTTCTTCGGAGCGTTTTGGGAGCAGGTCGCGGAACCGGGCTGACCGTGATACTTGGCACAGTACATACATAAAAGAGAGATAAAAGCAAAACATAATGCTGGAGAATTTTGGGCAGTGTAGCCTATATGGCATGAAGGATGAATGGTAAGACTGTGGAGGAATAAGTGGGGCGCTTTATAAGGTTGTCAATAGAGCAGAGATTCCGGATTCTGGAACAGGCGGCCGTTTGTCAAAATATGGAAGAGTGCCTATTTTTTAGCCTTATTTGGTGTATGTAGTTTAATTGTTGCCAATGTATCATACTTTTTTTTTATTGTCATGGCCCTAAGGCTTTTCGATTAATATTCACTGTATCATATTATTGTAACAAAAAACAATAAATTTAATGAATTTGTTACCCATCAAGTGGTCTGTTCGTGCTTGGCCTCATTACCAAACAAGTCGTAAGATCAAGTTGAATGTAAAAAAAAATGGTGAAGAACTACAAAAACAAAAAAGACGCGTAAGGATTATGAGCGTTTTCCACCCTACTTTAACTACACTACGCATGATGTCACGAATTTTGGCTTCTTGGCGTCAAGGCTGGAACTCATTTTTCTATTTTTGGCGAAATATCATACCACGGGCTAATCTGGCCGGTCACGTACAGAGCTTCGTAGTTTCCACGCTTACTAAGCTCCCGAGCATGGTAAGCAAATACTTATTACTAGTTACTATTTCGAGAAGGTTGGAACGGTCAACGTAGTAACTTTTTACGAGGTTGGGACGGAAATAGTAACTAATAGTCATTATTGGATGGAACACGCTCTATAAACGCAAACCTGAGCTGTTGAAACCAAATCGAATGTTCAGCTTTTGCTTCATAGAAATCCAACTTCGGTTTTTATTCTACGACAAATCGAAACAGGCCTAAATAGCAACATATTTCGAGCAAGATCCAAATAAAAAATCAAGGGTAGGTATTTAATCTGCCATTGCCATTCAATTGCGTCCGATGGACAGAATTTAGGATTCCCGGCGTCGAGGAAATGAGCAAAAGTAGTGACAGCTGGTCAGAAATTGGCTGAGACTCTCGGATGATGAATCGGAAGGAACTGCATGTACTGGAGCCTATACTATTTCCGTCGGTTTCTATTTCCGTCAGCACCCGACGGAATTAGTTTTCTAGCTTAGATGTACCTTAGATGCACCACAACCTGTCTAAAATAGTTAAACCTGTTGAAAGATGTGTGTTTAAAATCATATTCACTGATAAATCTTTCTAAATTCAGATATTTAGGCACTGTTATCACGGAAATAGAATCACGGCATCCCGCATCGTTACAGTACAAGAGAGTCGACGTCATTTCTGTAAGTCAAAAACAGTCCAAAAGGACAAAGATCTTCTCTGTTTAAAACACTAAATGTTTTTCAAATATTGAATTCAAGTTTGTTTCTAACAATCATACAGTTTGCTTTCATATTTTTCCAAGTACCTAGGTTAAACAATGATTACGTGACGGAAACAAAATTCGGATGACCAGCCGTAATGGTAACAAAGTCCCCAGAAAATTTGTGGGTCATCACAGAAAATCATGTACTGGCAACGCAGCTTGCACGCTATTATCTCGTAAGAAAACCTAGGAAGAAGAAGAAGAAGATGGCTTTGTTTTGAGATATTGTTGACCTTTTTTGGAAATTTCTGTGGTGAGAAAAAGACAACCAAAGCTGTCCAATGGAATAGACAGGTTAACTTCTGATGGAAATAGTATATTAGGCTCCAGTATGTACATTTTTGCCACATTTTAGGAAAGTTTTGAAAAACTGATAAGAGTGATCTGCAGAAAGAGAATGCGTTGGTTTAGAAGAGAAATAGCACACTTTCAGTTCATCTTTGAGCAAAAATAAAAGCTTCGCAAGTACGTGAGTGGGCCAATTTGAATGGCTTTCCTACAGGATTATACACGATGACTTCAATGCTGATGAAGTTGACTGTTCATGGCATGTCTCATATACCAATATTTACTTTTGGAAAGAGAAGTATTATACTTTATACTCCGGCAATTGGCACAATTCATAGAGATTGTGCAAGGTTCAATAGATTAATCAGCTTATTTTTACGACTCGCTTTAAAACTGAGTACGATTGCAGTAAGAATGTTTCATAAGTACATTACGAATCAACTCTCAAGTCCCTAACCGTCCATAACTGTCTATGTAATCATTGTGGGTTTCAGCTACCCCCCCCCCGAGCCCTCCCGAACATAGCCCTTCGGTACTAGATATTCCTTCAGCTTAAGCTGACTGCGAATCATATTTGACGTTGCGAAACGGATAAGTCAGCTACATTTTATTATAGCTATATTTTGGCCCTTCTTGGCAAGGGTCCTCTTCAGGCTCAAGCCACTCAAGTCGGAAGATGAACTTGTGGAAAAACCAAGCTTTAATGGTTTTCCACAAGTTCATTTTCCAGCGCGAGCTGCTTGAGCCTGAAGTGGACCCTTGCCAAGAAGGCCAAAATATAGCTCTAAGAAAATGTAGCTGACTTATCCGTTTTGCACCGTCAAAAATGCACCCGGGTACCAAACCCACTCGGATACCAAGCCCTCCCAACCCCCAACCCGCCCCCCCCCCTTTCACCTCTCACACGCACACACAGTCTTAACGCAATATATTTTTATGAAAATATTTTTATTGGAATTTTCTAAATTCCTAAATATTTGCATTCGGGTGGGGGGGGGGGGGGTAAGGAGAGGGGGGTTCGCCAGTGTTTTTTTGGCACCGGGTGGTCGTCGCCTAAACGCAATGTTTGTCTACCCTAACGGCTCCTAGACTAAATTCTTGCATTTTCCGACGCTTCTCGGGTCAGATCAAACTCTTGCGTATCGCTTACGAAGTGCTGATTGGTCAGAAATACATTCTGAAAGTTTCTCCGTGTTTCCCATAAAAGACGAAGACGCTCGAGGGTGAAAACAGCCGAGACAAATTCGTCATAATAATTTATAGTTGCGTTTTTGTGGATACCATGTATCTGATACCATGGTCTAAACATTTTTGCAGCTATCGTGGTATCTGATACCAGGGTCAAAAGACGTGTTTGCAGTGTTCGTGTTATCTGGCCAGTTATCGTGGTATCTGATATTCAGATACCACGGGTCCGACCGTGGTAACTGATCCTGCTATCTGAAAAAGTCATCTCACTTGCATCAATTTTTGTCAAATTGGTAGGAAAGAAGTTTGGCACTTAGTGAAACGACTAATTACAGATCAAGTTACCATGGTAACAGATACCATGGTATCTGCAAAAATGCAGCTTATGAGAAACCAAGTAGAGTTGCAAAGGGATAACCTGTAAATATTGGGTTATAACTATCTCCTGCGACGTGTGCGTTAAGGTACACTTCTGATATATGGTCCAAATACGACTGAAACAGATGAACATAAACTAGTTGGAATAAACCAGTACAGGGCATATTAAGGTTATGTCCCAAAGAGTTATTGTGAGGTGTTATGATAAGAGGAGGAGGTGGCTCGTTATTGGGGTAGTAAATATGCTCTCTGGACTGAAAATGATAATAAGTCTTTGCTATTCTGACGGAAATTCCTGCTAGGCAAATAATTGTTATCACTTACGATGATAAAACCGTCATAAGTAACTTGTAACGATCGGAAACGTTTTAGAATGAAAGTGAGAGAAGGGGGGCCTAATTTTCTCGACACACTGGACGGTGGAGAGAAAAACTAGACCTACGTTGCCCGGGCAACGTGAAGTGTTGCGGCAACCTTTGTCCGTTATGTTTGTCCCTATGTATATGGCTATGACTGAAGTAAATAAACAAATTAAATACTCTCCGAAAAACGGGCCTCTTCTATTTTGTTACATCGAGTGCAATAAGGAGGAGTATTTGGATTCTTATTTCCAAGTTATTTTGGCAGTGAACTGGAAGGCAGTCCGGTTGGACTTGAAACCGTAGGCGCAGGGTCTCCTGTGATGTAGGCAAGACCGTGTCCTGGGGGGGGGGTTGACCCCCCCCCCCCCGAAACATACACAAATAATCATTTTTTGGCTTTTCCCTTTGATCTATGTCTTTTTTGTACTTTTTTGTCCGACCCGCAGGCAAATCCCCCCCCCCCCCCCGAAATAAATTCCTGGATACTGGCCTGTGATGTAGGCCATATATATGTTATCCATGGTATTTTGATTTACTGGCCTTTAATTACATCTTTAACAGTTGAAATGTACTTTATTTTTCATTACTTATACTATACCCCATCTGCACCTAGACGGGTTCCGAGGGGGGGTTGCTCTCTCTCCGCCACCGGTGTACACCTCGGCACCGGCGCGGCATTCAAAAGATAAGAGTATGAACTAGGAAAAAGAAAATTAAAATCTTTCTATTATCCAGTTCTCTGAACGATCAATTGTGTTGGGGAACTTCCATCCCATCTTCCAGTGTTATTCGTGAATTCAAACTTGACTAGAATTTTTTTTTACGGTGCAAAACGGATTAGTCAACTACATTTTATATACTACCTAACTAACTAAAAATTTTAATTGTTTGTTAACTGATTTTTTCTTTTCTCGAGGACGGGTTACAAATGAAATTCAATTTTATTTAATCATTTGAAGGGAAACCTGAATATACTTATAACTTGAATATATTTACCGTATTACATACTTGCCTTTTTTCAATCTTAAGGGTTATGAAGTTTAATACGATGAGTTACCCACTCCGGGAACCTGCTGTACACCCTATCTCGGCACCGACCGGAACCGGGCGAAACCAGCGCTGTCGGACATAAATCCGGTGATTCATCTTTTAAACGCTTCTAAGCGTGTTGCTTTTAATGTTCTAACAGGTAGCAACCGTTGCCAGCTTGTGTCAGCCGGTGCCGACACATGCCGGCCCGCGGCACCGATCACTTGCTGTAGGCTACACTAAAATTGAGAGTGGGCAACCCCTCGGTCAATTAAAAGCGAACGTTTGCATTTAACCCAATTAATCCTGCTAATGTAGTCTTCCAAACTTCGCTTTAAAAACATATAAACCAGACAACCGACGTAAAAAAGAAAAATGTCAAAAAGTGTTAACGACTTTGCCAACTGGGGTCATCTGTCATCCAGCTGTCAACTTATTTGACCGGAAACCCGCGGAAAAACAGATGAACTCATCAGGAGATGCCAGAGTGCAAAAAAAGAATGTGCTTCCGAAAATCTCGTCGCAGGAGGATATGTAAGCTTGAAAGCTGTCTGTTCTTACCAAAAATTCTCCAAGAAGAATTCAGACAAAAGAATAATCAAGGAAACACAAAGATGTAATCAGGGAAAGGGACTCAAAACGAGTATTATAGTTAAGAAGGATAAGAAAAATCCAGGGATTCCATGCTGACATTTTCGAAATATGGACACATCCTGTTTGTTTTCCCCTGGGGTATGAAATACTAGAAGGACACTTACAACTGACAAAACAAGACAAAAACAAGACCAAAGGTGTCGATGGGTTCCCAAAAATCTAATATTTGATTCAGACAATTGGGTCGTATCTTCGCCAGATCCAGTCTTCGCCAGGCTAATCATCAGAGAAAACCAAGTCAGATATACCTCTATAAGCCATATCTATCTTGACGATACTGACCAAGACTTCCTGCTTTACTTCTGCCAAGTTTCCAGTTTCGCCCGAATTCCGAGCTAACTACTAGTCCAGCAAAAAAAGAATATTCAGAAACGAATCCAGCGTCTCTCCTTATCCCTTTAAAGAACATCTAATCCACTTTAAATAAAACTTTGACTTAAACAAAAAAATTCCCGTTACAACCGGATTCCGGAGTAATTATATGTCCGGGTACAAAATGATTGTCGTATACAGACTCAGCCTTTCCTCTTACCCCTTAATCTGTCATCTAATCAAACTTTTAACACATTTTTCCGGTTTCGGCCGGATTCCGGACCAACTAGTTGTCCGGCGAGAAATTGGTTTTCACCATCGCGTTCGCATATTCTTTACCCCTAAATTGAACATTTAATCAACTTCAAATGAAACTTTTACTTTTAACCAACTTTTCGGTTTTCGCCGTATTCCGGACGAACTACTTGTCCGGCGAGAACATATTTTTCACCGTCGTGTTCAGCATGCCTTCTTACCCCATAATCGACAATCACATTAGCTGTTTAAAAACATTTTGTTTGTCCCTTAATCTGAACCTCCTCCCATACCCCTAAATGTAGGGCTACAGAGCCCCTCTAAGAACTTGACCTTACTCTTGACCCATTGAATCCTCACACCAAGTTTCATCAAAATATCTCATTCCCTTCGAGAGATATCGATCTCACAGACAGACGGACATTTTTGCGATGTCATAGGTATCCCTTCACTTACGTTTTGGGATCCCAAAAACAACTACTTATTTAAAAGCCTCAAGCTGGAGGGGGGACTCACCTTTTTCCAGTTTATGATGGGCTGGGGGAATCCCCTGACCGGACATTCCAGCTTGATCAGATCTCCATATCTGTGAACAGGTCGTTTCTCATACGAGCTGATGATGTGTGGGGGACCTGGAAAATTAACATCTTTAATGGACAGGTCGTAGGCTGCTTCTGGTAATAATCCATTCTACTTCAGTATTATTTCGTTCCATTCTTGTTCCCGAGATTCTTCATTTCAGAAGTGTACCCTATCTCGCGTATTAGCAATACACTGATTTTCAAGGTTTCTGCTCTCTGCGTGACGGATCAGGTGCCTGATCATCGTTTCCGTCCGGAGACCGATTATGCACTTTTTGACAAGATCGTCATTCAAGGCAAGCAGCGTGGAAAGAGGATAAAAGCAGCCGAAGCCGTGTGTAATTTTCTGTAAGCATGGCTTAATTGTAAAGTTGTCAACGATTTTAGAACATCTTAGCAGAAATACTAAGTAGTGCGAGGTGTCCTTTAAGATCGATTCGAAGATGGCAATTTCCGCTTGGGTTCTTCTTAGAAAGTTTGCTTTGTTCGTCTGATCGAAAGCCGACTACATTAGAGGACAGAGCTGCTACGGGTCCTTGAAAAAGGCGTCTCTAAACCGTCTCGAGACGAGTCCCGAGTCCGAGTCATCAGCTCTGGCGGACGAACAGCTCTGGCGGACCAACAGCACTGTCGGACCAACAGCTCTGGCGGACTAACAGCTCCGCCAAAGATGAGTCCGAGACGAGTCCGAGTCCTTGAAAAAGGCGTCTCTAAACCGTCTCGAGACGAGTCCGAGTCAACAGCTCTGGGATACGAAGAGCTCTGGCGGACGAACAGCACTGACGGACCAACAGCTCTGGCGGACCAACAGCTGTGGCGGACTAACAGCTCCGTAAAAGGTGAGTCCGAGACGAGTCCGAGTCCTAGAAAAAGGCGTCTCTAAACCGTCTCGAGACGATTCCGAGTCAACAGCTCTGGCGGACCAAAAGCTCTGGCGGATTAACAGCTCCGCAAAAGATGAGTCCGAGACGAGTCCGAGTCCTTGAAAAAGGCGTCTCTAAATCGTCTCAAGACGAGTCCAGAGTCCGAGTCAACAGCTCTGGCGGACCAACAGCTCTGGCGGCTTGGCGAACCAACAGCTCTGGCATACTAACAGCTCCGTAAAAGATTAGTCCGAGTCCGTGAAAAAGGCGTCTCGAGACGAGTCTAGAGTCCGAGTCCACCAGCTCTGTTAGAGGACCGTCTTCATTTTTTCCCCCTCGTACATTATAAATACTCCTTCACTTCAAGCTGACGAGGACCCTTGCCAAGAAGGCCAAAGACCCTGGCCCTAACACGCGAAGCAAGAATGACCCGAGACCCAAGCTTCTTCCCACTCCAACGACATCTTCGAGTTACACCCTAGCCCTACCAAGCGAAGCAAGAATGACCCGAGTCCCAAGCTTCTTCCCCCTTCAACGACATTTTCGAGTTACACCCTAGCCCTACCACGCGAAGCAAGAATGACCCGAGTCCCAAGCTTCTTCCCCCTTCAACGACGTCTTCGAGTTACACCCTGGCCCTAACACGCTAAGAAAGAATGACCCGAGACCCAGCTTCTTCCCCCACCAACGACATCTTCAGAAAGATATCTAAAGTCATTCATTCCATATTTCACTAAACGTTTTAATGAAACAGTTTTATTTGTTGATTATTTTGGTCTTAACCCCTATGTAACGGGCCATGGAGCTTTGTAGAGGTGGTTTCAAATTTCCACCTGTATTAGCCTAGTACTATTAGGGCTCGAATAAAGTTGATTGACTGAATGATATAAGGATCAAAATATCGCTAAGGAACAACATAGCTGACTCTTCCTTTTAGCGTTTTAGTGTAGTAATATATCTCATACATTATGTTACCCAGTGTTTCTTTTTACAGGGAGACGTATCTCTGTATCTACAAAGACGCTATCAAGACGAACAGACAATAGCTTGTGACCCGGTGCCCCCACCCCCCTCCTCCATACCGTTACCAGTGAATCTTTTAACGAAGTAGAATATTTGGTAAGTGATTTGAATGTTTGTTTGTCCTCCCTCGTCTCATCATCCTGGAACTGAAGGGTAGTGCAAGCTGTAATATCAGGGGTATTCTCACCTACTGTATGCTGTATTATCATCAAACACAGATCCTAGCAGAGTTTTAGTTAAAAGACCCCTCTTGCTTATTCTGCGTTTTATTTTATCCCTTGCTCTATTATGGAATTATAAGCTTCTGAAATCCCCTCCTTTCGCCATTGCTTCGTTTAGTACCTAGGACATTTTAGCGCTTTTTCCGCCTAGCCGAGTTTTATTAGGCACGCAACACAAACTTCGCTGAAATCTTCAAGGTCCGTCGACAACTCTTTCACGCATAAGGACATGCTAAGCTTCAAAGTGTTTTTTTTTTTTTTTTTTTAAGACAAGGTAGGCCATTAAGTCTATCTCCTGTTTTGAACTTTGTTTTACTTGGTTTTCCCACTTTTAACCACGGCGCATTCAGTTTTAAATTGATGCGTCAACCCACCGCGTCGGAGAGCAGGAAGGCTGGATAGAGTCGACAAGCGCTAAGAAGAAAATCGCTAATATCACGTGGACAATTTTTTCGGAAAACGATAGTTATGATCTATTTCATCATGAAAATATAATTTCGGGTAAGACTTGTTCTTTAAACTTTGCCGATGGTGACAATCGTGGGACTAATAGAGACTAAACCACACAGTGGTTCTGAACTGGTATTTCGATAATTCGTAGGAATGTTATCCCTTCTTCCCCTCTGATATCAATATGACACAATCCATTTCTTAAGTAATATAGCTGTCAAAATCGGAAATCCGATTTTCCCAAGGGGTTATCGTCAGGGGCTTCTTCCCCAAATTCCTGAAAATGACAATATTCCATTCTCACATGTGCTTTTGTCTGGAAGATGGTTTCCGTCTCCAAGCTTTTTCAGAGGGGTTCTTAATTTGATACTCGTGTTAGTAAAGTTGGTTTAAAAAATTCTACACCCTCCCTCTTGTTTTTGTGTACTAATTAATCTCAGAATTAATGCTAACCACAGAGCAGATCTGGGTTTAATTCAATTCAGTTTATTTCTGAAACGAGAAGCGGACAAGCAGAAAAGCCTATTCGTTCAGGCGTCAACATACACATATATATATATACAATTTATAGCCAGCACTTATAAATTAATTTCCCATAAACTAATCGTCTAATACATCTAAAGCACAATGGACACTTCTAATGCTTTACTTTGTATTAAATGCTTCACAAATAAACATTTCCGACTTCCTTTAGAAGGCGCTACGAAAATCGGCCGTTTTCTTGTTATCGCTTGTCTTTACCTCTCTGGCATTTCGGCGATCCAAATCTTAGGAGCTGGGATATCGTGGCAGGAAATTCAAAAACTCCCAGCAATGCTTGATAGAAAAGGATATATTTGAGATGTCACCAAAGTCAAGCCGCAGATGCAGTTTACCTTATTGTTCTAGTGTTTCATCAGAAGTTCCATGGCTTAAAGCGCCTATTAAAAGTTTTTCTTTGTGGAACAGTGTTGTGAAGCTTGAGTAACTTGCTTTATAAAATGTACCAGAATATGCAATAAGCTTATAAAAAATTACAGAGCTACAAAAATCATTAAAAAACAAATAACCTATTCAAATCTGAATTATACAAGCTGATTTATGCATAAAATAAAGATATACTAAGTATTATAAGAAACATCACTTTTATCTTTGTCCAAGCTAGTAAATTGAGCATGTACTGGACCAAAAAATTACGCTTTAAAATATCACACAGAGGAAACTGTTGAAAAAGCTGCTGATCTAGGGGGTAAGCATTGTTCCTAAGTTGTTACAGAGTGGGATTGGGGTAGTTTGATGTGCCCATTGAACTTTAACAAAGGGAATCAACCATAGGTACGCAATGATTGGCCAATCTAGTCAATAACAGTAGGAGTTTGAGCAGCAACAGCGTGTCCATCTTTCAGACGTAAACACCTGGCACTAAATAGTGTTTCTGCTAAGATATTGTGCAATGACTGACAAGCGTCGGCTCTGCCAAAAATCATGGACGACAGGGCCCAGCCACCATATGACACTCTACATTCTTTTCTGGAAGATGAATGAAAAATTGTATATTGTATTAGTTGTGTTTTATTTTAATTCTTTTATTTTATTTTAGGACTCAAATGGCGGGTCAGAAATAAATTACTTACTTACTTTAAAACTTATCCATGCTTACAGATAATTACACAAGTCTTCGGCTGTCTTTAGCCTATTTCCATGTCCCTTGCCTTTGATGACAAACTTGGCAAAATTTGTATAACCGGTCTCCGGACCCGTAAGCTCCTCTTTTAAACAATGACGGAAGCCCGATACGTCACGTAAAGAGAAGTAACGTGACAAGCGTGATAATCAGTACAATGCTAATAGAGGAGATAGTATACTCCTATGAAGTGTAGAACCTCGGGAACAAAAATTGGATGGAAATACTACTAAATTAGAATGAATCACTATCGTCAGTACGACCTATCCTTTTAGCCATGAATTTAGCTCGTCAGCGCTAAACTTGTACGCTCGGGTACCCACGCCCAGTCAAGACACATCCATTTTAGGACTGAGTTACTCCCTTGTTTTCCGGAATTCTGGAAATCCTTCTCTTGTTGTCGAAACGGAAAAACTCTCTGGTATTCTAATCCGGAACGGTTTAGAGCGAGTGGTAAAGCCGGGCAAATAAATTAATTAAAACTCGAAAGGATTTCCTCCCTTGTGATGACATGAAAGTTGCTGGAATTTTGGCCTTTTAACATAATCCATAGCAGACGAGTTCCGAGCCAGTAGCGAAAAAAGGGGGTGGAGGTCGAAGCGGGAATATGGGGATCGAAACTAGTGGCGCAGAGGCTGTAAATGCACGTTTTTTGTGGTGAAGTGGAGAGTGGAAAGGGAGCCAAATTAAGAATTCATGTGGGGAGGGGGATGGAGGATGAGTTGCGCATAAGATTTTTTGAAGCCTGCCAGAGAGCCTGGAAAATATCCGCAAAGACGGAAAAATAATCAGATTGTCCAGCAGGATTGAGTGCACTGTCAGAAGTTTCATAAGAGATAACACAAGGATGTGCGGTTTCAACAGACAATGCGTAACATACACCACTTCGGATGTTGTGTGTTGTGTTTGAAGATGTTATGCATAACAAGCGTTGCCTTCACGAAGAGCCAAAAAATCGCCAAAAAGCATCAAATCTGCTGAATTTTCCGACATCATGACTACAAACAAAAAAGTCAGTAGATGCTTTTTCGGCTGTTTCTTGGCTCTTTCTGGCAATGCCTGTTCTGCCTAACATTTCTCGAATAACGTTTTCCAACACAACAGATGACATCCCAAGTGCTGTCTAGGAAATTTCTGATTTCAGGTTCTATGGGAGGAGACGTTGTCCCTCGTCTCTAAATGAAAATTAGGATAAGTGTACTAAAACAGGGTTTCTGGCCCTCGTCTATTTTAGTGTGAGAAAAGAACCCGAGACTCTGGTATATCAGCTGCGCGATTTGTGAAGCCTGCAAGAGAGAGCCTGAAAAGCGTCTGCAAAGCAGTGCTACCAAGTGTGACACTGTTGGTGCTTTTCCACTTTTTGCCTCTGGGTTACACCACTTTTTCTGTGAAAGTGACACCTTTTCTTACGAATGACACTTTTTAGGTCAGAAAAGCACTTTTTCATTTACTTTACTATACTTGCGGATTACCCCCCCCCCCCCCCAACACATGTACTTTACATTTATTTAATACGCAAAAACAGTCTGAAGCCTTAAATAAAGCTCATTTCCGACAGAATTTTTTTTACAAAACTGTGATGTAACAGTGTGAACTAAGTGGGAACCAGCGACCACAAATCCATTCTGCCACGGACGGTGTAGATTGATGTACACACCTCATATTAATCACTGGAGTCAACTGAACCCGGTCCTCTTTTTGACAGTCCTTGTTTGGATAGCTGTAAATTACAAATCCCAGTTATCACTTACTCCCAATGAGCCTAAGCTAGGGACTGTTAGCTCCACCCCAGCTTCCTAAGACATCCCTCCTTCGTCTCATTAGAAGGGTTATAGCGTTTGTTTTCGAGGATCCTTATCGCTGTGGTTAATCCAGGAGTAGAGGTTAGCCAGAGCGATTACGTCTTTATAAGTTTCTGATTGTCTATGTGTTGTTGTGCTCCGCCGCTGCTCTCCCGAGTTCCCAAGTGGGTTATTGACAATAACGGCACTACAATCCTCGGAACTCCATGACTGCTCATTCCTCAAAAAATCCAACAAATTGTGATTGCTTTGTTATTATTTGTCAATGTTTGTAGGATGCCTGGCTGGAAAGTTTGCTTTTATAGTATACAGATCTTAAATAAAGGGGTGTTAGTTATAAGAGGAAAATGAAAATGAAATAGATAGAAATGGAAAATGGATATTTGTTATTTAAAGGACACCTGAACAATGAAACCATACTTGAACACACCATGGAGAATGCTTTTACAGACATGGACACGGAGAGCATTCTTCTCCTGAGCGTGACGTTTTCAAAATAGGGATGATTGTTTCCGGAGGTTTGCACATGCAGACTCCAAGACAAAAAGCGCAATTCATTCAAATCTTGTACAGCGCTGGTCGGATCGTATTGGAACTTCTTCTAGATATACGTTTGGGCTTTTCTAGTTAAAAAATATTCCAGAAGAAGGATTGACTGGAGACATTTGTTCATTTCTAAAATTGCTCGGTACTGAAATAAGGACAGATGCAAAATGGAGCAAAAATCATAGCTTGATGTTTTGAGCATGAGCATTTTTGATGTTTTGATTACAGTTTTTACCATCACTGAGTGGACATGGTGACGTAGCCATTTTCATTGGTTCACTCCATTGTGAGGGAGAAGAAAAAAAAAAGCTACTCGGGCATTAACAAAAACCCGCCAATGGCCGTTGTCCCATGAAGGCGTGTATTAGGATATATTCCAACAATGCATAAAACGAGTACGTCAGCTACGATACTTTAACAGCGATATTTCGGCCCTTCTTGGCAAGGGTCCTGGTCAGGCCCCTTGCCAAAGTGGGCCGAAATATCGCTGCTAAAGCATCGTACCCGTATTATGCATTATTTAAATATATGTTTCAAAGTCAGCTTGGGCTCACGGAATACGTATATTATAGTGCGAACACACGATCAGGATCGGGAGCTCCCGGACTAGAATTCCTGCCCAGATTTTTGCCACCATCATCACTTCCATATGAAAAAGTTGAAATTTTTTCAACTTGATGATGAAAGTGCAGGAAATCCGGCCGGGAAATCCTGATCGTGTGTCCGCACTTATAGGGGAAATCATTCTCGCTTGCAGTTGCAAATTTGCAGGTAACTTGAAGGCAATGCAAATAGGGGTCAAAAAATGTCACACGCTTACTAATGGGTGAAATCATCAGTAGTAGGAATGAATAAATCTATTTAATAACCCACTTCTATAAAATATATAGTGGAGTACATAAAGAAAAGAAAGAAACACAACTTAAATTAGGATACAAATTTATGCTTCGAACAGATTGCACTTCAAACAAACGGACAAGACCGTGATGCGGAGAAAACGCGGCGACCGACAGATTCCTATGCAGCTCGTCAAGTTTAACAGTTATATTAGTTACTGAAAATTTATTTATCATTTTTCGATTTGTGTACCAAATTGGCAAGTAGAGGAGGAATTTACAGTAGCGGAAGTATGCTATTCGAATAACTGCTACATCCTTTTCTTCAGCAGGGGATAAAGTCCAGAAAGGTAAAGGACCGAGTGGTCGCAGTCAGTGGCGTAGAGCTTAGCAAAAGCTCTGCGGTTATATTTTCCACGGTTGGCAACGATTTTGGCATATCCAGACTGAATTTTGTTTTAGTGTCAAGAACTGCTTGCTGTCGAAAATTTGCCATTTTTTCTGTAATAGAAATACCGAGCCAACGGATTTTGGTTTAGGTTTGGTTTAGTTCTTGGTTGTTATTCACAAAGAAAGATTGACAACATGTACTCCTCGAGCCTCGTCATAAAACTATCGCCTGATAATAATAATAATATAATAGCACCAAAAAGGCTTTCGCCTATATAATGGGTGAGACTTGGGGGCGAACTTCGGACTAGGGTCACAAGCTCGGAAGGGTCCCTGGCCAGGGGAAGAAGTAGTAATTATAATATAGATATTCCTTCACCCCAAGCTGACTGCGAATCATATTTGACGGGCAAAACGGACAAATCAGCTACATTTCATTAGAGCTATATAGATATTCCTTCACCCCAAGCTGACTGCGAATCATATTTGACGGTGCAAAACGGACAAATCAGCTACATTTCATTAGAGCTATATAGATATTCCTTCACCCCAAGCTGACTGCGAATCATATTTGACGGTGCAAAACGGACAAATCAGCTACATTTCATTAGAGCTATATAGATATTCCTTCACCCCGAGCTGACTGCGAATCATATTTGACGGTGCAAAACGGACAAATCAGCTACATTTCATTAGAGCTATATAGATATTCCTTCACCCTAAGCTGACTGCGAATCATATTTGACGGTGCAAAACGGACAAATCAGCTACATTTCATTAGAGCTAGATAGATATTCCTTCACCCCAAGCTGACTGCGAATCATATTTGACGGTGCAAAACGGACAAATCAGCTACATTTCATTAGAGCTATATAGATATTCCTTCACCCTAAGCTGACTGCGAATCATATTTGACGGTGCAAAACGGACAAATCAGCTACATTTCATTAGAGCTATATAGATATTCCTTCACCCTAAGCTGACTGCGAATCGTATTTGACGGTGCAAAACGGACAAATCAGCTACATTTCATTAGAGCTATATAGATATTCCTTCACCCCAAGCTGACTGCGAATCATATTTGACGGTGCAAAACGGACAAATCAGCTACATTTCATTAGAGCTATATAGATATTCCTTCACCCCAAGCTGGCTGCGAATCATATTTGGCGGTGCAAAACGGACAAGTCAGCTACATTTCATTAGAGCTATATAGATATTCCTTCACCCCAAGCTGACTGCGAATCATATTTGACGGTGCAAAACGGACAAATCAGCTACATTTCATTAGAGCTATATAGATATTCCTTCACCCCAAGCTGACTGCGAATCATATTTGACGGTGCAAAACGGACAAATCAGCTACATTTCATCAGAGCTATATAGATATTCCTTCACCCCAAGCTGACTGCGAATCATATTTGACGGTGCAAAACGGACAAATCAGCTACATTTCATTAGAGCTATATAGATATTCCTTCACCCTAAGCTGACTGCGAATCATATTTGACGGTGCAAAACGGACAAATCAGCTACATTTCATTAGAGCTATATAGATATTCCTTCACCCCAAGCTGACTGCGAATCATATTTGACGGTGCAAAACGGACAAATCAGCTACATTTCATTAGAGCTATATAGATATTCCTTCACCCTAAGCTGACTGCGAATCATATTTGACGGTGCAAAACGGACAAATCAGCTACATTTCATTAGAGCTATATAGATATTCCTTCACCCTAAGCTGACTGCGAATCGTATTTGACGGTGCAAAACGGACAAATCAGCTACATTTCATTAGAGCTATATAGATATTCCTTCACCCCAAGCTGACTGCGAATCGTATTTGACGGTGCAAAACGGACAAATCAGCTACATTTCATTAGAGCTATATAGATATTCCTTCACCCCAAGCTGACTACGAATCATATTTGACGGTGCAAAACGGATAAGTCAGCTACATTTCATTAGAGCTATACATATATTCCTTCACCCCAAGCTGGCTGCGAATCATATTTGGCGGTGCAAAACGGACAAGTCAGCTACATTTCATTAGAGCTATATAGATATTCCTTCACCCCAAGCTGACTGCGAATCATATTTGACGGTGCAAAACGGACAAATCAGCTACATTTCATTAGAGCTATATAGATATTCCTTCACCCTAAGCTGACTGCGAATCGTATTTGACGGTGCAAAACGGACAAATCAGCTACATTTCATTAGAGCTATATAGATATTCCTTCACCCCAAGCTGACTGCGAATCATATTTGACGGTGCAAAACGGACAAATCAGCTACATTTTATTAGAGCTATGTTTCGGCCCTTCTTGGTAAGGGTCCTCTTCGGTCTCAAGCCGCTCAAGCGGGAAAATAAACTTGTGGCAGAACAATTCTCTGAAAATTGGGTGGAGTTAAGCTTAAAGCTGAAGTAAGTTCATTTTCCAGCTTGAGCGGCTTGAGCCTGAATAGGACCCTTGCCAAGACGGCCCAGAATATATCTCTAATGAAATGTCTGTCAAAATTATAATATGTTAAAAAGTAAAGAGGGTACTTGTCTGTTTATTTAAAAGTTTACTTGTCTATATTCTCAAGTACGTTTATTAAATACAAAATTAAAGTAAATTTTATTTTTGCTAAATTTCCAAAAAGTTAGCC
Organism: Branchinecta lynchi; assembly: GCA_023053575.1. Lineage (NCBI taxonomy): Eukaryota > Metazoa > Arthropoda > Branchiopoda > Anostraca > Branchinectidae > Branchinecta > Branchinecta lynchi. Next base: position 14,617,996 of record JAKZAP010000009.1, on the reverse strand, counting down.
CCGAATCATAATCACTGCCCAATTACTCCGGCTAATTCAGCAAATTTAGTGTTCGTTTCGTGTTTTATTATGTATTTCTTGTTATGCGTTTATTTCTCTTTTTTGGTGTTGCTGTATATACTGTGCAAATTCCGTTCTTATGCCTTAAATTTTGTTGTTTGAATGTCCTAATTGGGTGCTGCTTGCGCGTAATCTCGTGCGTAATAAAATCATCAGTCGATTCATTCGTGTATTTATTTTATGTCTTGTATGTTGGGGAAACCACATGCAATAAGCGATTTCGTATGTTACTTGTCTGCTTCGTCCCCGCATCGTAAATTCAGCTGGCGAAAAATGCTGACCGGCCAGTGAAAAAGACTCGCGTTTTTTTACGACCCTGAAATCGAAGTTTTGCTTGGCATGAATGCGGCTGAACCAGTTCGCCAAAACTATTAATATAATAGTATAACTAAAGGATGGAGTGTTTGGTTTTTCATGTCAAATAATCTTCGAGTCTAGTTTAAACAGAAGTCTAGTTTAGTCAGAATATACAGAAGCTAATAACACTTAGTGAAAATAAATATATAATAGAAAGTTTATGCCGCTGCAAAGAGGATTATGTGAGAAAAGGACAAAAGAGAATTTGCCTTAGATGAACGACGAATTCATTTCAGAAAAGCAACTTAGCAACTTCAGATAAACAACAAAACGCCGGCTCCAAAGCCTATCTGAGGAAAACTCACGAGCAGAAGGTCACCATTTTTTTTTTCCTTCCTCATACTCTTAAAGCACAATGGACACTTCTAATGCTTTACTTTGTTTTAAATGCTTCACATATAAACATTTCCGACTTCCTTTAGAAGGCGCTACGAAAATCGGCCGTTTTCTTGTTATCCCTTGTTTTTACCACTCTGGCATTACGGCGATCCAAATCTTAGCAGCTGGGATATCGTGGCAGGAAATTCAAAAACAGCCAGCAATGCCTGATAGGAAAGGATATATTTGAGATGTCACCAAAGTCAAGCCGCAGATGCAGTTTACCTGATTGTTCTAGTGTTTCATCAGAAGTTCCATGGCTTAAAGTGCCTCTTAAAAGTTTTTCTTTGTGGAACAGTGTTGTGAAGCTTCCCTCATTTCTTTATCTCTTTTGTTTAGTGGTCTTGTAATAAAATTAATTAGTGTTAATTATGACAAATAAAATTTGCAGATTTCTTGATGGTTTGGTGAAATTTAGAGAGAGTGATCGAGAAGTTTAGTTCGTGTGAAGTTATTCTGTTTTGTTGTTTTATATGTATTTTCTTGTATATGGCCTTTGGCTTTGAATACAATTATTATTATTCAGTTTGTAAATAGGGTCGTCAGTATATTCAAGTTTAGTGAGTTTATAAGTTCAAGTTCATTAAGATTCAATGTAAATTCTGATCAGTTTATCTGTAATTCTGACATTAGTTAGTAACCAGACTTTGTAGCGAATAGTGGAATAAAGTACTTTTAGTTTGTCTTAAATTTCTATTTATTTAATAAAAGTTCTATTTATTCTGATGATTTGTTGTGTCTTCTGTTGTGTTTATAAAAGTTCTATTTATTCTGATGATTTGTTGTGTCTTCTGTTATGTTGTTATGGTGTATCTACTTTTCTTTTTTATTCCACTATCTTCACATTGTTCATTTGCAGTGAGTTACACTTACAAATAAATTTTATTATAATTATAGGCTTGTTTGTGTATGTTTTGATTGTCAAAGGCCCCAATCTAAAAAAATACATGAAATATGTGTCTCTCTTTTTGGGATCCCAAAACGTAAGTGGAGGGATACCTATGACATCGCAAAAGTTGTCCGTCTGTCCGTCCATCTGTAAGCACGATAACTCTCGAAGGGAACGAGATATTTTGATGAAACTTGGTGTGAGGGTTCGTTGGGTCGTCGGACCAGTCAAGTTCGTAGATGGGCTTTGTAGCTTTACATTTAGGGGTGGGGGAGGAGATTCAAATTAAGGAACAAACAAAATATTTTGAAACAGCTAATGTGATAGTCAATTATGGGGTAAGAAGACATGCTGAACACGATGGTGAAAACTATTTTGTCATCGGACAAGTAGTTCGCCCGGAATCCGGCCAAAACCGGAAAGTTTGTTGAAAGTAAAAGTTTTATTTGAAATTGATTAGATGTTCGATTTAGGGGTTGGAAAACATGCTGAAGACGATGGTGAAAACTATTTTCTCGACGGACAAGTATTTCGCCCGGAATCCGGCCCAAACCGGAAAGTTTGTTGAAAGTAAAAGTTTTATTTGAAGTTGATTAGATGTTCGGTTTAGAGGTAGGAAGACATGCTGAAGACGATGGTGAAAACTATTTTCTCGACGGACAAGTATTTCGACCGGAATCCGGCCCAAGCCGGAAAGTTTGTCAAAATTAAAAGTTTTATTTGGAGTTGATTAGATGTTCGATTTAGGGCAAGAAGACATGCTGAACACTTATGTGAAAACAATTTTCTACCCGGACATGTAGTTCGTCCGGAATCCGGCCAAAACCGGAAATCTGTTGGAAGTCAAAGTTTTATTTCTAGTTGATTAGATAAGCGATTTAGGGTAAGAAGAGATGCTGAGTCCCTGTATGACAATCATATTTTACCCGGACATATAGTTCGACGGGAATCCGACTGGAATCGGAAAATTTGTTATAAGCTAAATTTCTATTTGAAGTTGATTAGATGTTCATTACTGGGGAAAGAAGATACCCTGATTTCGTCTTTGAGCTTTCTTTTTTCGCCGGACAAGTAGTTCTGGAGTTCGGCCGGAACCGGGAAATTGGCAGAAGTGGCAGGAAGTTTTCGTCAAAACAGATATGACTTATAGGGGTAAAAACAACAGGCTGAATCCAAATCTGAACTTGGTTTTCTCAGGTGATTAGCTATTTGGCCTTAATCTGTTTCTGAATTTTAGTTGTAAAAATGTTCAAGGAGTCTGGCGAAGACTGGATCTGGCTAAGACAAGACCCAGTTGTCTGGATCAGATATTGAATTTTTGGGATCCCATCGAAACCTTTGGTCTTGTTCATTTAAAGTTCAAACCATTGGTTAATTTTTTTGACCTCTTTCCTTTTTCTTTAGATAGAGTATTCGGTTAGTTGATTCTGTTTGTTGTTTAACTAATATCGGTTATTTCCCTGCTATAGCCAAGCACTCCTTTTGTGCTTTCCTGGCAGGAATGTTAATAGTGTATAATTTGTTTTTAATATAGTCCAATGAAACTGAAAAATTCAAACTGTCTATTGTCTGCTTCCGTGATTCGGAATCCGGAAAACGACTTTGAGTTCGCTGTTTCTACACTGTCAAAGTTTACTTAAGGACCCCTCGCACTATTTACTCTTCAACTTAAAGTATTTTAAAATGTTTTAATACTTTAAAATTAGGCTGTGTTTTCAACAAACACCCATGGTTTCGGTTGTTTTAAGCCTTTTCCGAGACCCGTCGACTTTATAGTGAAAACAGGGAAAGATTTTACATAACCGTTTTTCTGATGGAAAAACTTCTCGCAGACAACCGTTGACAGCCTGATACACATCGAAGGTAGCAAAACACGGCACGTGAGAAAATCAGCTTTCTTAGAGGGGTAAGAATCTACCGTGCGAAATTGGGGTCTCGGGGTTTAGAAATACATGGAGGGATTGCGGAAGTAGGTTGCGTTAGTATTATAGGCAAGACAGGTTCTTGAACATTTACACGAGAATACGCAGTTTCAACAGATATGAGATGACACACTACCTGTCACAGAAAAGTTGTTTTATGAGCCTGTAAGTGCTACGTTTGGAAAACATACAGTTAACAGTGTTTGTAACGTTGCTTTAGGCAAAAATAATGATCCTAAAGGAAGGCTGTGGGGGGAGAGAGCGGGCTTTTAAAAACTACGTTATAGACAATCCATGCTGTTAGGAGCGATCTTTATTTGATTCAGAGCAATAACACTAGGCAGTAGTGCCAAGAACTATACTTTCCATGCTTTGCAAACGGGCCATACTCGTAGCGCCGCCCACTATGCTTGCGGCATTTAAAGCGAGACAAACCTGCGGGTTTATAAATTTCTAGTAAAACAAAGGTGTGGTCCTATGTGTGGTCATGAGGACGAAAGCGTACATTTGATGTGTGATTGTGTGGAACTGAATGAATGGAGAAAGGAGGTATTTGGTGGGAGAGTGTTTAATGAAGAATGGATGGTAAGGATGATGAAGGATGAGTGTTTTGTTGCTGTAAAAATACTTGGACGTTTCTTGAGGCTTGCGATGGAGCATGGAAGGAGACTTTTAGAATAGGAGCTGCGTGTTATCTATGTAAGTGAGTGCGTTTCTTAGAATTTTTGTTGCCATGGCCCTCGGGCTTTTTTGGTAAATTATATTCTATTCTGTACACAGCAGGGAAACAACGGAGGCTGTATCATTTTTTTGCAATGTTCAGAATATGAATTATTGGAGCCAGCTCTGGTGAACGACTGAATGTCTCAGTAAGGACGTTCTCTATCGCTAGTGGTGCTAGTATCGCTGCTATTAGAGTCTGTGTCAGTTTTGTCAAGTCTTGGCGGTACCCCTAGTGTTAGTTTGCTCTGATTTGATTTTCCAACTAACGATGACTGATTGGTTCGCACGACTGATACGTACGTTACTGCAGATCATTTGTCGGTATGACGGCTAAACTCGGTGACAGAGCGATGTATACAGGGTTGCCAAGGTTGACAATTTTCCTCTTTATTTGACCAAATTACTCATGAAAAATGTAAAAAAAAAATGAAAGCAAAAAAAAAATCAGATATTTTTTCCAAAAGTCAAGCGCGGTTTTTCCGCTAATTCTATTTTTCACGATCTGGTATGATATTTTTTAACAACGGGTGGTTTATTTCTGTCTGCGTGTACGGGAGTGACTTTAGCAAGATCGTTGACCATTCATCGATAAATTCAGTTTCACTTTCATTTAACTATGTTTTTAAAAAAATACTCAACTGATACACCAATCCTGCCAGGAAAGCACACAAAGATGTGCTTGGCAGGGCAGGACACAAACCAATATTAATTAAATACAAACAGAAAAAACGAGAGAGGAGAGAAATGAATGGTTTACGACTCTTCTGAGTAGACCAAGCTAAAAGGAAAACATAAACAAAACGCTTACCCTTTATAGTAGTATCACAGCAGACAAATTGGATCGTTGCAAAGAACAAAACAGCCAAGATTTGGTTTCCAAGATCCCAAGGCTTCCTGAAAATAAAAATTGGTTTAGGACAGAAGTCGGTTTATCGAGCTATCGATCATTCAGTCGTTACACTGCAACTCGTTCGTTTGAGATAGTCCGCACAACAAGTTTAATTCGAGGGATTGCCCACTCTCGATTTTGCAGTACACCAAGATGTCGATCATTCAATCCTTACACTGCAAGTCGTGAATATTAGATCAAGTCAACAAAAGAAGCAAATTGGTTCGAGGAGTTGCCCAATCTCGATTTTCGTGTAGGCTACACCAAGTACCAGGTGCCGGCTGGTACCAGGCAATCAATTATCGAGAAGTGGACAACCCTCGCTTTGGTTATGTTTCTATAGAAAATATGACACGTCTCAAAGAAGTATCAAATTTAATATTTTGAAACAGCAAAATGCTTCTTCAAACATTAGATTTGTGTGTTTTACGTCATGTTTTAATGACTTATTTATTCCACGTATGATCGTTTTTAGTAATTTTTTTTCTATTTTATTCTGTTTTACTCCTGTTTGTGAACTTGTGAGTTTACAACAAAATACTACAATTTTATTTTTGATGCTGGTGGCAATAGGAATTTTTTGTTCAATACATTTTTCCTCGCGTTTTCCTGAATAAATTTGTCAGCCTACACGCTAAGGTATGTCGATCAATCTACTTGTAGCCAGAAAGTAAACTGGAATCCTCCCTCCCCCCCCCCCCTCACTTGGGGCATCATCTGGGTATCGATAAGTGTCATTTCCTGTAGCCCGCGAAACCGAATCCGCAAAGAATCAGCAAGCTAAACACCTTATTATATTCTCAAAGCATCTGCATACTGGCTTCTTTTTCCACCTGAATCCTTTAGCCCTGTATCAAGTTCCACCCCCACACCTCAAACTGAAGGGTTTCACGAGGCGCTTGATACTTTAAAGACATGGTGCGCATAATGGCTAGATTACCTTTCAAGTGATAACCAAGATGATCGTGATTTCGGAGATTTCTCCCGTTTTCCTACTTTTTTGGCCCTAAATACTTTTTAAGAGTCCAAATATTGAATATAAATAGTTTTAAGAGGGTTTTATTCACCCGTTTGATACTTTTTTTGCCCTAAATAGTGTTTAAGAGGCTAAAATATACAATATAGATATTTGACGGTGAAAAACGGATAAGTCAGCTACATTTTGTATATGGATAGTTTTAAGAGGCTTTGTACTATTAAATTGATTGCAGCACAAGTCCTTAGGATTTTGTTTTTGCTGAAATATAATATTATTTACCCTGACTTATCCGTTTTGCACCGTCAATAGAATATTAGTTATATTCACTGTATTTGATGTTTAATGTTTTGGGTAAAAATAAAAAACTTACCTACCTACCTAAATATGAGTAATTCACTTGTGATAGGGGACAGACTAAGTTTTGCCCCCCCCCCCCATATTATTGCATAGATACTTCCCAAGATACAAAGAGTTTTTTGGAGGCCACTTCTCTTCTAGTGGGTTTATCCTATCCTTTCTCAGAAAATTGCTGCTAGGTAGCATGGATGAGGCAAGCTTTTCAATCTGTTCACTGGAGCAAATATTTCATTTAGATTGTTTGCCTTTTATTGTATTTATTTTTAGTGATTTTTTTACTTTTTGACAACATGGAAAATGATTCAGTAACTTAGTTGCAACTACATGGAAAAGGATACAGTAAACCCACTGGGAAAGAAGTGGCCTCAAAAAAACTCTCTGTATCTTGGAAGTTATCTTGGAAGTGCTCTAACATTTTGAAAATTGGAAAATGAGGTTGGATAGAAAGTGAAATCAGGTATCTTTTGATCTAGGACAGGAAGAAGACCCTATTTAGGTATGTAGCCAGTGTCAGTTTAACCAAATTTCACAGGGGTACCATGCTCCAGGGCATGGTGCCCCAACGTGTGGGCACCATGCCCATACGTTAGGGCATGCCCAGACGTTGGGGCACCATACCCAAAAATTGAGGATTTGTGCATGACTACCCCCGCCCCCCCCCCCTGGATTACGGCCCTGGGTGCATGGCTTGCCGTAATTAGTGTGACATCTTATGTGTGAATGTAGGGAATCGAATGATTTGAGGAGAGAAATATTTGGAGTAAATGAGTGTCATTAGGAATGGATGGAGCAAATGCTGAAGAGTGACTGGTATGTTTCTATAAAGAAAGTGGGTAGATTCCTCAAGCTATCACTTGCTTTATGACTTCTTTATTTACTACTAATTGCAAAATAAACTATGTAAACACACAACCGCCCGCGGAAGGCTCAAACAGCCTGATGGTGGACTGCTGCAATCCTCTGATTCTCAACCTATAAAAATTTCATAAGAAATAAAAAAAAAAAGGACAAGAACACTCTCACTCAATTAACCTTTAATACCAAAATCTAAAAAAAAAGTATAAAAAAAGGAAATAAAAAGAAAAAAGAAAATTAACTCCCCTCTCCCAATAAATGTTTTTTGAGTTTTACTTTAAATGACCCAATGTGTTCAGCCTCCCGAATACCAACTGGGATATCATTCCAAATAGCCGAAGCTAGATACCTAATTCCGAAAGCTGCATGTGTGGTGTCTCGGTACTCAACAATAAAATTATCCGCCTCTCTAGTCGCATACCTGTGGAGTGAACGATTTGCGCGAAAAAATTCGGTAAATACCGCAGGACATACATCAGTCCAACATCGATATGCAAAAACAGCAGCTTGATAATCACGAATCTGACCAATGTTAAACACTCGTAATCAATGGTCATAGGGTAATTTTTTATATTTTTGAGTGATTGTTATTTTTGTGTCTGTACTGCCATGGCCCTTGGGCTTCTAGAGTAATAAATATCATATCATATGGCCTTAGAGTGTTAGTGAGAGACCCCTCCTGGATTCTCTGATGCAAAAACAATAGACTTATATAGGGTTGCCTTGTAACCCGATAGCCTCCGTATAACTAGGCGTTAGGGCTTAATCGAGCTTAGAGGGGATTATTGTCTGAGTTTTGGAACGTGAAATTTTTATCGCCAGCCGTGGAAGACGAAAGCATCTTGGTTACCAGAACGGTGTCACATGACACTAGGGTGAAGTGGTATGCGATATTTAAAATGAAGGTTTATGCATTTGGGAGCGTGTTGTGCCTTCAGGAAGCCACAGTACGCATCTAAAATTGCATTTAGATTATTGTTCGTATTTTTTCTTGGTGATCGTAAACGGATTAGTCAGCTAAAATTTTAATTCGGTCCTCGTTGCTAAGGTTCTCTTCAGGGTTGTAGCTTAAAATCAAAACAAAATTTCAGCTAATCAATCCGTAGTCAGCTTATACTCAAATAATCCATAAAACGATACGTCAGCTACGATGCTTTGGCAGCGGTATTTCGGACCTTCTTAGCAAGGGTCCCCGTCAGGCTGTCGAGTTGACGTATCTTTTCATTCGAATATGTTTCCCAGCCAGCTTGGGCTCAACGAGTATTTATGTAGTCAGTTTGGCTGAGTGAATACTTACTTTCCTTGTTTTTTATTTTATTTTCCTTATTTTTTATTTTATTTTTTTTATTTTTTTATTTTTTTCCATTTTATTTTGTATTAGATTAATTTTTCAAGAACAACCAGCTCATTCTGAATTAGCTAGCCTGATGAGATGAAATAATTCCCGGTGTATCCGTGTGTGACGTATCCGTTTTGCACCATCAAATATAATTTCCAGTGTAGCTGTGTGAATTCACAACAGCTGCAACTTTGACTGCCATTTTGTTGCCTGGATGCAATTCCTAAGTACTTTTAGTTCTTTTACTCATATTGTTGGCAGCCAACACCGAATATCTAATACATTTTATCATGTTTAAGCAGGTTGCAAATGCCTCGCCAAGCAATTGCGCCAAGTACAAGTTCGCAAAACATATTATGAAAGCTTTACATATCTCACGTTCGTTCCGCAGATTACCACCAAATTATTACAATTTCCAAACTTTCTTTCTGCGAAAACGGGCAGGGACTATTAGTTCAGTTTTACGGTAAAGACTCCGCAAACCTTGAGGAAGCTACATTGTGAAAAAAAAACCTTGCAGTATTTGCTACTGGGATTAATCTGTCTCTAAAAAGATAATCTTATCTCTAATTCGGATTAATCTTATCTCAGTAGAGATAAGAATAAATAATTATAACTAATAAATCTCAGTAGAGATCTTATCTCAGTAGAGATAAGATTAATTCGAGATAAGAATAATCTTATCTCAGTAGAGATAAGATTAAGCCCAGTAGCAAATACTGCAGTTAACTTTAATCCTTACTCGGGAAACTTTTTACAGTGTATAACCCCTTTACTGTAAGGATTCCAGAACATGAAGGCATCGATTCTTATCCTAGAGTCAATTTGACCTTTTTTTAGTGTGAAACTGGCAGGGATCGACGATTGATTTTTCGTTAAATACACTGCAAATCTTGAGGAAACACTGACCTCTTTTGTGTAAAGATTCCCGAATTTACAGCCCGAGTCATCAAATTCGGTCTTCTCAAAGAGTCAATTTGACTGTTAAGACAGCAGAACATCTTCTGCAGAAGTACTGTGCCGAAGTTAGCACATCAAACTAGAAAGTAGTTGTAGTAATATATGGGCGATTCTGGCTTTTTCACGGATTCGCTTTCCGAAAAGCGAAGCGAAAATCCGCCATGTGAACATCTATTTCCATCCCGTCGTGGATTGGCTCCCCAGAACAACTCACTTCGCTTTCTAATACTTGCAGAGCGCCGAAACGGCTCTCGAAAATGAAACGAATGTTGCCAGTTGCAAAACAGAGAACAAACTATCGGAGCATCCCAGACCCCAATAATCATACTAGCCTACTCTTTGAATTAAAAATTTAACTAGATCAGGAGAGAAGTTAGACTTGATTAGGGGTCGAGAAAGGCTTCGCCCCAGGGGCGCCATTTGGGAGGGGAAGCGGGGAGCTATGGACCTCTAGATTTCAAAATCCTCCTTCTATTCCTAGATGACATTTTTTTGGCCGCTAAATATGTTTCTTAAGGCAAATCACTGTCTTTACTACTTTGCGTAAACATTTTCTTAGGGTATATTCGAAGACTATAATAAATTTACCCTAATCAAATATTGAGGCTCTTTAACAAATCTGGGACTGGGAACGGAATTAATCTTTGCCCCCTCCCTCCTGAAGATTACTGAAATGCCGCCCGTTCCGTGATTTTGTGGAAGTCGAGCCCTTCTATAGGCGTATTCTTGCCGTTCCCCGAGGATTCCACGGGGAGTCGAAGGGAATGGCGAGAATAGAGGGAGTCACTCCACGCGGACTCCGCGTCCGGAAAACAACGAGAACACGGGAAATGCTTCCAAAATGAATTGTGCAGTAGACGAATTTAGTCTTGATCCATTTTATTTTTGGTTGTGTTTATTCTGATAGTTTTTAATTCATTTTATATTGCACCAACACCAGCAAAAACTGATTCCCCTCTGAATTTGAAAGGGAGTCCTTTCTGACGATGGTGATAATAATAGGAGCATTCCCCGTCCGTGGGGACTCGCGACAATACGGGGAGTAAGTCCCAGGGACAAACAAAAACGCGCGGACTTCTCAAGTGGAGTCCTCGGGGAACGGCGAGAATACGCCTTATGTTATATTTTAGTATAAAACAGTTATATATGTATATATGTTATGCACCTATTTGTGGTACCACAGAAGTGTAGTCCGCATTCACAATACTGTGCATCATAATTTGTAAGCCATAGTCCCTTGCAAAAACAAAACGACCACCTGTAATGGAACTAAAGACATCGTTTTGTAATTAGCGCTCTGCGTGAGCAACCAAGCTGACAAGATGGCTTGGCGAACCAGCGTTTACGTCACGCTAACCTGGTTTGCCTCACGCAACTCCTTTTAGTGAAATCAATCTCGGCGGGAAATTGGAAGTGAATGAAAGGCGTATCCCCCTAATCGGAGTACATGAGGCGTTTGTTAGTCATGCATCGATTGCCTGACCGTAAATATACACGACTGTGAAACAGATTCAATAAAGAAAATAAAACACGGAAATAGTGCTCTAAAACCATTACAACCTCAACTCCAATCTGATTATTACCCTCATGCTACTGCGGAACACTAGTTTATCTCGGTGAGGTCTCAGTCTAAATGGACCTTATCTACCGAACTCTCCGTGTCTTCGCAGCCACATAATAGAGTGCAATCACGATGCTAGTAATCAAATTGAGCTTGTCTTCCAAACAAAGTAAAAACGAGCAAGAACACTGCCAAACAAGGAACTAGAAGTACCTTAAGTACACCTACACGGTATCAATAATACTGGTACATACGAGGGGTTACCCGCTCCCGGTAGCTGATGTACACCCTGTCCCGGTACTGGCAATAAATGGCGATTATCGCTTCTAAAAATGCGCTAACACGTGCCAACCGGTGCCGGCTGGTATCAGCCTGTGAGGGCACCGTCTGGGTAGCGTGGCACCGTCCAGGCACCGCCGCAATTGTTTTACACTAGAGTCAAGAACGGGCTACCTCTCGGGTACAAAGCCATTTTATACCTTTCTGTTTTGTTGCAAAAACAGCTTCGTACTGGCATTTCTGACGTCGAGTATTATTAGAGGAGGACTATGGCAAAACTATGATTATTTTGGGAGCATACTTCGACCACCATATGAATATGAATATATTTAATAGCCAATTGGCCGTACAAAATACATAAGTTACAATACACTTTACATCACTCAATATTTATCTTTATTTAACTAGTACACTCTTTAAGAATTGGCATATTTTAAGAATCTTAGCTTTATTTTTTGTTTCAAGAATATCGGGGAACTTGATAGTATACCCATTAAGAAAGTGTCTCCTGAGGTCTGAGAGTTGCTCGCATTCAACCAGAAAATGGCCCTCTTCCTCTGTGCCTTCTCTTTTGAGGAGTGAGCGGTCAAAACACTATTTACTGTTATCATTGTCAACAAGACCAAAGGTTTCGATGGGATCCCAAAAATTCAATATCTGATCCAGACAACTGGGTCTTGTCTTAGCCAGATCCAGTCTTCGCCAGACTCCTTGAACATTTTTACAATTAAAATTCAGAAACAGATTAAGGCCAAATAGCTAATCACCTGAGAAAACCAAGTTCAGATTTGGATTCAACATGTGTGTTTACCCCTATAAGTCATATCTGTTTTGACGAAAACTTCCTGCCACTTCTGCCAGTTTCCCGGTTCCGGCCGAACTCCAGAACTACTTGTCCGGCGAAAAAAGAAAGCTCAAAGACGAAATCAGGGTATCTTCTTTCCCCAGTAATGAACATCAATCAACTTCAAATAGAAATTTAGCTTATAACAAATTTTCCGATTCCAGCCGGATTCCGGTCGAACTATATGTCCGGGTAAAATACGATTGTCACACAGGGACTCAGCATCTCTTCTTACCCCTAAATCACTTATCTAATCAACTAGAAATAAAACTTTGACTTCCAACAGTTTTCCGGTTTTGGCCGGATTCCGGACGAACTACATGTCCGGGTAGAAACTTGTTTTCACATAAGTGTTCAGCATGTCTTCTTGCCCTAAATCGAACATCCAATCAACTCCAAATTAAACTTTTAATTTTGACAAACTTTCCGGTTTGGGCCGGATTCCGGTCGAAATACTTGTCCGTCGAGAAAATAGTTTTCACCATCGTCTTCAGCATGTCTTCCTACCCCTAAATCGAACATCTAATCAATTTCAAATAAAACTTTTACTTTCAACAAACTTTCCGGATTGGGCCGGATTCCGGGCGAAATACTTGTCCGTCGAGAAAATAATTTTCACCATCGTCTTCAGCATGTCTTCCTACCCCTAAATCGAACATCTAATCAACTTTAAATAAAAATTTTACTTTCAACAAACTTTCCGGTTTTGGCCGGATTCCGGGCGAACTACTTGTCCGATGACAAAATGGTTTTCACCATCGTGTTCAGCATGTCTTCTTACCCCATAATCGACTATCACATTAGCTGTTTCCAAATATTTTGTTTGGCCATTAATTTGAACCCCCTTCCCCACCCCTAAATGTACACTGTAAAAACAAATTTTGCAGTATTTGCTACTGGGATTAATCTTGTCTTTACTGAGATAAGATTATCCCTAATTCGGATTAATTTTATCCCAATTCTCAGTAGTCAAATACTGCATCCTTATTCGGAGAACCTTTTTACAGTGTAGGCCCATCTACAAAGCCCATGTACGAACTTGACCTATCCGATGACCCAAAGAACCCTCACACCAAGTTTCATCAAAATATCTCGTTCCCTTCGAGAGTTATCGTGCTTACAGACGGACGGACGGACAACTTTTGCGATGTCACAGGTATCCCTCCATTTACGTTTTGGGATCGCAAAAAGCCTTAAAGGGTTGAGATGGGGCCGACAATCCTTGAGCCTAGGCTCATTGCCAACAATGGGATATGAAAAAAAAAAAATTAGTCAAGATGTGTGGTTCAAGTTATTTACGTGCGTTTTCATAGTAAAGTGTACGGCCTTTTAGGTCAGTAAATTATATTCCATTATAGGTAAGCTACTATGTCCTGGTCAGCAGGAGTAATGTGCCAATCTGTCTGTATTTAAATCAATTTTATCAGGTGGTAAAGCGATTAAAAATCCTCAGCTTTATGAGCGAGCCACTTAAGTTGCACCCTTAGTCAGGTACATTAAAATGGGCGTCAATCACCAACTGTAATTATGACAGTTGATGGCGACGAGCCATGATAGAAGCTCATCATATTTTATGGAATGTTATAATGCGAGTTGTAAGACTTGCCGCTCCTCGTTCGAGATCGTAAGACAGGCTATATCGTTGCGGTCTTTACTTCTGTCCGATGTAGGGAGGTGAATACAGATCTGCAGCGCCTTGTACTAGCTAACATTGACAAGCCACCGCTTCCTCAACCTCCCATAAGCTCAACCGAAATGTATTTATCTTCGTTTGTGCCTTATTTTATTCGTAATTTTAACTGTCAGAGTATCAATCAGCCGTGATTAGTAATTTGTTATGTCGACGATCCGCAGCTAACAGTTGTAAATGCTATTAAGGAAATAAATGAGTTATTATTATTATATGTACGAATGTCAAAGGTTGAAGGAAGAAATTTGTGATGCAATTCGGGAGAGAGAATGGGTTGCTGAAAAGTGTTTGTTTTGGGGATTTGAAGAATTGGACGAAATTCCTGAAGCTGGCTTTCTGTAACAGACGAAGTTTGAATGAATGAATGAATGAATTTATGACGCACTGCCCAAGGGCGTAAGTGCAGTAAAAAAGATAAAGAAATATAAAATAATCGCAAAAAACTCAACAAATATTTTCCATAAAGGTTCACTAATTTAGAATCACGTTGATGGGATCATGGACAGGTAATTTTCCAATCGGAGAACACAAATGTTTCGCTTGATAGTATTAGTATTTTATACAATTTTAAGGGAATCTTGATGGGAAGAAAGGTTTCCTGATACCTTGAAAAGCAAATCTGAGGAGTAATCAGTGCGTTACGCGGATATGTGTTGAATAGTATTAAAGTAAAAGTTGATGGGCGAGTGCTGTTTAGTTTTAACTATGTAGTCTGATGTATTATAAAGATTCATATTTTGTTCTTGTATCTGGCCCTAATGCTTTAAACACATTATTATTTTTATTATGGCACTCGGGCTCTTTTTTAATCTATATATCTATCTATCTATTTTTGGGATCCCAAAACGTAAGTGGAGGGATACCTATGACATCGCAAAAGTTGTCCGTCTGTCCGTCCGTCTGTAAGCACGATAACTCTCGAAGGGAATGAGATATTTTGATGAAACTGGGTGTGAGGATTCGTTGGGTCGTCGGACCAGTCAAGTTTGTAGATGGGCTTTGTAGCCCTATATTTAGGGGTGGGGGAGGGGGTTCAAATTAAGGGGCAAACAAAATATTTTAAAACAGCTAATGTGATAGTCGATTATGGGGTAAGAAGACATGCTGAACACGACGGTGAAAACTATTTTGTCATTGGACAAGTAGTTCGCCCGGAATCCGGCCAAAACTGGAAAGTTTGTTAAATGTAAAAGTTTTATTTGAAGTTGATTAAATGTTCGATTTACGGGTAGGAAGACATGCTGAAGACGATGGTGAAAACTATTTTCTCGACGGACAAGCATTTCGCCCGGAATCCGGCCCAAACCGGAAAGTTTATTGAAAGTAAAAGTTTTATTTGAAGTTGATTAGATGTTCGATTTAGAGGTAGGAAGACATGCTGAAGACAATGGTGAAAACTATTTTCTCGACGGACAAGTATTTCGACCGGAATCCGGCCCAAATTGGAAAGTTTGTCAAAATTAAAAGTTTTATTTGGAGTTGATTAGATGTTCGATTTAGGGCAAGAAGACATGCTGAACACTTATGTGAAAACAATTTTCTACCCGGACATGTAGTTCGCCCGGAATCCGGCCAAAACCGGAAAACTGTTGGAAGTTAAAGTTTTATTTCTAGTTGATTAGATAAGCGATTTAGGGGTAAGAAGAGATGCTGAGTCCCTGTATGACAATCATATTTTACCCGGACATATAGTTCGACCGGAATCCGGCTGGAATCGGAAAATTTGTTTATAAGCTAAATTTCTATTTGAAGTTGATTAGATGTTCATTACTGGGAAAAGAAGATACCCTGATTTCGTCTTTGAGCTTTCTTTTTTCGCCGGACAAGTAGTTCTGGAGTTCGGCCGGAACCGGGCAATTGGCAGAAGTGGCAGGAAGTTTTCGTCAAAAGAGATATGACTGATAGGGGTAAACACACATGCTGAATCCATATCTGAACTTGGTTTTCTCAGGTGATTAGCTCTTTGGCCTTAATCTGTTTCTGAATTTTACTTGTAAAAACGTTCAAGGAGTCTGGCGATGACTGGATCTGCCTAAGGCAAGACCCAGTTGTCTGTATCAGATATTGAATTTTTGGGATCCCATCGAAACCTTTGGTCTTGTTTTGTAATGTCAATGCGAGTCGTAAGCGGGCAAATTTTTCTTTAAACCCGTGTAGCATCTTTTCTTATTTTTCAACACATTAAGTAGTGAACTCATGGACAAAAGGGCGCCTCAGGCAGTGTTTGAACTCACGACCCTTGGCTAACAAGGCCACTGCCTGCCACTAAGCTACATAGGGGTTGTAAACATGGTTCGCAAACCACTACAATATCCTATCTCTCCTGGCCGATGCAAAATCTCCGGCCTCTCCGGGTAGCTAGCGGAAGAAAGGCCGAAGTGGTGTCACAGCTGCTGCCAAAGATCGCGGTGATTGATTGACACAGGATTTCAGTCGTTGACGAGTCGTACGGACACGCTTTCTCCTTCTTCCTGAGGATCGCTGGCGTGTTTTGGACTTACTCATATAGAGTATAGTCAGATAGAAGCGGGCTATAGGAAAAATCATCTAACCGAAGGCAAATTCGTCTAAGACGTTCGCATCCCCATGTCACAGGATTGGATAATATTTTAATCTCATATTTCTTACTGACCGGGCTTCGAATCCCCTTTGCGATGTTAATATTCCTAACCAATTAACGTCACCTACTCTTTCAAAATAAACTCGAATTTCCCTTAACAACGCTTCTAGGCAATTAAAAAAATTACAAAAAAAAATCAAATCTGTTTTCATTCTTAAAACTCTTTCCAAAAAGATACATTTTAATAAAAATCAACATCTTTCATATATAGATTTAGTTTTACATCCTCAATTGTTAAACAAAGAGAAAAGAAAGCAAAACTGCTAGTAAGGCAGAATTCGGAAATCATTCTAAAATTAAAGCCTGAATCAATGAGGATTGAGACAATCCAGCATCAGCACTCTCTTCCGAATACATGGCCTACTTCCATGTCTTGGGAAAAGGATGATTAAGATTTATAGGAATTAATTAATTTACGAATCGCTTTGACTGATCTTGACAGTTTGAAAAATAAGTCACATTTCATTACAAGAACGACGAATTCTTAGGTTTCCTGGGCAGTAGTCCAGATTCCAAAGAGAAGTCATCAATATTTCAGAAAACGACCAGATTTCATTGTTCCGCGAAACAGCGTATTCTGCAAAAAATTAGTTTTCGAGAAAATGGTCCTAAAAAGGCACGCCAAAAAAGTGTCGTAAAAAGGCACGTTATAGAATCACCTTTCTTCTGCGGAGCCAAGTCCAATTAGTCGTTGCCTTGTTCGTCATTGAAGTTTACACTTAACGTTGCCAAAACAAGGCTTCGAGCCTCGAAATTCATCAAGGAAGAGCCAGAACAATTACGCCAGAACAGGGATAATGTCTCTCAACTCCCTAGGAGGAAGAAGAAAATAGAACAGGGGTCTTTCCCCTCGTTTTCCATGTAATGAGGTTAACATTGCTACAATAAGGCTGCGAATATCGAAACTCGTCAAGGAAGAACGAGAAAAACTACACCGGAACAGGGGTCTTGTCCCTCAACTCTCACGGAAGACGAAAATAGAACAGGGTTCCTGTCCGTAGTTTATAATGCAATGCAATTAATGTTGCTACAACAATGCTCCGAATGTAGAAATTCATTATTGAAGAAGGAGAATAACAAGCACACCAGCACAGGGTTCCTGTCTCTCAACTACTACGGAAGAAGACAATAGAACAGGGCGCATGCTCCTCCTTTGCGGTGCAATGAGTCTGAGATTACTACGACAATGCTCCAAGCGTCGAAATTGGTCAAGGAAAGAGAATAAATACCAGTAGAGGGATCATGTCTCTTAACATTTTATAAGTAGTGAACTGAAAAACAAAAATGCTCATCAGCCGGGATATGAACCCGGGACCCTCTGCTTACAAGGCAGGCGCTAAACCAACTGAGCTACCAAGGGGCTTGAGAACAGAGTTCGCAAACCACTACAATAGTCTGGTAGAAGCCAGCCATAGCAACAGTGATCCCGCCCGAAGGCAAATTCATCTAACCAGTTCACATCCCCATGTCACTGAAATTAATAATAATATATAGATGGCACTTTACTCAAGGGACTTATTGAAATTATACATTTGGCTCTATTTAGTTTTCACCATGAGACCCCGCCTTGTGGGTCCTGGTATGTCTACGTGACTCCGACAATGGAGTCCTAGACTTCTAAATTATATTAAACAAAAAAAATGTTTCTGGTTTATTGGTCACGGTACAAGTCCCTTGAGTAAAGTGCCATCTGTGTATTATATATCTTAACCCCTAAGGAGGAAGAAGAAGAAAACTAAAACAGGGTACTGCCTCAGTTTACCACAAACCCCTGGTTTTACAAACATCTAACGCTGGATACCCTATGTCAAACTATGGTGGTACCTAGCCTTGACCTACGTCACTACAAAGAAATTCTGATTGGTTGATTTCTTAGCTTCATTCAAATCATCAGTATTTTATCCAGCATTTCGTCATTTGGTATCATAGTGTATCCGAGTGGCATACTGTGTTGACGATGACGACACTTTCTTAACATACTAGATTGAACCCCCCCCCCCTCTGGATAAGACCCTGCTGTCCTGCCTCTCGTTTTCTGTGCAAGGACTATACACTACCGATGTGCCGAGTGGGTTCCCCCACTATTTTTAACCTCTTTCATTGTATTCTCTAAGACGCCGAAGTAGGAAGTAATCGGTTTATCGCGGTTTACCAGGTGGTACCGAACTGACAGCGTGAAACATCTGTCTCACCCATCACCTTTAATAACAAACTAAAAGACAAAATCATGACAAATTCTGACACCTTGGAAACCCTCGCCGATAAGCAGGTAAATGTAAACCAGTAACGGATTAAACGACCGCTCTCGTCGTTAAACGATGCGAGCGGGAGTTATATTTGTATTTTCATAACAGAAACAATCAAAGTGACTACTTTTTTTTCTTTATTATTTATTTATTTGTGACTTTGTGATTTTATACTTTTGTAACTATCGCTATCCTATGTAACTAAAGTATCGCTATCCTTTTATCCCAGTTGTGACGAATAATTTCCTAGGACTATTTTTACTTCAGTGAAAAGGATCAAATTGATTGTCTAGTGGGGTCAATTTGATCTTTCACAGTCTACCCTTGCGCAAAGTTACCATCTAACGATCTACTGCCCAGGACTTCACGTCTCTGAACACGCCATGGAGAATGCATTTACAGACATGGCCACGGAGAGCATTCTTCTCCTGAGCGTGACGTTTTCAAAATAGGGATGTTTGTTTCTGGAGGTTTGCACATGCAGACTCCAAGACAAAAAGCGCAATTCATTCAAATCCTGTACATCGCTGGCCGGATCGTATTGGAATTTATTCTAGATATACGTCTGGGCCTAACTTGGTTAAAAAATATTCCAGAAGAATGGTTGATTGGTGAAATTTGTTCATTTCGAAAATTGTTCGGTACTGACATGAGGACAGATGCAAAATGGAGCAAAAATCATAGCTTGGAAACACTATTTAGTATTTGGATTGGGTTTTCTGCAGGCAATGTTAACGGAAGTAATACAGATAGGGATGATGCTTGGTACTCTTCATTCAGGTGTCCTTTAAAGTCTAACCACATTTTTTGTTTCTATCCCTCCTCCTCTCAGTGACACAAGTGTGGCACCTTCTCTTTCAAATGTAACTTGGAAAATCTTAACTTCTTTACTTCTTAAATAAATAAATATAATATTTTTTTCTTTACTTTTTACAATTTTGTCGTACTTTTTGTTCGCGCCCCCCCCCCCCCCCCGAAATAAATTCCTGGATACTAACCCAACCTGACTAGTCATTTAATTATTGTCTTGTCTTTTTGTTCGTGTATATTTGCCTCGTTAGAAAGTTCAGAGTAATGATTGTATTTTTCTTATTTTTTCGTTCTTAATGATGCACTATTTCTTTTATTTATTGTTCATTGGGTAATAAAATTCATTATCATAATCATCCACAATAAGAAATAAAGTCTTCCGAAACCTCCGGATGCCTTTGTCTATATTTTGTAAGTCGCTGTATTCATTATCATTAGTATTATCGTTATTAATTAATTGAAACATAGGCTCAAAAGAAACAAATTAGATTTCTCTTAATGTATCTAGTTCCTGTGTGAATAAAGCTTCTATAAACAAGCAAGTTGCGTCACGGGCTTTTAAGCAATTGGTGCAGTTTACCCTGACCCGCGTAAATGTTTCGTGGGTAAGTGTATCAAGCAGAACAAAATAACACTAGGGAGTAGCACCAAGGTTTGAAAGAAGCGACATACACTCGAATAGCAGCGACACTAGCACCATTAGCGATACTGGACGTCCGTGCGGAAGCTCAATCAGCCGTGCATCAGCGCTGGCTCCGACAACTTCATCTATCCTGAACACAGCAAGAAAAAACATATGACGTCCCCTGTTTCCTCGATGTGTGCAGGCCGCATCTTGGCTTTACCAGAAATTAATCACCAAGTTTGTCTCGCTTTAAATGGCGCAAGCTTAATGGGCGGTGCTATGAGTACGGCCCGTTTGCGACGCAAGGAAAGCATAGGTCTTGTCACCAGGCCCGTATCCAGGAATTTTTTTTTTTTTTGGGGGGGGGGGGGTTACCTGCGGGTCGCACAAAAAAGTAAAAAAAAGACACAGATCAGAGGGAAAAGCCTATCCAAATGAGTACTTGTGTATGTTTCGGGGGGGGGGGGGGGTCATTCTGGTATCGAGGCTAGTTTGAATTATTGTGTATTTTTTACATGTTTGAGTTGTTTTTTTTCTTTTTCTCTAGCCCCGTCTTGTACGCGAATAAAGAAATAATAATATATACTTTAAGGTCCGCACCAGCCTATGTACTACCGATGTGGTTTAAGTCTATGGCGGTAAAAACACAGTCTTAAAATTTGACGGCTACCGGGGTTACAAATTTTAATTCACATCTTTCTTGGAAACCAATAATTCGGACAAAGGAAAAACGTCTGCGCAAGGTTTAAGCCGTGTTCGATTCAACAACAGTTAAACTACTATTGTCGACGCCCAGCCCTTGATTCCTTTTATTCAACTAAGCCGTAGCGCTATTGTTGTTTTACCTAAAAGCTGTAGTGGTAGTTCTACAAACCGTCGGATAATATCCGAAATTCCCGACGGAAGTTTTTTTTCTTCGTTCTAAGATTCCCGTCGAAGTTCTAGCGATGATGAAAATGGTTCGTCTGTTGCCGTTCGATTCGCTCGACAAAAATGAAATTTTCGTTAATGACGTCGTTATCCGTGAAGAAAACGACCACAGACAATTTTTGGATAATGTTGGTGGATGCTGGGTGGTTGACTGTTGGTGAATCGAACGCGGTTTTATGCACTACCAGTGTGGCTAGAGTGAGTTCAGCTTGGTGATAAGAAATTCTGCGATGTTTTTACGACGACTTTGGGAACACAGATTCAAATTCACTACTCGTTTTCCTGGAAACTGACTATCCGACGTGTTCGAAATAAATTATTCACTTCAACTGGGATTTTTTTTTTCCCTTTGCTTGGGTAATGTCTGTCGTTAATCTGCTGGTTAACCTCGCACCTACGGGAATATGGATTCAAATTAACTGCTTATTTCTTGGAAACCGATTATACGACGCATTCGAAGTGAATTATTCCAGTTCAATTTAGACTTTTTTTTTCACCCTGCCTCATTAATGTCTGTCTTTAATCTACTGATTAACCTCACACCTACAGGGATTCAAATTCACTGGTTGTTTGCTTCGAAACTGATTATTCCACAGGTTCGAAGTAAATTATTCAGTTAAGATTGAATTTTTTTTATCACCTCGCTTTGCTAATGTCCGTCGTTAATCTGCTGATTAACCTCACACCTTATGTAGCTTGTGAGGTGTCGGACGTCACGCCGGCCCGTGGGAATCTTAAACCACTTGCTTCACTTAGCAGACAAGATAACAAGAATCTTCTGTCAAAAGACGACCTGTCAACCTGTCATCTTTTCCGCGGCTTAGGGCCCGGCTTGACGACGCTTATGGTGTAAAGCGAAAGATTATATTTTCGGGCAAAGATCAAACTGACTCCAGAAAATAATAAACTTAATCCATTTCAGTAAGTCCCAGAAACTGTCCATCAGGATAAAGGAATGATGCTTGTAATTTAAAATTAAACTGCCTCCATAAAATGATCAATTTGATCTTTTCACTGCTATCTGGAACAAACCCATATCCAGGAATTTAGCGGGGGGGGGGTGCCTGCTGGTCGGACAAAAGGAACAAAAAAGACATAGATCAGAGGGAAAAGCCTGTAAAAATTATTATTTTTGTATATTTCGGGGGGGGGCGACCCCCTACCCCCCCCCCCCCTCCTGGATACGTCCGTGCGTTAAGATATGTGCACACGCAATCCGATTGGGCAGTAGGATGGGAATTTCATCCTTCAATCCGCAATTTTGCCAAATCGCATGCAGGTTTCCGTGTAGGGACGCGAATTTCGCATGCGAAATCTTACTGGACTGTGTGTGGGCTCAGCTTAAATATACGTACATTTCGCAACTTGCAGGTTTTGTCTATCTCTATCCCATAGTTAAATCTGATAGTCCAAATTGCCCCAATTCCAATCCCAACAATTTTTACATTCGAGTGATTCCCATAAGAGTTCCCATTAGCTAGTACTGATAGTCCATTTGAATATTATTTTAAATTAGGATTGTCGGCGCAGGCACTTAGGGTATGGTTCCAACTCCGGACTAACTCTCTTCCATTACGGTACAGACAGAAAGTTTTTGATAGGAGAAAACAGGTCGGTGAGGAGAACTACAATTGCCCACTTTGTTGCACTGGGCAAGATACCATTGACCACCTTCTAGGACAGTGCCAAGAGCTTCCTTCATTGGGTTTAGTTGGGATGGCTGGTGGTGTTCTCTTCCCTGGTATCTTAAAGTCGACAAATAAAAGTGTAATCCGTGAGGTAGTTTCTTTCGTTTTGAATGCAATGAAAAGAAGAAAATAGTTTGTGTTTCATTATTAGTGTTATAAATTGTTGTTGGCGCTTCATGAATCTGTTGTATGGCCGTATTAGGCTTTTTCCAATAAATTATTATTATTATTATTATAATACTGCTGGTTACCCAGGTCTAAATCCAGGAAATTATTTCCAGGGGGGGGGAGCGGGTCTGTCAGTGGGTCGGACCTAATCCATACCAAACCGTAAGACAATAGATTGATTAGAGGTTATAGCCTATATAAACAATTATTTATGAACGTTTCGCGGTTTCGATTCCCCTCCCCGGATACGGCCAGACCCTATTGTTTCTTTTTGTCTTGCTCTCATTCCTAGTACACATTCAGTTTATGTAGCCGTATGCATAATAAAGCAAGTGAATATGTTTCGTAACATACGTAAACATTCCCGAATGTGTTTCCTTCATTGTCGGTAGTTTTGTGTATCCTTTTCCATCGCATTAAAAGACAAAAAATTACATCCGGAAACAGCTTAACCGCTTTTTCTATTGGTATATAAGTACCGCGAGTATTTCAAAATGTGCTTTTCCGCCATATGGAAAACCTCCGCAGATAAGACGTTCCGCACATTATTTTACATCAAATTAAAACATAATCCAGAAACAGTTCGTTATATTGGCAAATAAACAACGCTGAACATTTCAAAATCTTTTTGTTCTGCTGTATGCAACTTACATGTTCCGTGTATCCTTTCCACCAAACTAATATTATCCAGAAATAATCCCGACACTTGATCACAAACTCAGCACTCCCGACACTCGAGTGTTCATCCCGCGAGAGATGATCTAGTACTGATTCTTCACTTACCACTTAGTACAATTCTTCTGCGTTTTTGTTCCGCGGAGCGTTTAGAGACTTGCACCTATGCGCGCGCTTGGTCTAATCTGCCAGTGAGTGCCTCCTCCCACACATGCATCTCACACAGTGCGATGAGGGGCTACGAAATAGTCAGGATGGTGTAAAAGGATCTGTTTCAACTTTAGACGGTTCCGTTTTCAGGATATGCGCTAAAAGTAATATTGTTGATGAATCGTTAGTTGCGTTTTGTAAATACCGTGGTATACGATAGCACGGTAACTGAATCTCAGCTTCGTGGTTTTTGCAGTTTTTTTCACTTTTCAGATATCACGATGGCTGGTCAGATACTTATAACTTTTTAAAAAGTTTAAAGTTTTTTTGAAGTTTTTCTCAAAAAAACTTTGACCGTGGTATCAGGTACCACGGTAACTACCAAAGTGACTTTAGACCGTGGTATGGGATACCGTGGTATTTACAAAAACGCAACTATTGCATTTCTTCTTTAGTTGTAGTTCTTATTTTTCCGTTGTAGTTCCCGTGCTGCTTGACAGTTGGGACTTGCATCCATGCTGGCATTTCCCTTTGCATGTTTTCTGTGCTAGATCTGCTCGACGGATTCACTTGCTTTTAGTACGCTGAACATGAGTTGCGATTTTGATCCGAATTCTCCTATTTCGCGTTTTTGGACTATTCAGAGACGAAGTGAATTCCTTTTCTTGTGTTTTTGTCAGAATCGAGAACGGGTAGAGCCTCGCGATTCTGCAGAATGGAGAAGCTGCTCCGATGGTGAATTCTCGAATGGAGAAGTCAGAGGAGCAAAAACGGTAATTTGAACGAGAATCGAGAATTCATAAGCGAGAATTTGGAACGGAGAATTTAGGTCAAAAACGCAACTATGGTTTTGCATAGCTTCACTGCGAGTGTTGAATACGTATACCGGGCTGTGGACGAGCTGTCAAAAGCGAGAATGGAGAAGTCAGAGGACTTCTCTATTTTCTTTATTTTCTTCATTTACTCCGCCTTTTCAAAATGGCGGGTCATAAATAAGTTACTTACTTACTTACTTACTTACTTTACTCCCACTTCTTGGGACTTGAGTTCTTTTGAGTGATTTTGTGGCTAGGGGGATTCTGTCTCGATTCTGTTTCAGAAAGATTACACTTGGTTTAAGCAAAAAGCGCATTTTGAGCCAGCAAAATACGTGATTTTGGAATTTTATTTTTTGGATTGAAAAAAAAAACTCCCTGAGCTCATCCCATGAATTATTAAAACTTTTCACACCGAAAAAGGAGTAGACTCATTCTATACTAATGAACCGTCCAATCTATCTTACTCGTTACCAGGGTATTCTGACACTATTGTAAAGTGTGAAACCACATAGACTACTTTAAGCCTTCTGGGACAAGATGGAAACGAGAGCGAAGAGAAAACGTGTCCCGCTCTGCCCATCCATCCCTCTAAATTACTTAATGTACTATCTACTGTTTATGTTCCAATATTCAAAGCTAGCGACTTCTAGCAAGATCTCGGCAAAACTCAGAAAACCGGTTTTACGCCTCAATAGCATGATACGCGGACACTCGTCCGGAGCATAATGCGCATGGAAACTAGCGAATCGTGGCAAGTGGAAAGATTAGTGAGGTGTGGTGGTTTGGAGTGTGACATCGGAAATTTGGATCTCCTGGTTTAAGGACTAATTAATGATGTTAAGGAAGTAGGTTCGTTGGCATTATAGGCACGACAGGTACTTTAAATTTTATTTATTTACTTACTTATTTATTTATTTATGACCCGCTTTTTGCGTAACAGCGGAGTATGAACAAAATACAAAAGTAAAATATACATATTAAAACACTTAAACAAAACAATGTAAATAAACACGACAACATTCTTTTCATATAAATAAAAAACACACTAAATACACTTAAAATTTTTACACATTGACACGCACATTAATCGGGTTCAGGAATGAAAAATTGGCTAATGATTTCATGGGCTGAGAGGGCAGGATGTTTGTGGAGGGAAAATAGATTTGAATGCGAACGAAAAAGTGTATTAATACTGTCCTGAACATTAAAATTCGAAACCAATTTACGATTACGAACTTTTTGGAAGATACATCAGAAATTTACAATACTTAAAAAAACAACTTCTCAAATTTTAACATCTTTTTTCCTTAGGATATGGTAAACTCCGGAACAATTGTGGATATATGGGCCGCAAAAAGCACTATAGGGTCACACAATATAAACATTGAAAGACTGTGCATCCTTAACTTCTTACATGCTACTACTCGCAAGTGGCTAACACCTTTGCTTACGGGATTCTTAATTCCCTGTGAATATGAATGAATGAATTTATTAGATGCCGCCCAGTAAGAAGGCATGTGCACAGTACATACAGAAGAAAAAAAAGATAAATGAACGCTTAACAAGAAATACAGAGGGTTGACGAAATCTACAACAAGAGCAATTTATTAATAATTAATTAATTAAGAATTACTCAATAATTAACTATTAGTAAATAATTTGCGACATAATTTCTAACTGTCAGCAGTATCAGCAGTGAACGAGGAGGGGCTTCATGAGATTCCGCAATTACGTTTAAACGAGCCAAGCGCATCGCAAAAATTATAGGAAAGCGACTCTCAGGCGATTCCTGAAATCGCTTTCAGCTTTCCCGCTGGACTGATTCAGAAAACGTATGGAAAGGAGAAATCACCAGGAAAATTTTTAACATGCTAACTTTTTAGAATAAATATGATTCACTGGACATTTTCTTTGATTCTCGGTATATTCCAACGAAGTTATCCTTAAAGTTTAACTGAAAAGCCAACTTATTTTTTGTCATCTAAGTGAATACACTGAATTATTTGGATTGTGCAAAGGGATTTTTTTTCCACTATCTGCTCTGGCTATGACGTTCAGAATATCTGCGGCCGTCCCCACAACGTAAATTCTACTATAAATATTCCTTGAACCCAAGCTGACTTTGAAACATATATTAAAAAAATTTATACAACGGATACATCAGCTACGGTGCTGATGAAGTATCGGAGCTGACGTGTCCGTTGTATACATTATTTGAAATTCTACTATGTCGCGGGAAATTTTAATCTCAAAACAAACGCTGCTTTTCAGTGGGCATTGGTGAAACTGGTGATTGCTTGGTGCCTGAACAAGAAAAATCTCAAATCTTTCTTGTAAGGCATACAACAAAAAATACAAGCGCATAGAGGTACCACAAATCACACGGAAAATTCCACTATTTGAAAATCAGTTATCCGTGAAGAGCGGAACAACGAAGTAAGGCATTTTCAGCGAGTCTTCAAGCCAATTCAAGTGAATAAGTGATGGGTAACTAGATTGTCCTATCCCAGCCCTTTTCGGTTAAGCTTTAATGACACTTGCCATGTTTTTTTCAACTCGTTAGTGATACTTCCCGTTTTCCTCCACCCGTTCTAAATTCCCGCCAAAGCATTTAACTTACCGCGGAGCTTTCAAATAACTTTCTGGAATGGCTTTCCGAGAAAGCTGTTTCCGTTTCCAAATCGCGAAAACCGGGCGGAAAACTTGGCAACTTTCCGAAGCAGCACGAAAACCGGAAGTTGGAATCCATTTGGGTTTCCAGTTTCCAACACGACCAAAGGTTTCGATGGGATCCCAAAAATTTAATATCTCATCCAGACAACCGGTTCCTGTCGCCTCAGACTCCTTAAGCATTTTTACTACAAAAATTCAAAACAGATTTAGGCTAAATAGCTAATCATCTGAGAAAACCAAGTTCAGATATGGATTCAGCATGTGTTTTTACCCCTATAAGTCATATTTTTTTTGGACGAAACTAATCGAGCTTACTTCTACTAACTTTCCGGTTTCTGCCGAATTCGGGAACTACTTATCCGACAAAATAACAAAGCTCAAAAAGAATTTAGCGTATCTCCTTATCCCTATATCTAACATATAATCAACTTCAAATAAAGCTTTAACTCATGACAAATTTTCCGATTTCAGTCGGATTCCGGTGTCATATACGGATTCAGCATCTCTTCTTACCCCTAAATTGGAATCTAATCAACTAAAATAAGACTTTTGCTTTTAACAAATTTTCCGTATTTGGCCGGATTCCGGGCGAAATACTTGTCCGGCAAGAAAATTATTTTAATAATCGTGTTTAGCATGTCTTTCTACCCATAAATCAAACATCAAATCACACTCAAATAAACTTTTGCTTTTAACAAATTTGCCGGTTTTGTCCGGATTTCGGGCGAACTACTTCTCCGGCAAGAGAATGGTTTTCATAATCATGTTCAGCATGTCTTTTTACCCCGGCAAATCGACTATCACATTACCTCTTTAAAAATATCTTGCTTGCCCCTTAATTTAAACCCCCACCTCTAAATGTAGGGCTACAGAGCCCATCTGCAAACTCGATCTTACTCTTGACCCAAAGAATCCTCACACCAAGTTCGAGAGTTATCGTGCTTACAGACGGACAACTTTTGCGATGTCATAGGCATCCCTCCACTTACGTTTTGGGATCCCAAGAGCTCTACTATAGTGTATCTTTGCGAACATTTCCAGTGCCTTCCCTGTCTCCCAACTGTCCTAGTAAGGAGACCCCTAGCACTGCACCTAGGATGCGAGCTATATTACCCCCCCCCCCAGTCTAGAACTAGAATAGTCAAAGGAGCTAATGCCCTTTCGAAACAGGGACTTCGAAGGACAGGATTGCCCCAAGGGATGCTACTGTGATGCTTGTTAGGTTTAACCATACCTGGAATAATAATAATTTTAGTTATTACCCTCTAAATACATTTCAATTATGACAGAACAAAAATGCAACAAAATACCCAAAATGTTAGGAAGGCTTAACTGTTTACAAGTTCAAAGCATATATAGCTAATTATTCGCATATCATTCGTAGCCTACTGCTCAGAGGGAACATGAGAATTCGGACAGCTTTCGGAATTAGGTATGTAGCTCCGGCTATTTGGAATGAAATCCCAGTTGTCATTCGGGAGGCTGAACACATTGGATCATTTAAAGTAAAACTTAAAAAACATTTATTGGGAGGGGGGAGTTAATTTTCTTTTTTTTCTCTTTCTTTTTCTTAGATTTTTTTTTCTTTTCAGATTTTGGTATTAAAGGTTAATTGAGAGAGAGTGTTCTTGTCCCTTTTTTTTTATGAAATTTGATATAGGTTGAGAATCAGAGGATTGCAGTCGTCCATCATCAGGCTTTTTTAGCCTTCCCAGGGCAGTTGCGTGTTTTTATAGTTTATTTTGTATTTATGGGTAAATATAGCAAGTCAAAGTCAAGTCAAAGTCATTCAGAATAACCCTAGGCCCACACAGAGCAAATCGCGGCGATGAACGAGATTTTTCAATCGCAGCGACAGTAGATTTTTATTGCCTGGATGTTAACACTGAATTTTCGTCGGCAACAGAATTTAACGCGAAAACTAATTAAAATAATTAAAAATAACCCTTAAAATAATTGAAATAATAAAAATAATTAATTTTTCTAAGAGTGAATCATCAAAAGGGTCGTCCGTGTTGCTGTTGCGTGCATAAAATCGTACTGTCGCCCGATTAAAGTTGAATTTTCCCAACATTGAAAATCGCCTGACGAAGCAACAGAAATCGCCGATTTTGGTGACGAAAATCTCGGCAATGGCCGATATCGCCTCAGTGTGAACGTCTGTGTGAACCTAGGGTAAGTGACAAGCAGGTGACAAGCGATGAGCAAAGGGGTCAGAGGCTCGGCAATTGCTAACTGAAGGTCGTGAATGTACTCGTAGTTTTATCAAAATATTGTGACACTTTAGGGGAAAGAAAAGTTACAGATCTGAGGATTTAGAGGGCATAGTTGGTTTTGAGCAGGAAACCGAATATCCTGAGGCAGTCTTTAACAATGAAAATAGACTAACAAAGTCTGATCGATCGAAAAAAATTCACGGGGACGATGGGCTGAATGACGCAGGGTTCACATCAGACAAGCCGAAGTTCTCCAAAGTTCCAATCATATTTGAAGGCCAAACTTGTTGTTAGCTTGCGATTCTAACAGATGCGACAAAATGGGACTCTGAACTGAGTTGTTCAATCCCTGTAAAAAGTGGTGTGCGCCAGGGCAGTTTTCTTTCATTTTGTATTTTTGAATCGGCCATATCTCATTTCCTTAATAGTTTGGGGCCAAGTTCAAATCTATTTGGAGCTGAAATTACATATTCAGCGTATGCTGACGATGTTCTATTGATAAGTGGCACCCGAAGTGGACTTCAGCGTAATCCGGATAAGCTGCTAAATCGTCTCTCCGAGATTGGTCTAAAAATTAACGTTTCGAAATGTGAGTTTATGGCATTTAATTGTGATATTCCTGTAGAAATCACTTTGGGCTCAACAGTTCTTAGCCCCGTTGAGTCTTTTACGTACGTGGGTGCTCGGTTTTCGAATAAGCTTCGATCAACTGGAACATTTTTTTTTTTAATTACGAAAAATTTGTATGCCGGTTTTCGAAGTATGAGCGTAGTTCTCTTATGATTTCGAAGTATGGTTTAAAAGATCCTATTGAAGTTATGCAGCGTAAGCGTTTGCGGTTTCTTGAAAAATGTAAGACGTTTAGCCATAACCTGTGTGAGGCTATCAGTTCTACTGAACCTGATTGATTGATGAATAGTGTTTAATCGTGTTATACTTTATTTATTTTATATATTTTATACTCGTCGTATACGGCGGATACAAATAAATGAAATGAAATGAAATTATTATGTGGACAGATGGCTGATTCCATCGAATCGCTCACGGATCTGTTGTACCTAATCGCGGTAAATTTGGAAGAAGAGACCTGGGAAGAATTTTTTCTGCTTGAGTAGCTTCCAACATTACATATTCATCCGGGGTGACTGACCTACTGTCTCCAAATGACCTGTCGCGCTTAAGGAAGACGTTCTGCACTGTCAGAAGTTTCATAACAGATTGCGCATGACACTTTCAGGAATAACACCTTTTCACTTAGAAATAAAGTGTTATGACCAATTAAGTTTATACTATTTCGTGCCTAGATCTCCAACAACACCTTCAATAGGTAAAAATACTACACTGTCAGAAGTTACATAACGAAAACAGAAGGATGCGCGGTTTCAACAGATAACACTTTGGGATTATCTGTTATGTTTCTTTCGTTCCCGTTGGTATTTTTACCAATTGAAGGTGTTGTTGGAGATCTAGGCACGAAATAGTGGTCATAACACTTTATTTGTAAGTGAAAAGGTGTTATTCTTGAAAGTGTTATACGCTATCTGTTATGACACTTCTGACAGTGTGTAAACATTATCTGTACTTACCTGCCCGTTATAGTAACACAAGTATTATGCGTTATTTCAATGTTATTGATCCAGTTGGAAGCCTACTAGGAATTGAGCGGCCAGCGTGTAGACGGCAGGCCCGTATCCAGGAATTTATTTCGGGGGGGGGGGGGGGGGGGGGTGCCTTTTGGGGGGGGGGTTCGCCTGCTGGTCGGACAAAAAAGTAAAAAAAAAAAATTTTTTTTTGGGGGGGGTCAACTCCCTAACCCCCCCCCCCCCCCCCTGGATACGGCCTTGGTAGACGGTCACATACATACAGTACAACAGTACAATGACTATAGTACGATGTCTTCAAGGATTTAAGGTCTTTCTTTGTCGAACAAGGTACACACTAGGGCGGTAGAGGAGGCAGGGAGCGAAAAAGGCGTTGTAAACTCGCCCAGGGGACTTCGGTTATAGCAATCTGTATCTTGTTTCCCGCACTCCATCTACGAAGAAGACTTTTTAGACCCGATTAGCATGCCCGTATCCAGGAATTTGTTTCGAGGGGAAGGGGTTTTGCCCGCGGGTCGGACCAAAAATACAAAAAAGACATAGGCTACATCAGAGGTCGAAGCCTATACAAAAATTATTTTTGTATGTTTCGAGGGGGGAAGAACCCTCTACTCCCCCTCCTGGATACGGTCCTGCCGATTAGTCCCTTTTCTTTTTCTGTTTTTTTTTCTTTTGCATTTTTTGCTTTTGCAAGCTCTGCCAGTTTTTCTTTTCTTTCTCTGTACTGCGCTATTTCTCTTTTCGTCTCTAGTGCGTAAATCAAATTCATCTTCATGAGAGACCAAGGTCTCTCGTCCACTCTTTCAGACAGTTCACTCACACGTCAGTTGACCCACGAAAGTCCGTCAATTTGCCCAACGGTGTGACCCACGAAAAATCCGTCAATTGTGACCCACGAAAAATCCGTCAATTTGACCATTAACGGCGGGTCAACAGATGATGGGCGAGCTGACTTGGAACCGAGTGATAATGAGTGATCTTACTGCGAAAAGAAACTGTCTCTATAGCTGACAAGGTTGCACGAATGGTCTCTGATGAAAGTGGTGTAGCACCAAAGAAAAGTTTGATTTCTGGATTAGAAGTTACAGAAGTACCAAAAATGTACAAATATAACAGACTTATTTGCAGCCGAGTCCAGGACTTGTAAGGAATTTTCGTTAATAGTATCAGTAGAATTACTTTTCAATAATACACAAATTTGGAGTGTATAATAATAACAAGAACCCACGTAAAATCCGTCAATTTTCCCATTAACGGTGGGTCAATAGATGATGGGTGAGCTGACGTGAAACCGAGTGATAATGAGGGATCTTACTGCGAAAAGAAACCATCTCTATAGCTGGCAGATTGCACGAATGATCTCTGATGAAAGTGATGTAGCACCAAAGAAAAGTTTTGATTTCTGGATTATTTCTGTCCCAAAAATTAACAAATATAACAGACTTTGTGCAGCCGAGCCCAGGACTTGCAAGGAATTTTCGTTAATAGTATCAGTAGAATTGCTTTACAAAGATACACAAATCTGGAGTATATTATAATAACAACAAAAAAGAACGCTTATATTTGTCAAAGCGAGTGAACTGGAAGATGGCATTGGTGAAAATAAATCGTAGACGAATCGGCGAGGGAATCGGCTGATTTCTGATGTTGCATTGTATTCTAGGGCAGTGTTTCCCAACCGGTGGGCCCCTTGCAAGAGACCCTTGCAAGGGGTACGCGAAGGAACCAAAATTGATTTAGTCTGTAGCTTCAAAATCTCGCCTCACTGATTTTTGATTGCCGAAAGCCTGATATTACCAGCAGAGGCATCACCAGCCAAAATGTATCTTGATTGGCAAGGTATTTGTTACTGGCCAACGGGTCATTTTTAATGATTTTTTTTTTAAATAACTGTTTTACAAAAAATCGCGGCGCTTCGCGCCGACTCTTTTCTTTTTAATCGTCTGGCAGACCTTTTTGGGGGGGGGGCGAAGTGTTGTCAACCCCTCCATGTCTCCTCTAATTCCATGCCCTGGCCTTAAAATCTGTTCCTGTATCAAACAATATTGTTTCAAGTAGAATCGAAGACATTGTAAGTGATATTGTCATTCAGGTTGCGAATTAAGCTAACGAAAAAGTTTGCGATGCAGCTTGATGAAAGCACAGAGAATATGAAAACCAAACACAGAAACAGGGTGACTGTGAAATATATACCGCTAATGAGGTCGAGCCGATATTTGACAAAATTTTTGCCACAAAGCAGCCTCTAGTGATTGTCTTATTGATTTATATGTAGTTTTACACATGATAATAACCATCGTCTTTTTCACGTTCTGAAAAAGGGGGTACGCAATCTTTTCGAACCTTGATTAGGGGTACGCGGTACGAAAAGGTGGGAACCACTGTTCTAGGGGATGGTAAGGTAACATCATGACAGCGATAGGCACTGTGAACTTTAAAGATACAGAACCAGGTAAGCCTCTTCTAAGTTAAAGCTTTGTCGGACGCTTTAACACACTTGCCTTTCTCTTGTATCTATCGTAGGCGGTATAGGCTATATGGTTGCAATGTTGTCCTGTTTACAACAAACATCCATCAACATTCTAACCCGACGAACATATTGAAAATATTATGCATAAGGCTCATGTAAAGGCATGGTTTTAATAGCAGTATTCCCTAGTGGGTGAGTGCTGCAATTTTTAGCATTTCAATGAAATATGGATATCGAGCCCATCGTAATTACAGGCCGCTACTTAAAAAGTTAATTAATGGACCACTCACAAAGTTTAGCACCTAATAGTAATTTTCTCCAGTGGATTATTCAGAAGACCGTGGGCCACCGCCCTGGGAAGTCATAGGTGAAACAGGGGTGGCCCGAAGCAGTCAGGCCAGGGGGGGTGAGACCCTTCGTTTAAACGACTCGTGGATCGCAATATACGACTCGCACGTACCGGCAAAAACGAACTGTTGCCACTTCGCGGAAATGGCGCATTCCCCGCCAACAAATAATAGAGCTGGTATAAAAGTAGCTGCAATGTATCAGCTGAAATTATTCTTGTAATCAAAATTCTTTTTTTTACTTACATTCATAACCTCAGCTTTACATTTCAGCTTTCGCTAAAGAGGAAAGCTCCCAACGCCTGTACCCGAGATAAATTAGAGCAAGCGTCGCAGGCTAATTTTTTTTTAATCTGCTTTGTATGGCGACATTTAACAACTTACCACACAAATTCTAGTCTTTAATGTATTTCAAATCTCAAAAAATTCCAAGCCTAATCGCCAAGTAAGTGACACACTGTTCTTCTAAATTAAGAATTGTACGAAATGCTCCACAGGCGAAATTTTGTATGACGCCGAGGAGCAGAGCGTCTTCTTGCGATCCCATTGAAAAGAAAAGAATAGCTATAAAATCACAAATCTGTCCGTCGAAAAAAGTGACAAAATAGTGGTGATAGAAAACTAAGCAGACATAAAAAAGATTTGTTCCGAATTACTAGCAATAAAAAGTAATTTTCACGGTAAAGACACGCTTATTCAGAAAGAAAACGAGGAAAACAGCCAGTGCATTGAAAAAAATAATCCGGAAGTTCGGACGTAAACGCCGAGGAGCAGAGCGTCTTTTTGCGATCGCAACGAAAAGTAAAGAATAGCTATGAAATCACATTAGGGGTAATAAGGCATGCTGAACACCTATGTGAAAATCATTTTGTACTCGGACAAGTGGTTAAACCGGAATCCAGCCTAAACCGGAAAATCTGTTAAAAGAAAAAGTTGTATTTGTAGTTGATTAGATGCCCAGTTTTGGGCAAGAAGAGACGATGAGTCCGCATGTGACAACCATTTTTTAGCCGGATATATAGTTCGTCCGGAATCCGGCTGAAACCGGAAAATTTGTAATAAGTTAAATTTGTATTTGGAGATACGTTGAACTCATTTTGAGATTTATTTTCTTGCCGGACAAGTACTTTGCCCGGAATCTGGCCCAAACCGGAAAGTTTGTTAAAAGTGAAAGTTTTATTGGATCCCGAAACTTAAGTGGAGGGATACCAATGACTTCGTAAGAGTTGTCCGTCTGTCAGCATGATAACTCTCGCAGGGGCTGAGATATTTTGTTCAAACTTGGTGAGTGGATTCACTGGGCAGAAGTACAGGCCAAGTTGGTAGGTGGTAAATTTTAGGGGCGGGGGAGGGATTTTGAATTAAGAGATGAAGAAAATATTTTTGTCAAGCTGATACGAGAGTCGATTCAGGAATTAGGAGACATACTGAATCCAGAACTGAACTTCATTTTCTCACCGGACAAATAGTTAGCCTGGAATCCGGACAAAACCGTGTTAAAAGTAGAAGTTTCATTTGAAGTTGATTAGATGTTCGAAGAAATGTCGAATTCGTATATGACTCATTTTCTACCCGGACGTATGTTCCGCCTGGATTTCGGCCGAAACTGGAAAATTTGTTAGAGGTAAAAGTTTTATCTGAAGCTGATTAGAGGTTCATTGTACTGGTAAGGAAAAACCCTGTATCCGTGTATGAAAATTATTTTCTCGCCGGACAAATAGATCTCCCAGAATCCGGCCAAAACCGGAAATTTATTTAAATCGAAAGTTTTATTCGAAGTTGATTAGAGGTTGGACGTAGGGTAAGGAGACACACTGAATTCGTTTTTGAGCTTTAGTTTTTTGCCAGAATACTAGTTGCTTAGAATGCGTCCGAAACCGGAAATTCGATAGAAGTAAGGCAGGATGTCTGGAGCAGTTTCATCAAAGTAGATACGACATGTCATGGAAAACAGACATGCTGAATCTGTATTCGAACTTGGTTTTCTCAGATAATCAGCCATTGGCCTTAATAATAATAATAATTTTATTTAAACCCTCAATACAAATACAAGGTAAATCGTCGGAGTTGTTTGTAAGAAAATAAAAGAAAAAGAAAAGAAAGCACACAACACTTCGAGACAAAATTATGCTGCAATAACTAAAAATAACCAAAATAAGAACAAACTTGAGTCACATGATTACACCAGGCTAGCCAGTGGAAAATCGTGCAGTTTTCTACTTCGATTGATGAACGACTGGTTATGGGGCCGAGCTAACGAGCTTGTACCCCTGCCGGCCCCCAGTGATCAAAATATATTGTCACGAAGTACTTTTGAAATAAAAGAACCTGAACCTGAACCAAGCTCATTCATTTTTTCGCTTATTTCAAAGATACGGTATCTTAGTGATACGTAAGAGTTTCGAAACCATGTGGAGGCATATGGAGCCAAACTGTTTCAAAGTTTAAGACCGGAATCTACAAGACCCAGTTGTCTGGAAAAGATATTAAATTTTTGGGATCCCACCGAAACCTTTGGTCTTGTTGTATGTGTCCTGATATTTTTAGGTTGCGGAATTTTACGAAGGCTTTTCAGATGTGCTTTAACACTAGTATAGATGCCAAAAATTTACCTCCCGACTAGAATGAGCTATTCCTGCGTCTGCACAACCCCTCCTGTCCTGGGAAACGAATTTCGGGTGTATATTGAAATCTTCCTTGTCCTTTTCAAGCGTTGCAATGTACCCACCTCAACCTTGCTTTGTAATCGACATTTTTCCATCTGTTCTTGGCACACTTGTTTCATGGATCTTCTGTCATTTGAATTCGGATGGATTTTTCATTATGTTAAAAATTTCATGAAATCATAAGTTTGACCAAAAATCCATGCACATAACCTTGTTTCCTCGCTGTTGGTCTATAAGGTATATTGAGTTATCCAGTCAGACTTCACTTTAACAACTAACCTATTTTACCTATTGTAATTTTGACGGGCTAAAATCTGAAAGATCTAAGTGAGGCAGATACAAATCACATGGGAGTTGAACAGGTAGCCGAGTAGCTGCCACCATGAATCATGTCTCCGACCTATCGGGGTTATGCAACCTGGTTTAAACGACTTGGCTGGTCTTTAGGGACGGGTTTTTACGACTGAAGCTGGGCAAAGCCAAAATTAACAATTTTTTTAAACGACTCGGGATTGTTTTTCAACTAAAGTGAATGCCCGGGACATCGGCGAGGCCAAAATAAACGACTGATACGACTTGGCAAAAGGCAGGGGGGGGTGATTCACCCCCCCTCACCCCCCCTTCGGGCCACCCCTGAGGTGAAATATAATACGCCCATCCTAATATGCAAAGCAATTCAGCAATTTTTCGTAAAAACAGCCGTTTATTGCACTGGGCAAGATACCATTGACTACATTCTATCAATCAATCAATCAAGTTTAATCCGAATAGCTAAAAGCTAGAAAAGGAATACAAATTTACAAAATACACAGACACACAAGAAACAAATTAACTGATACACTTACAAGAAATTACCAGAAATAAATGATGGAATGAAACTACGTAAAAATTGGGTAGAAGAATTAGCGGGATATGGGGAAAACTTATTGCCAGTATTCCTCTCGGACCGACGCACGGAAGACGGGAGGGGGGGGGGAATAGATGGGTCATCTGTGAACAACACGTTATCTTAGCTCCAAAATTGTTTGAAAGAGTATTTCTACGGACAGTGCCAAGAGCTTCCTTCACTGGGTGTAGTTGGTGGTGTTCTATTCCCTGGTATCTCGAAGTCGACAAATAAAAGTGTAATCCGTGAGGTCATTTTTTTCGTTTTGAATGCAACGAAAAGAAGAAAATAGTTTGTGTTTTCAGTTTTAGTGGTATAAATTGTTGTTTGCGCTTCAGGCGTCACACTGTAAAAAAAATCTTGCAGTATTTGCTACTGGGATTAATCTTATCTTTATTGAGGTAAGATTACTCCTAATTCGGATTAATCTTATCCCAATAGAGATAAGATTAATCCCAGTAGCAAATACTGCATCCTTATTAGGAGAAACTTTTTACAGTGCAGTTGTATGGCCGTATTAGGCTTTTTCCAATAAATTATTATCATTATTGTTATTATTCAGTCCATTTTCCCACCTAGATGGCAGAGACATTCCTTATGCCCCGGATGTAGAGACCCGCAGGCTCCTAGGCTGTTAAAGGACCCCTCTTGCTTTGCATGGTTTTCGCATCTCCTGTGGCAACTCCTGTGATCTGCTGACCTCTGAAATCTCCGTCTTTACAAAATTCTTGTGAATTCTTTTATTTGAATTTTTCACTTTTCAGTGCTAGCCGAGATTTTCGGTTGCCAGACAGTACTCTTGATGACTAACTCTCCTTGTCGATGCAAACTTGCCGGGTACCTAGCGGAGGAGCCGCAAGCGGTATCACAGCTGCTACTAAAGATCGCCCTGATTGGTTGACACGGGGTTTGAGTTGTTGAGTTTGAGTCGTTATGGAGACGTTTACTTCTTCTTCCTGAGGATCACTGGCGGTTTTGGACTTAGTCATATAGAGTAAATCGTCTTGAGATGTGAGCGAGCACGTGGTACCAAATCTCATGTCGTCGGTCCTCGCGAAGGAAGGCACCGTGGTTTGCTATAATTTCTCAGCTTTTAACTATAGCGCATTCAGTTTTCAAATATTTTGCGTCCAGTCTGCCGGCGGGAAGGCAGGAAAGCAAAAAATCGTCAATATCATATGGAAAATAATGTTGTTATCGAAAAAAAGACCATTAAATCGGTCATTTCTGTTAAGAATTGTGCTTAACAGAGCTAGTGCCCCTTTTTGGTAATTTACAGAAAATAACTTACTTTTTTTATTTATTTAACATATTGTAGCAGACTTAGCGCACTACAAGCAGACTTAGAAATGAAATTGACAAGCAACAATCAACTATTGTACACATTATGATTTTTACATTTATCACGTCGGCCCTTGGGGAACCTCTTCTGAGGTTAGGCTTTTTGCCAAAATATTCATGATGATGGTCATGTTGATCTTAAATTTGTTACCTGTTTCCATGATAAAACGTAGTTTGAAATGGATCATCATTTTCATTTTTACAGAGGGGATGCCAATCGAAAGTGAAAATTTCATGAAAATTAATTTCACTCCAAATTCACTCCCTGTTTTGGGGCGAAAGTCACTCTCTAAATATTTTTGATGTGGCGATCCTGACATCTACATTGCAGTATAGCCCCGGAGTAGAAATGTGCGAAGTAAAAGCTTGATTGGTTGGCTGGAGTAGATACGCTGCAGAGCGGGTCAGTCGGCCTTTTTTTCATCTGATATGCGCAGCGGCGAAGAGGAAAGTTGAAGGGTATCATCTTAAATCTCGGCAAATACTTGCAGATCAGCCCAGTTTATTTGTCGGGGTATCCATAGTCACTGCATGACGATCAAGGACGGAGGTCGAGTTGGCTTATTTGTTCTTGCAAATATATAATTAAAGGACACCTGAATGAAGAGTACCAAGTATCCTCCCTATCTGTATGACTTCCGTTAACATTGCCTGCAGGAAACCCAATCCAAATACGAAATAGTGTTTCCAACCTATGATTTTTGCTCTCAACATATATATGTCCTTATTTCAATACCGAACGATTTTAGAAATGAACAAATATCTCCAATCAACCCTTCTTCTGGAATATTTTTTAACCAGTGAAGCCCAAACAGCATATCTAGAAGAAATTCCAATGCGATCCGGCCAGCGCTGTACAAGATTTGAATGAATTCGCTTTTTGTCTTGGAGTCTGCATGTGCAAACCTCCAGAAACGAACATGACTATTTTGAAAACCTCACCTCAGGAGAAGAATTCTCTCCGTGGCCATGTCTGTAAATGAATTCTCCATGGTGTGTTCAAGTATGGTTTCGTTGTTCAGGTGTCCTTTAAAACGTTAAAAGATCGAACAGAAAGATTATTTTATTTTATGTAAGCTGTAACAGTTTTTCTGTGGTGATACATGTCTTTAATTTGTTATGGCATTTAGGCTAGATAATTAAGTATTATATGTCGTTAGTCACTTTGTCACTAACTTATTACATACCTATTATCCTAGTATCCAAACTGCAGCTATAATCCTTCTATCTCAATTAGTCATGCTATACGGTGAAAAATAGGCGAGACATCTATGAGCTGTAAGCCCATCAAACTCAAGCTGCGAAATGTCATTAGAATTTTGAATACCTGATTAGATCCACTGTTAAAGTGAGAACATTTCTTTTTAACGCGTGGGTGAATTTGCATATTCAAAAAAATGCTGATCACAGGCCTTTGATTGTCTGAATTTATAAGATCTTTTTTTTTTCTGAACAGTCACTGTGCAATAATGAGGAGAAGCACTGAGACGGAAATTTTGATATGACGGAGCTTCAGGGAGGCATTAGCTGCGTTTTTGCATGCCTTACAGCACGCCTGTGAGTAGCAGCTGTGCTTTTTAGGTGTTTTGGCAAACCTTTCCCTGTAGCCTGTCTGCTTATAAGACGTTTTTACTCCTCAGCAGAACGGCCAAAGAACGAAATCCGTAGGCTACGGCCAAAGGCCTTCGATGCCGTTGTTCCTTGACCTTAGCCTGAGTATCTGTAAATTCTGGAATACAAAAATGAATTTTTCAAAGTTAAATGTAAGTATTGTGAATGACTGCTGTTTGCTTGTCAACTCTCTGTATTCGGGGAATTTTTGTTTGTATAGTGGGTCCAGAACTTTTTGTAGCTGTAGGTTGTGGTGTGTCCAGAAGAGCACATTGGCTTAGTTAGCACACTAGTTTAAAACCAGGAAGTAAGCTGTTAAGCTGTTTTTTTTTCCGAGTTTAAAAATTTCCCGCTACTATCCGTTTGAGCAGCTTATAAGGCGTTTTTGCTGTTTGAACCCAGTGTCTACTGCAAAAAGCGTGCACAAACGCCTTATTAGCACACAGGCCAACTGCTACGGCTACAGTCCACAGGAATGCAAAAACGAGCTATTGTTATCAACCGGTAGGA
This sequence comes from Branchinecta lynchi, assembly GCA_023053575.1. Classification (NCBI taxonomy): domain Eukaryota; kingdom Metazoa; phylum Arthropoda; class Branchiopoda; order Anostraca; family Branchinectidae; genus Branchinecta; species Branchinecta lynchi. The sequence continues at coordinate 14,576,863 of JAKZAP010000009.1, read as the reverse complement.
ATGGCTACTTTACCGTTTTCTTTCACCAGCGAACCTTCACGATCACGAGAAACTGAATCGACCCTTTAATTTAAAGAATCATTCAATCCCACCCCCGTAGAAACTGTTCAATAAGTCAAACTGATGCCCTGGCCACATTCAGTTACATCTGTACGTAATTTGGTTCGTTAATTAGCTTATTACCCACTCTTAAGTTTCATCCTGGTCACACCTGGAACGAAGAAATTCAAGATATATTACCACCATCAAAACTCACACGTAAACAAAACTGGCTAAAATCAGCGACTCTGGTCTGTGATTCGTCCAAACACTCCAGAGATGCGTTTCAAAATGGCTGAGATGGATTTTTCCATCTCGACAATCTAACGTTTTCAGCGTCTTTTCTTCCCATTCTGACCTTAAGACGGCCTTAAAGGACCATTCAAGCTTACGTGTATGGGGCAGAATTCCTGATTATACTTGCTATCCGCGAATATCTGTGGTAAAACTTTCATCCCGCCAGGCTTGCTGTAGTAACAAGACCAAAGGTGTCGATGGGATCCCAAAAATCGAAAATTTGATCCAGACAATTCGGTCTTGTCTTCGCCAGGCTAATCATCAGAGAAAACTGAGTTCAGATATTCTATCTACCTATCTATACCTCTATAAGCCATATCTAGTTTGACGATATTGACCGAAACTTCCTGCTTTACTACTGCCAAATTTGCAGTTTCGCCCGAATTCCGAGAGAACTACTAGTCCAGCAAAAAAAGAAAAATTCAGAAACGAAGCCGGCGTATCTCCTTATCCCTATAAAGAAATCTAATCAACTTTAAATAAAATTTTGACTTAATAAGAATTCGGGTACAACCGGATTCCGGACTAATTATATGTCCGGGTAAAAATGATCATTATATACACACTCAGCGTCTCTTCTTACCCCTAAATATATCAGCTAACCAACTTCAGATAAAGCTTTTACTTTAACATATTTGCCGGTTTTGGCCGGATTACAGGCGAACTAGTTGTCCGGCGAGAAAAATGGTTTTCACCATCGGGTTCAGCATGTCTTCTTACCCATACATCAAACATTTAATCAACTTCAAATGAAACTGTTACTTTTAACCAACTTTCCGGTTTTGGCTGGATTCCGGACGAACTGCTTGTCCGGCGACCAAATGATTTTCACCATCATGCTCGGCATGTCTTCTTACCCCTAAATCAAACATTTAATCAACTTCAAATGAAACTTTTTCTTTTAACCAACTTTCCGGTGTTTGCCGGATTCCGGACGAACAACTCGTCCAGCGAGAAAATGGTTTTCACCATCGTGCTCAGCATGTCTTCTTACCCCTAAATCAAACATTTCAAAACATGAAACTTTGAGCACCATCGTGCTCAGCATGTCTTTTTACCCCATAATCGACTATCACATTAGCTGTTTAAAAATATTTTGTTTGTCCCTTAAATTGAAACCCCTCCCCCACCCCCAAATATAGGGCTACAGAGCCCATCTACGAACTCGACCTTACCCTTGACCCAAAAAATCCTCATACCAAGTTTCATCAAAATATCTCATTCCCTTCGAGAGTTATTGTGCTTACAGACAGACGGACGGACGGGCGGACAACTTTTGCGATGTCATAGGTATCCCTCCACTTACGTTTTGGGATCCCAAAAATTAATAGGAACGGGTTCTATTTTGTGTGTTAAAAGTTATACGTGACCAATCACAGCGTACGTTTCCATCACGTGACTGTTAAGGAATAAAGAGAGAACGGATGAGAGATATTTGTAATATAAATGAAACAGAAATGAGCTCTTTGAATGGACAACTACACTACACTTTGACAACTACAAGCTTTTACCTTATCTGAAATAATTACAGCAATCCTGGTAGAACTAAATTGAGTTTAACTGGTAGAACTACATTGGTCCAACAGACACAGCAACAGATATTATACTGTATTTGCACCAAACCAGTAGAGGCTGATCTAAAATTCCACATTCCAGGATGTTCAGTGTCCCTAAAGTCATCAAAGGTTAGGTTCTCTTGGGATTCATTGTCAGGCTCCAGGCTCCGTGCTGTTAGTTTGAGCATACGTGGGCGTACAACTTGATTTTCAAGTTGAACGGGAGAAGAGGATAAGGCTTATGCCGGGCCGCATTCAGTCACATCCCTACGTAATTTCGTTAGTTAATTTGGTTATTACCCACTCTTACGTTTCATCCTGTTCACACCTGGAACGAAGAACAAGATATATTATCACCATCATCTCTCAAACGTAAACAAAGCTGGCTAAAATCAGCGACTCTGGTCTGTGATTGGTCCAAACACTCCAAAGATACGTTTCAAAATGGCGGAGATGGATTTTTCCATCTCGACAATCTTACGTTTTCAGCGTCTTTTCTTCCCAATTTCGACCGTAAGACGGCTGTTATTACTAGGTGAGACTATACTGGGCCCCGGCATGAATGCCGATTACCGAGATTACCGTTCGTTGAGAAAACGAACGGAAGGGGTTAACAGATACCATAGCTTCAAATCCAAGAATACCTGAAATCGCATTGTCCAGCGACAAAGGTGCCAATGCTCCTGTAGAGTTGCTGGTGGTGTGATGATTTTTTTGGTTGAATTTTCTGATTTGATTTTGTAGACAGCTAACATCTGGTTGCTGACTCCGCTGCATCCCATTTGTACTTCCAAGCTTTGACGATCCCATTCCTTGTCCAACTTAACTTTGAAGGCATCTACTGTTTCTGCATTGACAGTATCCTAGGGCAGGGAGTTCCAGTTGTTAATCACTCGAGTTGTGAAGAACTGGTTTGTAGCTTGGGTTCAAAATACTTGACAAACAAGTAATACCTCAACTTTTCAACTTCAGTACATCAGTAAGGAATAGAGGGCACTCAAAGAAGATCAGCAAGCCATCCACTACACTGTCAGAAGTTTCATAACAGATTGCGTATAACACTTTCAAGAATAACACCTTTTCACTTAGAAATAAACTGTTACGACCAATTAAGTTTATACTATTTCGTGCCTAGATCTCCAACAACACCTTCAATAGGTAAAAATACTACACTGTCAGAAGTTACATAACGACAACACAAGGATGCGCGGTTTCAACAGATAACACTTTGGGATGTTATCTGTTATGTTTCTTTCGTTCCCGTTAGTATTTTTACCAGTTGAAGGTGTTGTTGGAGATCTAGGCACGAAATAGTGTAAACTTAATTGGTCATAATTCTAAGTGAAAAGGTGTTATTCTTGAAAGTATTATACGCTATCTGTTATGAAACTTCTGACAGTGTAGTGGATGGCTTGCTGATCTTCTTTGAGGGCCCTCTATTCCTTACTGATGTACTGAAGTTGAGAAGTTGAGGCATTACTTGTTTGTCAAGTATTTTGGACGTTTGGATTGCATCTCCTCTTCTTCTTCTGTAGGTAAAGCTTGGTAGGTTGTGAAGTGAAGTCCGTGCTTTAAACTTGTGATTTTGATTTTAGTTATTATCCAGACCACGTAGCGAATAGTGAAAATAAAGTAGTGTTCGTCGGTCCATGTTTATGTGACAGTACAGAAAAATAGCTATATAGTTGGTATTGTCTTTTCTTTCAATAATACATTTTTAGACTAATTGCTTACAAAGTCTGCTATAATAACAAGAAGAAGAATTCCACTAAGCTCGATGAATCTTATCGAACATACTAAATAATTAATGAACCAGTGAGAAGATGCACGATTTTGTTTCTTTTATTTGGCTGATGTTAGTATTTTTCCCTAGCTGTCGTTGTTTTATCAACTTTCTAGTATGTGTTGCCGACATTCAGCATTTTCTTTCCTTTCATTTATTTATATCCACCAAAGCTGGCGAGTAGACAAAATATAATATAATATAAATCAGAGGTCTACAAATGACCAATAATTAGGCCATATACTTTTCAAAATCTACGTTCAGTTCATGTAAAAAGTTTGCTGCATGCTTCCAACTCCAACGCTCGTCCACTCCGTTTTTGAAACCATCCAGTTTTTGGGGGTGTAGAAATCAGCCACAGATTATACACAGATGAGCCACAAAGTAATTGAACCGATTGTTTTTTCTGGATTTGCATATTGACAAACTCGGGACCGGGGCAAACCTAGAGGAAATGCTCTAACTTTTCCTTTCTTCCACTTAACAGTTTGTCTGTTCTACTTTACGACTTTTTTCATCATTTGGATTAAAACTGTTATCCGAAATTGTATCCTGTTGCGCACAGGTTGATCACAATCTGGTTTTGTGTCAGAATCTCTGTATTTAGCCGAAAACAGGCTGATTGAAAATGTTTTCCTTCTATGTAGCCTACAGACCTTTAGTACCGGGACTGCCACCGGTAGTACAATTGTACTCTTTTTAGTACATTTTTTTCAAACTAGTGAATTGGTAGTACATTTGAAAAAAAGTACTTTTGCAGTACATTTTAAGAAAAGTAGTACTTTTCGAAAAAAATGTACTTTTTTTTCCAAGGTCATCTAGTTGTACTTTGCTAATTATATCTGAAATACGTGATCCGATTATTTGAATTTAAATCTTTATGAGCCATACAAATGAAGCCAATTAGCCTATAGAAAAATTCTGAAACATTTCACTGCCGTTTGTAAAGCAATCTGCGAGGCAATCTGTTATTCAAAACTTCCAAAAGGTCACAAAATACAGTTTTGTACCAAAATCTCTGTGTTCCATCAGAAAATACTGCTGTCTGTCCGATATTCAGTCAACTCCTTCGAAAAATTTGAAAAAACGACTCAGGGAAGGTGTTTTTTGCCGACCTGCGCAATTTCGACAGTACATAAAACACACTAGTTACGTCGGTGTTGTGACACAAGTGACAGGGGGGGAGATGGTACAAAAGATTTCCGATTCCCGTAACAGAACACTTCCAACAAAGGCTGTCTCTGCGAATCCGGCAGCCCATTCAAACACTTGATCATCCCCCTCATACAGCATAGCAGGGTGTAAATAGCCAACCCTCCAGGGGTGACACAGGAAGAGGCTATTATGTCGAAACCGTTTTCTTGCTCGATGAAAGCGTGAAGTGAGGGGGTTCGGACTCATGTCATAGATTAATTCCGGCCGATTAAGCTGGTTAGGGGGCATTGAGGTGTAACGTCTGTTTCTAGCTAAGTATGGATCATGCCTCTCCTCTTTCATAGGTTTACCCATTTCGTTTTTGAACCAGAAAGGTTCGAGGAAAGGTTAAACGACTAGGATATTTTTCAATTTTTCTCAAGCGCGTAGCATCTTATGGGGACGTTTCGACATGAGGATTGTTGCCATGGCTACGTTTAGCTGGGTCGTTTTTTCGTGGGGACGTTTCGCAAGTAAGTCGTAGCAAGGGTCTGTGATTCTCTGTCAATCACCGCACAATTGGCCATATTCCGGTTCAGCGCTTCCAAGCGGACTAGTTTCTGTTAATCCCCCCATGCCTCACCGTCATTATTTGGATCAGACATGGTAAAATAGATCCACAGGTTAGTAAGTGGAAAATCTGTCATCTGTGTCCCAGGTATTGGAGGTTTTGCATATATTTTAGCAGCAGAAAGTGAAAGTGACCCACTACCCTATGGATTAGATTTTTCACTATGTCTTAACTAACACTTGTGTAGACGTAGTAAAAAGTCGAATCCATAGGGTAGTGGGTCGCTTTCCCTTTCTGCTGCTAAAACAATGTAAAACCTCCATTACCTGGGACACAGATGACAGGTTTTCCACTCACTAACCTCTGGATCTATTTTGTCATGTCTGATCCAAATAATGACGGTGAGGCATGGGGGGATTAACAGAAACTAGTCCGCTTGGAAGCGCTGAACAGGAATATGGCCAATTCATCCAAGGCTCTCACTACGAGATTTCTGTGAAGTCGTCAACCCTTTTAGTTTAAAACTCCAAACAGTTTTCATTATTATTACATACAAATTGGGCATTAGCGTTAATCATTATTACGTATTAACTGCAGCTTCGGCATGCCCAATTAAAAGACATTTTCCCGCCTAGACTGAGAATACTCTATATGACCAAAACACGCCAGTGATCGTCAGGAAGAATGAGAAAACGTCTCACTAACGACTCAAACTCAACACCTCAAATCCTGTGTCAATCAATCACGGCGATCGTCGGGGACAGCTGTGGTGCCACTTCTGGCTCTTCTGCTAGGTACACAGCCATTCTGCATCGGCAAGGAGAGTTAGTCATGACGAGTATTGCAGACAATCCACTCAAAACTCGGGCAATAATACATAATCCCGCATTCCCTCAAGAGAGGTATGCAATAACACCATCGCCGTTGACAAAGAGATGAGATATTGCGATGGTCCACCAGGGTACGTCACCATGGTTAAAGCCATCTAAGGTCTCAATGACAAGACACAAAGGTAGCCATAATATTGATGTCTGGGCCGTACACTCATTATCTACCCTACGAATTCCACGGAGATCCTTATCAAGAGCGAAGACGACATGACAATATTACACACTGTCACATGTATAAACATTTAGCCTATTTGCATTTCTATCTCTTCACATTTGAGGCACGCACACTTAGCAAGCAACAAGTCACGGCTCAACGCTTCTGCAATGCGATAAATACAAGGGGGCTCTCACTTCCCTTCCATGGCAGCATTCGAATTTATTAAAGTTGAAAGAGACTTCATTCTTCGATTCAAAGAGACTTAATTGTTTTGACTCTGCTAACTGCTATGGTTTGTCTCGTTTTTTGGGATCCCAAAACGTAAGTGGAGGGAAACCTATAACTTGTTTTGATCAGTTTCGTCAAAGTAGATATGACGTATAGCCTAGGGTAAATACACTCATGCTGAATCCATATCTGAACTTGGTTTACTCGGATGATTCTAAATCTTAATGGACATGTCTTACCCATAATACTAACGCAACCTAATTCCATAATCACTCCACATATTTCTAAACCCAAAGACCCCACTTTCGTACTGTACATTCTAACCCTCTAATAAACCAAGCTGATTGTCTCACTTGCCGTGTTTTGCTACCTTCGATGTGGATAACTCTGTCGGCGGTTGTCTGCGAGAAGCTTTTTCATCAGAAAAACCGGTTATGCAAATTTGTCCCTGTTTTCGCTGTAAGTCAATGGGTCTCGGAAAAAGCTTAAAACAGTCAAAACCATGGCTTATTTGTTGGAAGCACACCATAATTTTAAAGTATTCGAATATTTTGAAATACTGTAATAGTAAATAGTGCGAGGGGTCCTTTAATAGTAAAGTTGTTCAAGGAGTCTGGCGAAGACCGAATATCTACAGGACCGAATTGTCTAAATCAAATTTTTAAACTTTTGGGATCCCATCGAAACCTTTGGTCTTGTTCCTTTTGGGAATTGTGGGTTGCAATATGCTGTTACCATTATTGAGTGATTTCGGGCGTTACCTTACCTCCGTGCAGGCTGTTGAGGAGGAGGGTCAAGGAACTTTTATGCGAGGGGTTGCTCACTCCCAAAAACGATGTACACCAAATGGCTCGTGCCGTGTTGGTGCCGTGCCGGTGCCGTGCCGAGGTGTACACCGGTGGCGGAGAGAGAGCAACCCCTCACTTTTATGAGTAATTTCTTGTTCCTCGAATAGCTCCTGCACGGCTGCACCTTGATTACTACTTCTGCTAGTAAGCTCAGTATTAATAGTTTTACTTAGACCTACAATTCCGCAAGCACAGAAGAGGTCACCATCCTCGGAACTTCAGAATTGGCCTTACAAATATTATGCAGACAAATCTCTACCCTATCAACAACCCAATCGAGCAGCAAAACAGCAGCTGTCTCCAAAATGAAATCACAGCAACCTTATAAACTCCAAGCAACTCTCGCAGAGGAATTTAGGAAGTTAAATATTTAAAGCTAAGCTAGACTCTTTAGTTTGTTTTCCAACAAATTCCAACAAGTTCGTTTTTCCAACTTAAGCGAATTTGAGTCTGAAGAGGACCCTTGCCAAGAAGGGACAAATATAGCTCCAATAAAATTCAGCTGACGTATCCGTTTTGCAGTATCAGTTTAAAAGGAAATTTCTGTGCAGGCCTAACTAGGTTCTTGGCCACTACGGTTTTGCGTCTTAATTTTTGTAATCTAGTTACGACTGCACAGAAATTTCCTTTTAACAATTTCTAGGCCGATTTTGAGGTCACGTGATTCAGGGCTGGTGTCTTCTCCTGTACTTGTGGAGTTGTCGAACTTTCTGAAATTCGTCCACGTTCAAATTCCGAAAAATTACAAATTTGTTTTTTTCTAGTGTCATAATTCTACAAAATATTTGTGGAGGTAAGAAATTTCGGAATGTCCCAAACAATGGAGCTTCCTAATTAGGAGATCATATGATTCCGTCTCATATAAAGTACGAAATAAAGTTTCTAAATTAGCAAATTGAGTGTTTTAGATCCAACGATGCGGTGCGAACAAATAACTTGATTGTTTTTTCTGGAATGGATCGATAATTTTTGAGCGAACTTCTGGTTTTACTCGGTTTTACTGTGAGGCTTTTCTCCGGAAAGATTTTTATTCACTCTATGAGTTCCAAAATGGTTCCAGTCGTCTTTACAAGAATCGTTTACAGAAGAAGTGATGTTGATAATAGTTTATTAAAATCAATGCCGTACGCCGAAAGTCCATGCAACCAAAAATATAGAAAGCAAAACAAAGTAAATGTTTTCAACAGGCCCGTATCAAGGAATTTATTTCGGGGGGGGGGGGGTTGCCTGCCGGTCGGACAAAAAAGACATAAATCAGAGGAAAAAGCCTATACAAATGAGTATTTTTGTATGTTTTTTTTTTGTGGGGGGGGGGTTCAATCCCCTAACCCCCCCTGGATACGGCCTTGTTTTTCAACCTACAATTTAGCTGTTCACTTGTCTGTGTGTTTGTCTTTCTGAAGTTTCTGATCCCTTGTATTTTCGATAGATGGAGATTTAGTCATTCATCAATGCTAAATATGCAGGGTCATGAGTGTAACCGTGGTAGGTGTCAATATGTTTTCAAAATTTCTAGGGGATACTCACTACTAGGACCAATAGCAGAACCATTGTTCCTTCCTTCTCTTAAAGTTTAAGTGAAAAGACAGCTTATTTTTATATCTTGGATTTTGATACGCTGAATGTCCAAAACACGCCAGTGATTCTTAGGAAGAAGGAGTAAACGTGTCCGTAACGACTCAAACTCAACGACTCAAATCCTGACTCAGCGCAACTTTGACACCGTTTCTTCGTTTCTTCCGCAGGTACCCGGAGATTCTGCATCGGCAGGGAGGGATAGTCATCAAGAGTATTGTATTGACTCCTTCAACTTCTTTCTTTTTCTTTTTATTGACAAACTTATATATATACGCAACTAACATAATACTAACATAGACAAAAAGCAAAATCGATTGCCTCGTCTTATTTTAAATGTCCGTCAGATTAGAGACGGGAATATTGCAACACTTGTTTACCGTTATCCTCTAAAAGATTCATTACCTGCTATAAAAATCTTGTTTGCCTGAACAGTCAATTGCATGACTATAACACAATACGGCGGTCCAATCTTTCTACCATTTGTTATCCTTCTAAATCCAATGTTATATTACTATCTTCAAAATTTCTAGGGGATATTGACTACTGGCTCCAATAGCAGAACCATTGTTCCTTCCTTCCCTTCAGTTTCAGTTTCATTGGACCTTATTTAAAAATAAAAAAATACAAAATTAATAAAAAGGAGTGCTTGGCTAGGACAGGGAAATAAACGATATTAATTAAACAGCAAATCGAATCAAATAACTGGATATTCTATATAAACACAAAAGAAGGAGACGAGAAAAATCAACCGATGGTTTCAACTTTAAATGAAAAAGAGAGAAAAATAAGGGAAACAAAGAACAAGAAAGAAAGAAAACAAACAAAACAAAGAAAATAGGGCAGGGGTACAAAGGAGGATAACATTAAACAACTTTCCTGTAATGACCTTTCGCTGCTCGCTTGAAGGAAATAATGTTATTCTTTAAGTTATTACTTAAAGTTTAAGTGAAAGGACAGCTTTTTTGTATTTTGCATTTTTATACACTGAATTGTTTTGACTTCGTCAAGGAATTTTGAATTTTTCCATCTTTTGCTCAGTGATGACGTTGGGAATTTGCACTGCTGGCCCGACCAGACAAAGTTCTCCCACCGAGGAGGATATGAACTTCAGCAAAGGCGAACATTTAAATGACCAATGAGGCGAAGCTCAGAAAATGTTCCATTCTATACCCACGGAATTTGCACTAAATCGGTCTTGAAGTTAACCTCTCAAAATGTGAGTACCTGCATTTCAACCCTTCGTCAAATCGTTTGAATGCTAATTCTTCTATCTCTCTTGGATCGTTCGTCGTCAGATCAACAGAATCTCTACGATGGCTTGGCATAACATTCAAATCCTTGTTGTCAAAATTTTGCTCTTCGGTTGTTCAAGAAGTTTCTAGATCAATCCGTACCGCCTATGGGCGCATCGTCCCCAACCGGGGGCGCTATAATCGTAAAGCTTTGGGAAAATTGTACAGCACCTTCTACGCTCCTTCTATACTATTTCGTTCTGGTGTCACTCATGTTCTGCGAAAGAAGGAGATAAAAAAGATGAGATCATGTTATTTTAAATATGCAAAGCACCTGCTCCACTTGTCGAAATTATGCCATAACCATACTTTGACGGAGAAGTTCAAAATTCAAGATGCAAGTGTTACCCTTTTGGATGTTTCTTCGTCGCTATAAAAAATCATCGACAACAGAACCCAACCAGCGCACGACCTTCTACACTGCTTCCTGGCCGACGATTCAAATTAAGTGCCTTTTTGGGATCCCAAAACGTAAGTGGAGGGATACCTATGACATCGCAAAAGTTGTCCGTCTGTCCGTCCGTCCGTCCGTCTGTAAGCACGATAACTCTCGAAGGGAATGATATATTTTGATGAAACTTGGTGTGAGGGTTCGTTGGGTCGTCGGACCAGTCAAGTTCGTAGATGGGCTTTGTAGCTCTACATTTAGGGGTGGGGGAGGGGATTCAAATTAAGGGACAAACAAAATATTTTGAAACAGCTAATGTGATAGTCGATTATGGGGTAAGTAGACATGCTGAACACGATGGTGAAAACTATTTTGTCATCGGACAAGTAGTTCGCCCGGAATCCGGCCAAAACCGGAAAGTTTGTTGAAAGTAAAAGTTTTATTTGAAGTTGATTAGATGTTCGATTTAGGGGTAGGAAGACATGCTGAAGACGATGGTGAAAATTATTTTCTCGACGGACAAGTATTTCGCCCGGAATCCGACCCAAACCGGAAAGTTTGTTGAAAGTAAAAGTTTTATTTGAAATTGATTAAATGTTCGATTTAGGGGTAGGAAGACATGCTGAAGACGATGGTGAAAACTATTTTCTCGACGGACAAGTATTTCGCCCGGAATCCGGCCCAAACCGGAAAGTTTGTTGAAAGTAAAATTTTTATTTGAAGTTGATTAGATGTTCGATTTAGAGGTAGGAAGACATGCTGAAGACGATGGTGAAAACTATTTTCTCCACGGACAAGTATTTCGACCGGAATCCGGCCCAAACCGGAAAGTTTGTCAAAAATAAAAGTTTTATTTGGAGTTGATTAGATGTTCGATTTAGGGCAAGAAGACATGCTGAACACTATGTGAAAACAATTTTCTACCCGGACATGTAGTTCGTCCGGAATCCGGCCAAAACCGGAAATCTGTTGGAAGTCAAAGTTTTATTTCTAGTTGATTAGATAAGCGATTTAGGGGTAAGAAGAGATGCTGAGTCCCTGTATGAAAATCATATTTTACCCGGAAATATAGTTCGACCGGAATCCGGCTGGAATCGGAAAATTTGTTATAAGCTAAATTTCTATTTGAAGTTGATTAGATGTTCATTACTGGGGAAAGAAGATACCCTGATTTCGTCTTTGAGCTTTCTTTTTTCGCCGGACAAGTAGTTCTGGAGTTCGGCCGGAACCGCCCGTATGGAAATAATTGTGACTGTAAACAATTGAAAACAATTGTTTTTTTACAATTGTACTATGGGACCGTAATACAATTGGAAAAAAACAGCTGTTTTTTTACAATTGTATCATTTACAATAAAATACACTTGTAAACCGTTGTAATTCCTACAATTGTATTTTTTACAGTTGTATTTCGGTCCCATAATACAATTGGTGAAAAACAACTGTTTTTTCACAGTTGTATTTTTACAATTGTATTTCGGTCCCATAATACAATTGGAAAAAACAATTGTTTTTTCACAGTTGTACTTCTACAATTGTATTTCGGTCCCATAATACAACTGGAGAAACACAACTGTTATTTCGCAGTTGTATTTTTACAATTGTATTTCGGTCCCATAATACAATTGGAAAACACAAGTGTTTTTTCACAGTTGTATTTTTACAATTGTATTTCGGTCCCATAATACAATTGGAGAAAAACAAATGTTTTTTCACAGTTGTATTTTTACAATTGTATTTCGGTCCCATAATACAATTGGAAAAAAAACAATTGTTTTTTCACAGTTGTATTTCGGTCCCATAATACAATTGGAAAAAAACAATTGTTTATTCACAGTTGTATGTTTACAATTGTATTTCGGTCCCATAATACAATTGGAAAACACAATTGTTTTTCCACAGTTGTATTTTTACAATTGTATTTCGGTCCCATAATACAACTGGAGAAACACAACTGTTATTTCGCAGTTGTATTTTCACAATTGTATTTCGGTCCCATAATACAATTGGAAAACACAATTGTTTTTTCACAGTTGTATTTTCACAATTGTATTTCGGTCCCATAATACAATTGGAGAAAAACAACTGGTTTTTCACAGTTGTATTTTTATAATTGTATTTCGGTCCCATAATACAATTGGAAAAAAACAATTGTTTTTTCACAGTTGGATTTCGGTCCCATAATACAATTGGAAAGAAAACAATTGTTTTTTCACCGTTATATTTTTACAACTGTATTTCCCCGTTATATTTTTACAACTGTATTTCGGCCCCATAATACAATTGGAAAAATACAATCAGTTTTCACAGTTGTTATTTGACAACTGTATTTTCGGTCCCACATTACAATTGAAAAAATAGTTGTCTTTTACAATAGTATTCTCAGTCGAATAATATAAGTGGAAAATTTGTTTTTATTTTACAATTATATTTTCGTTAATTAATACAATAGGAGAAAGATCAGTTTTTTTTTATAGGTGTACGATTTACAATTACCCCGCCGTAAACGGTAGAAATTTCTAAAAATGTATTTTTGGTGGTTCCATAATCGTATTGGAAAAAAAATTAAACAAGTGGAACCACAAACAAGAAGAAAGAAGGAACCAGAAACTACAAGTTAGAAAATACCAAGTGGATTGTCACACTGCATATAAGTTGGTATTCTAAAAATGAAAATAATAATATGATTAGTAATTTGACGTAAATTTCAGTTAAAGCACAGATTAATAATAACAATTTTGAAAGTTGGCTTAAGAAAATAACGTCCGATAACCTATCAGACCCGAAGGTTTGGTATTTTCAGTTGAAATGTAATAGTAGCCTATGTAACAAGGTAAGACCTCGGCTGGTACTGATGAAGGGAGGGAAACTAGCACTTTTAGCATGTTAAAGTTGGCAAACTTTAACGCCTCTACGCGTTCTTTTATGGGGTCTTGTCAGTAAATCCATGAAAACACACCCAATAAGTTCCAGAAAATTCGCATCTCTTCTGTTGAAAAAAAAAATATATATATAAAAGTTAACTGACTCAAACAAACTTATCAGCTCCGTTTGCTGGTGGTTTGGAAGCTCCCGCTGTCCCTGAATCTTCCAATGGCGTTCTTGCAGCTGGAAGAAAATATTGGAATAAAAGAAATGAATAATGTATGACTCGCGCTGGTTTCTGTCGACTCCGTTGGTCATATCCAGAGAAGCAAGTAGGGAAGGAAGAAACAAGTACGCGATCGCTTAGACGTGGAGTGAGAAAGTATGAATTGACTGTAGTTTGATTTACTCAGCTCATATCGCTAATTCGAATAGCCGCTAACAGCTTACCTACTGAGTTCCAGATACACAATTTTGTCCACCTATGTGCCTTCGGTTTCACTCGCTACAAGCAGGCTACTGTGGGTTTAAATACTCCTTCACCCCAAGATGACAGGGAAACAAATATTAAACAATGGCTCAAAACTCAAAGCGAACAAGACCAAAGGTTTCGATGGGATCCCAAAAATTTGATCCAGACAGATATCTGGTCCTGTAGTCCTGTAGATATCTGGTCTTCGGCAGACTACTTGAATGTGTTTAATATTAAGATTTAGAAACAGAAGAAGGTCAATGGCATCGGAGAAAACCAAGTTCGAATATGGATTAAGCATGTGTGTATTTACCCCTAGGCTATAATATCTACTTTGACGGAACGGATCAAATCTTCTGCCTTACTTCTGCCAAATCTCCGGTTTCGCCTGGATTCCGGACGAACTACTTGTCTTGGAAAAACTAAAGCTCGAAACGAATTCAGCGTATCTCCTTACTTGCAAACATATGTAGCAGGTAAGGGTAGCAGCTAAGATTTGTGCTGTCTTGAGGAACAGACGACGGATCGAGGAAATGACTGCTTCCAAGTCAATTTGATCGGGTCCCAGTACACCTGCCGAATTTCATCGTCCAAGTGCATCTAAGTACTTTAACTCACTATCCCCCCACAGTGCGCCAATACCGTCGTTTCTGTCAAAAATATATTTACAACTTGTCCTTGTTCTTCTCACCAAGCTTCATCCCGGTCCCCCACTCTAAGCCTGTATCGAGATTTCCGGCCCCCCTTCCGATTCTACCCCTCCCCCCAGAGTTTTCGGATCCGGTCCGGAAACGAAACGGGACATCCGCTGCCAGAACTATTTCCAACTTAAAGTTTCATTTCTGTCTGATGCGCTCGAGTTATGCTTGCCTAGCCTTCCTAATCCCGGATTTCTCCTCCCCCCCCCCCCCCCCCCCCCCCCCCAATGGTCGGATCGAGGTCAATCGTGTCAAGTCAATCTGATCGGGTTCCTGGCAGGCCTGCCAAGTTTCATCCTTTAGCATACCGTGATAACCCGAAATCCGGGACTACCTCACCCCCACACACACGGTGCCCGGATCCGATCCATTTATGTCAACGACGTATCTAGGATCTGTGCTTGTTCTTCCCACCTTCATCCCGATCCCTCCACTATAAGTGTTTCACGATATTTCCGGTACCCCCCCCCCTCCCACTCCCCCACAGTTGACGGATCTGGTCAGGAAGGCAAGGGCCATAAAAACGAATTCAGCGTATCTCCATACCCCTATATCGAACATCTAATCAACTTCAGATAAAACTTTAGCTTTTAACAAATTTCCCATTTTCAGCCGGATTCAAGGCGAACTATTATGTGCGTGTACAAAAAAAGTTTGTCAAAATCTGACATCTAACCAACTTCCGATAAAACTTTTAATACTAACATACTTTTCGTTTTTGCCGGATTCCGGACGAACTACTTGTCCGGAGAGAAAATGGTTTTCATCATCGTGTTCTTACCCAATAATCGACTACCACATTAGCTGTTTAAAAATATTTTATTCACCCCTTTGTCCGAACCCCCTCCTCCACCCCTAAATATAGGGCTACAGCGTTCATCTATGAACTTGACCTTTCCCCTTGGCCCATAGAATCCACACACCAAGTTTCATCAAAATATCTCGTTCCCTTCGAGAGTTATCGTGCTGACAGACAGACGGACAACTTTTGCGATGTCATATGTATTCCTCCACTCACATTTTGGCATCCCAAAAGCCGAGCAGGCATGAACCAATATACAGGCGAGTGTAATGAAAGAAAATACAACCTCAGTCCCCCTTAACAGAAAAGAACCCAAGATAATCACAAAGCCTTCCCATGTCATCGCCCTAATCGAGCAGCAACAAGGCTAAAGGTTTCGCTGGGATGCCAAACATTTAATATCCGGTCTTCGCCAGACTCCTTGAGCATTTTTACTAGTAAGGTTTAAAAACAGAAGAAGGCCGCAATGGCTAATCATCTCAGAAAACCAAGTTCAGATATGGATTCAGCATGTGTGTATTTAGCCCTAGAGT
Source organism: Branchinecta lynchi (assembly GCA_023053575.1). Lineage (NCBI taxonomy): Eukaryota > Metazoa > Arthropoda > Branchiopoda > Anostraca > Branchinectidae > Branchinecta > Branchinecta lynchi. The sequence goes on along the minus strand of JAKZAP010000009.1, from coordinate 14,560,733 downwards.
ATACGTCATATCTACTTTAACGAAATAGATCAAATCTTCCTGCCTGACTTCTGCCAAATCTCCGGTTTCAACTGGATTCCGGGCGAACTACTTGTCTTGCTAAAATTAAAGCTCAACAAGAGCTACGAGCTCATATGGCACTTGTTACGAGTAAGCACGGCTCGGTTATGTCAATGATATATCTAGTGTTTGCTAGGTGTCTTCCCACCAAGTTTCATCTCGTTCCCTCCACTCATAGCGTTTTCCAATATTTCCGGTTCTCCCCTCCAGCTCCCCCCAAAAGTCACCGGATCCGGTCCGGATTTTAAGTGGATCGTCTGAGGCATGAGGTCTTTCCAAATATCAAGTTCCATCGAGATCCGGTCACCCGTTCAAAAGTTATAAATACCTCAAGATTCCGGATTCCCAATCCCTCCACTCCCCCCACAGTACCCGAATCGGCTCGGTTATGTCAATGATGTATCTAGTGTTTGCTAGGTGTCTGCACACCAAGTTTCATCTCGATCCCTCCACTCATAGCGTTTCCCAAGATTTCCGGTTGCCCCCTCCAGCTCCCCCCAAAAGTCACCAGATCCGGTCCGGATTTTAAGTAGGTCGTCTGAGGCATGAGGTGTTTCCAAATATAAAGTTCCAACGAGATCAGATCACCCGTTCAAAAGTTATAAATACCTCAAGATTCCGGATTCCCCCTCCCTCCACTCCCCCCCACAGTGCCCGAATCGGCTCGGTTATGTCAATGATGTATCTAGTGTTTGCTAGGTGTCTTCCCACCAAGTTTCATCTCGATCCCTCCACTCATAGCGTTTCCCAAGATTTCCGGTTGCCCCCTCCAGCTCCCCCCAAAAGTCACCGGATCCGGTTCGGATTTTAAGTGGGTCGTCTGAGGCATGAGGTCGTTCCAAATATCAAGTTTCATCGAGATCCGATAACCCGTTCAAAAGTTAAAAATACCTCAAGATTCCGGATTCCCCCTCCCTCCACTCCCCCCACGGTGCTCGGATCGGGGAAGTTACTATTTCCAACTTAATCATTTGGGGTCCCTGATACGCCTGCCAAGTTTTATCGTCCTAGCTTATGTGGAAGTGCCCGAACTAGCAAAACCTGGACAGACCGACAGACAGACGGACGGACAGAAACTGCGATCGCTATATGGCACTTGGCCGAATAAAAACAAAATCAGCGTATCTTCTTACTGCTATATCGAACATCTAATCAACTTCAGATAAAACTTTAACTTCTAACAAATTTTCCGGTTTCAGTCGGATCCCGGGCGAACTCTATGTCCGAGTAGAAAATGATTGTCAAAAGCGGATTCAGCATGTCTTCTTACTCCGTTACCGGACAAACCTAATCAAGTTCAGATAAAACTTTTACTTTGACAAATTTTCAGGTTTCGGCCGGATTCCGCGCGAACTATTTGTACGACGAGAAAATGATTTTCATTTAAATGTTTAGCATGTTTTCTTACGCCTAAATCGAACATCTAATCAACTTTGAATACAACTTTGACTGTGACTCGACAAAAATTTAATATTTGATCCAGAAAATGGGTCTTGTAGATATCCGGTCTTCGCTGGACTCCTTGAGCATTTGTTCTAGTAAGGTTCAAAAACAGAAGAAGGCCAATGGATAATCATCTCAGAAAACAAGTTCAGATATGGATTCAACATGTGTGTATTTACCCCTAGACTATACTTCATATCTACTTTAACGAAATAGATCAAATCTTCCTGCCTGACTTCTGCCAAATCTCCGGTTTCGACTGGATTCCGGGCGAACTACTTGTCTTGCTAAAGTTAAAGCTCAAAAACGAATTCAGCGTATCTTCTCACTGCTATATCGAACATCTAATCAACTTCAGATAAATCTTTAAGTTTTAACAAATTTTCCGGTTTCAGTCGGATTCCGGGCGAACTCTATATCCGAGTAGAAAATGATTGTCAAAAGCGGATTCAGCATGTCTTCTTACCCCAATACCGGACAAACCTAATCAAGTTCGGATAAAACTTTTACTTTCGACAAGTTTTCAGGTTTCGGCCGGATTCCGCGCGAACTATTTGTACGACGAGAAAATGATTTTCATTTAAATCTTTAGCCTGTCTTCTTACGCCTAAATCGAACATCTAATCAACTTTGGATACAACTTTGACTTTTACAAACCTTCTGGTTTGGCCGGATTCCGGGCGAACTATTTGTCCGGCGAGAAAATGGTTCTGATTTTCATGTTTTTAATGACACTGGCATGTCTGATGCTTTTGAGAAACACCTGGTTTATTTATATTTGCTATTAATATTGTACCTTACCTTACCTTATGTTAATATGCTCACCTATTGGCGTGTACCCAAATAGCCACAAAAGCTGCCTACAGCCAAGGGACCATGATGAGTTGCTCATATGGTGCATTTTACACTCTGCGCAAAATTCTAGCGTATTTTTCATATCCCACCGTCTTAAACAAAATGTGTCTGCCCACTAATTTGAACCCGAACCCCTAAACCTTGAGCTACAGAGCCCATCTACAAACTCGACCTCTCCCTTGACCTAAAGAGTCCTCACACCAAGTTTTATCAAAACGTCTCATTTCCTTTGAGAGTTATCATGCTGACAGACGGACGGACAGACGGACGGACAACTTCTGCAATGTCATAGGTATCCCTCCACTTACGTTTTAGGATCGAAATATAAGGGGTCTAAAGTCAAAGCCTTTGTTTGGCCTTTTTTTGCTTGAAAAAGATTAAACGAACTAGATGGAACCCAGCTACGCACGCCAAAAATTTGGTTGATCAAAGAGGTTCACAGCTACTGATGATCCAGCAATTCCAAATATCTGCTACACTGAAAAAGTTTCTCCGAATAAGGATGCAGTATTTGCTACTGGGATTAATCTCATCTCTACTGGGGTAATATTAATCCGAATTAGGGGTAATCTTATCTCAATAAAGATAAGATTAATCCCAGCAGCAAATACTGTAAGATTTTTGTTTTACAGTGTACACAAAGGCACAGCTTAGCGCTACCTACACCCCCTCCCACACACCTTCAAAATTATATTTACTTCTGTCAATGGAGATTCTTCTTTGACCCAAAGAGCGTGTTCCAACCTACTTACCGTAGTTACTACGCATGACGTCACGAATTTTGGCTTCTTGACGTCAAGCCTCAAGGGTGGAATGCATTTTTAATTTGCGGTAAAATACCACTCCAGGGGATTATCCAGCCAATCACGATAGGCTACAGAGATCCGGAGTCATCATGTTTTACTACGCAACCAAGCGTGGTAAGCAAATAAGTTACTATTTCGAGAAGGTTGGAACGGTCAGCGTAATAAGTTTTCGTAAGGCTGGAACGGAAATAGTAACTCATAGAAATTACTGTTAGAGGGGTGGAACACGCTCAAAGTACCCTCACTCTTAAGTCCGCAGAGATAGCCTAACATCCTCGTCTCTCTATGACCAAAGGCATCCTGCAGATAGGGTCCTAAAAACAAATTACTAGTGTGTTCAAAATGCTACTTACCTAGAAAAGCATGACCATTGAGCAGTATACATCTTTCTTGCGTATCTATGGCATAGGTCAAGAGGCAGAGAGGGGTTTTCTTGGGATAGTCCGCTTTTGTTCTTTTCTAGCCTCTTTCTATCTAGAACTGGGTCTGCACATGTATTGCACTGTTACCTGAGTAAAAGTCTATTCCCAGATCACTATTCTTTACTCCATTCAGTCACAGTGTCTCTGGATCTGGTGCTACAGAACCAACTGGCTGTTCCAGCATGTCGAAACTCTTTGATAGCTTGTGTGCTGCATGCACTAAGCTACATTATTCATTATTTTGTATTGCCTCAGACAAGAATCCCACTTTCGAGGTCAATCTAGAAGGCTTCATCTGAAAATATATACAAAAATCAGGGGATGTGATGGTCTTTGAAGAGTCTCATGAACGTGTGTGGTCTGTTTTATCAGGGTTATCCAACTGTTTTTTGTTATCTGTAAAAAAAACAGTTAGAGGCTTGAAGAAGCCAGGGAGAGAGGACTGAACAGCCTGGACCATCCAACCCAAAAATATTAAGTAAAATACTGCTGATTAGGATAAACATGCCCTTATTGCCATACTGTCAGAATTTTGTTAACAGAGAACACATGGTTGCAAAACATTGTGTTAACAATTATGCTGGATATTTCTGTTATGAACCTTAAAAATTCTTAAGTTTAGAGACAAATTTCTTTATAACCCTTATGAATGCTATTTGTCACAAAAACTTAAAATTAAAAGGGTCACAATAGATAGACTACATTATTCACGAAATTTAATAGAAGGATGCATATGTGTTATCTGTTATCAAGCTTCTGACAGTTTGACATATCAGCTATACTATAAATGGATTACAATATTTTCTCAACTGAATTTTTTGAATTAATTCACCAGGTTCCTCTGTTGCAAGATAACTTCCTATTTCTGTGAATTTCTGTAACACCAAGTTCTAAATCACAAAAGCATGATTGCCCATTTGGCTAGGCAAAAGAACACATATGCGCTTCTCAGCATTTGGATCTTTTTCTGAAAGCTTGGTTTACACAAACCACAAATTTCTATGTTTATTTATATGGCTATGACATAGGATAGGCTAAATTTAGCCTGATTAAGGTGCAGTTTATTACAAGTACTTGCTTTGTTGACATTAAAGTAAACCATTGGGTAAAACAAAGGTTTGAAAGGAACCCAAGAAGAATTCAATCAAGAATAGAATTCAATCTGCCTGTACCAACTCTTTTACAAACCTAACTCAAGCATCATTTTAGATCGCCTATAAAGAGCTTGGCCACTCAAAACTTTTAAGGTACCAAAACCATAGTAAACCAACTGCCCCTTCAAAATCCTCAAAACTTGACTCAGTATTAGTGTCTGCAGTACTGCACTCCCATCCCAACTGCTAGAGAAACAAAACTTAATGGCCTAGGATATAATTAGGACTGCACAGAAATTATCTTTCTAACGTTACTTATTTAATGACATCAGCTATCCCTCCCAGTCTACCACAAACCTCTGAATTTGGGATAGCCTATGCCAAATGCTGGGTATATCTAGCGTTTGGTATACCCTATGCCTAACGCTGGATACACTATGCCAAATGCTGGATAGTGGAACCCAATAGAATATTGACAGTTTGAGTGAAGATTAAATATCAACCAATCAGAATTCACCGTTAGTGAGGTAGGTCAGGGTTAGGGTACAAACAGCTATCCAGCGTTTGGCATTGGGTATCCAACATTAGGCATAGGCTATGCAAAACGCTAGATATCTCCAGCGTTTGGCATAGGGTATCCTAAAATCAGGGGTTCGTGGTTGACTGACCCCTCTGAATAGTAATCAGGAATATGAAATTCACTGAAAATTCGAATCTAACAAATCTCCATAGCCTACACAATAGGCTACAGAGACAACAGAGTGCAAACAACAACTGAAGATAAAAAAGATCAAATTGAAACCACTCAGTAAGTAGGTACTGTAGGCAGACTGTAGTGTCTGCTCAGAGTTCAGCTTTTCCAGCCAGGTACAGGCTGGTACAGGCTTGCACAGAACTGTAACATTTTAGCTAGGCTATTTAGCACCTAGGCTACTGTCTGCCTACTATGCTTTGAAGACTTTTTCAAACTGAATAAATATAATATTCTGTAAAAACGAGGTTGGATACCCCTCCTGCGGCCTAAAGTAAGTAACGTAAACAAGCAGAAAGAACCTGATTTCAAAATGCGTCTGAAACACTTGGCTCTTAAGAGACTTAGCCAACTGTGCAAAACAAAAAGAATGAAGAAGTTGTAAAACAAAAATGTATTAAAAGAAGCATTACTTACCTGTACTGTGAATCTTTCTTTTCTCATCCAGAGAGAACAAAAATGATACTTATTTGTAAATAATCCCTGTTAAGTTGAGCTGTTGCGTGATGTCGATATACCGGAAATATCGAAACCTAGATATCGATATTGAAAACAATGTCTGAAAATCTTCACTTGTTTTTCTTAAATATTTTATAACCAAAGAAATAGAAAACCTTGATTTCGTTTTTTTTGTTTTACCAACTGTTATAGATCCTGAGTTTTGTTTTCCAGTATTAAACTGCTTACCAAAAAATACGTCGAATATCGAAATAGAAAATTTCGATACATCGCAAAATCAAAATATCGCCCAAAAGTTGAGCTAAGTAATTTTGTAACATTTTAACGCAACAAGACCAAAGGTTTCGATGGGATCCCAAAAATTTAATATTTGATCCAGATAATTAGATGTTATTACTTTAAAAATGTAGAAACAAATCAAGACTTATAGTGGAAGCAGGAAACCAAATGGGGGTCTGGCAGTACGTCCGATAAAATCAGTAAGGCCAGTTAAGGGCACCAATAAACTGAGTTGACATCCATCTTGGATATCTGCCGTTCGGTAGCTACAGAACTCGTCTACGAACTCGACCTGTGAATCCTCACACCAAATTTCATCCAAATATCTTGTTCCCTCCGAGAGTTATCGTGCTCACAGACAGATGGACACTTTTCCGGCGAAAAACTAAAGGTAAAGGACGAATTCAGCGTATCTCCTTATATCCAACATCTAATTCACGTCAAATAAAGATTTAATTAATAACAAATTTCCCGGTTTTAGCCGGATTCCGGACGAACTATTCCGGCTAAATCCGGCTAGATCCGGCTAAAAAAAAGTCTTGTAATATATGGATTCAGATTTCTTCTTACCCCTAAATCGGACATCTAATCGTACAGATACAACTTTTGCTTTTAACAAATTTCCCGGTTTTAGCCGGGTTTCGAACGAACTATAGATCCGGCAAAAAAAAGTATTGGAATATATGGGTTCAGCATCTGTTCTTACCCCTAAATCGAACATCTAATCAATTTCAAATAAAACATTTACTTTTGACAAACTTTCCGGTTTTGGCCGGATTCCAGGCGAACTACTTGTCCGACGAGAAAATGGTTTTCATATTCGTGTTCAACGTCTTCTTACCCTATCGACTATCTCATTATCTGTTTAAAAATATTTTGTTTGTCCCTTAATTTGAACCCCCTCCCCCACTCCTAAAAGTAGGGCTACATGCCCATCTACGAACTCGACCTTTCTCTTGCCGCAAAGGATCCTTCCACCAAGTTTCACCAAAATATCTTAGTCCCTTCGAGAGTTATCGTGCTCACAGACAGACATACAGACAGACGGACAACTTTTGCGATGTCATAGGTATCCCTCCACTTACGTTTTGGGATCCCAGACACTAACAAAGAACGAGATGCAAACCAATATTCGCACAAATTCCAAAAAAGGAACAGGGAAACGGACCAAAAAAAAATCCAACTGGATAAGGGCACGGAACTTGAAATTCTACTGATTGTTAGTGTAACTGGTGAGTGGTAACCAGGGAAAATCTTACCCTGACGTTCTATACATCTGCACTTGACGCTTGTTTCGGTATATTCGAATTCTCTTGTTGGGAAATGCAGTTAAGGGAGTTTTGTGGGAAGAAGGGTGCAGAATTTTTCAGTCTAGGTCGGGGTACGACCAAAAAACGCTAGAAGAAACTGACGAGGGGTTTCCCACTCCCCGGCACCTGCTGTAGTCTACACTCTTTCCAGGCACCGATCGAAACCAGCAGTGTTATGCTTTAAGGGTATCAGCTAAGGTTCTCGCCGTCACGGAGACTGAACCTATGCCTCGAGATAGGTAAAAGCTTATTTCGCACCCCAACTAGAATAAAGTAGATATAAAGTAGACAATTCTCGCTTCTAAAGATGCTGATTTAATTTTCTAACACGTGCCAACCGGTGCCGGCTGGTGTCAGACGGTACCGGCACCGGCCGGACACCAGGAACTTGCTTTACACTAAAATCGGGAGTGGGCTACCCCTCAAAGACTCATAGAATTGTCTGGTCCTAGCATGTTCTTTATCCATATCTACAGCACAAAATTTATTTTATTTATATATATATAAAATTTATTTATATATATAAATAATACAAACTATATATATAAAAATTGTGTTTTTCAAACCCATTTGACAACATAAAATATTTCGAAAAGATGTACCGTACTCACTTATACAAATTTAAGCTATCCGGCGGACAAACTACTTGTCCGACCGCCGACGAGGAAAACACATCAGATATGGATTCAGTATGTATTTTTATCACATAGCCCACTGCCCATCTATAAACTTGACCTGTACTTTGACCCAATGAATAGACCAAGCTTGAACATAAAAATATGTCAACCCCTTCGAAAGTTATCGTATAAACAGACAGACGGACGAACAGACACCTTTACACCTTGCATACCTTTACGAAGTCGTAGCTATCCCGTCACTAGCCTACGTTCCCAGATTCCCAAAAACTGAAGGATTTTCTTTCCAAGGCCAATTGTTGAACATGGTGTCTAGTCTGTAGGAGATTCAAATCGGAGAGTTGGTAGTATACTCGCGATATATTATGACTGTAACAACTCGCTTCTGGATGAAATCTGGATTCTCAGTGTGCCCCAGGAACCAATTGTGCATAGACCTGGGTCGAGTGCTAGCCAAAGCTAACACACTGTAGAGATTTTCACGAGTATTCAGCCCCTCGCACGAAACGAGATGACTGTTTGTGTTGCTTATGTCGCCAGCGCGATGAGTCATTGAAAACTTAGATAGCAACTAGCAGTCGCATACTCGCGTTTGATTGGACTCTGGTTCTGGCTCTGCTCTGCCCTTTGAGCAAGTTTTCGATGCTGTGAGTGCTGTGACTGAAAATTATTATATTTCATCCACATTACACCACAACGAATTGCACATCGTCCAGTTGCTATTAATAGGCTAGTGTTTTTTTCGAGGTACTAATATAAAGCAGATTGGTTTCTAAGGAAGGCGAGAGAAAAAAGTGTTACGGTTGTACGCACTATCCGGGTATACGGCCTATTTGATTCTGGCCGAGTACCCGACACTAACTGTAGGTCCAAATCTTTAATCGAGGAATCGCGTAATTAATTTCCGAGGAAAAACAGTTAATGTAGTTGTAAAATTTGTTTGGAAGCTATGATAAGGGTGCAAGTGATACTTAGCCCTTTTCATAGCTCCTGGGAAAAGCAGTTACGCCCTTGGTGGTTTTTGGTTAGGCCTTTTACCGTCATGTTAGTGATTGATAAAGGCAGCAATAGGAGCGTGTTCCATCCTTCTAAAAATAGTAACTATTAGTTACTATTTCCGTTCCAACCTCACCAAAAGTTACTAACTACGTAACTACGGATCTCTGTAACGTGATTGGTCGGATTCGCCCGTGTCATGATATTCTGCTGGAAAATGGAAAAGTCGTTCCAGCCTTGACGGCAAAAAGCCAGAGTTCGTGACGTCACGCGTAGTAACTACGGTAAGTAGGATGGAACACGCTCTAGATAGAGCGCCTGAAATAGCCAGAAAAAAAACAGAAGATGGCCATTTTTTTAAACCTGAAGAAAAAGTGTTAGATACGCCCTTATCATAGCAAATTATCGAATTCAAAAATGACCGTATAATCGTGACGGTTGTAAAAATTAATTTTTTGTTTATATTCAAACAATGTTTACAATGGATACGTCAGCTTTGCGTCAGCTCTCATGACGTATTAGGTGACGTATTCGTTGTAAACATTGACTGAATATGTTTCAAAGTCAGTTTGGGCTCGAAGAATATTTAAAGTTGTTTTCTTTTCAGGTCCGGCGAATAATGAAGTGGTTTAGGAAAAAAAAACAAAAAAAAAACAGTTGGAACTATTCAACTGTAAACAGACAATTGTAAAAAAAAACAACTGGAATCAACTGTATTAAGTTGTGAACTGTTGTTTACAGTTAAAAACAGTTGGAACCAGTTGTTTATATCCAACTGTAAAAATACAATTGTAAAAAAAAAAAAATAGATAGAGATGGTTGTAAAATTACAGTTGTTTCTTCAAGTCAGGTGAATAATACAATTGTTTACAGTTAAAAACAGTTGGAACCAGTTGTTTGCATCCAACTGTAAAAAGACAATTGTAAAAACAAAAACTGGAATCAACTGTATTAAGCTGTGAACAGTTGTTTATAGTTAAGAACAGTTGTAACCAGTTGTTTACATCCAACCGAGAATGAAAAAAAAAAATTGTACAGAAAAAAAATCAAATATATTCGGTTGTTGACAACCGGTTGTAGCAAGCACAAATAATCATACAGAACCTCTGTCTTGGCACTATGCAGCGACTATGAATACCCCGGCAAAAGGACCTAGAGATATTTATACCGCAGCTTTTTACCCGTCTATTGTAAAAAGTCCCTCCTTTATCGGTTGTGCGTCACCGATTTTGGACATTTTTATTCCTAATTCGGAGAATTAAAATCCGAATTTGGAGAGTTATAATCCGATGCAGGATTGAAACGCTAGAACGCTAAATACTGCATATACTACTGCAGTATTTCCGTCTTCCGTCAAAAAAAAACAACTGAAATCAACTGTATTAAGCTGTGACCAGTTGTCTACAGTTGAAAACAGTTGGAACCAGTTCTTTATATCCAACTGTAAAAAGACAATTGTAAAAAAAACAACTGCATAAAGATGGTTGTAAAATTGCAGTTTTTTTTTCAAGTCGGGTGAATACTACAACTGTTTACATTTAAAAACAATTGGAACCAATTGTTTACATCCAACTGTAAAAAGACAATTGTAAAAAAACAACTGGAATCAACTGTATAATTAAGCTGTGACCAGTTGTCAACAGTTGAAAACAGTTGGAACCAGTTGTTTATATCCAACTGCAAAAATACAACTGTAGAAAAACACTGCATAAAGATGGTTGTAAAATTACAGTTTTTTTTTTTCAAGTCACGTGAATAATACAATTGTTTACAGTTAAAAACAGTTGGAACCACTTGTTAACATCCAACTGTAAAAAGACAATTGTAAAAAAACAACTGGAAGCAACTGTATTAAGCTGTGAATTAGTTTACAGTTAAAAATAGTTGTAACCAGTTGTTTACATTGAACCTAGAATGAAAAAAAAATGTAAAGAAAAAAATCAAATGTATTCGGATGATGACAACCAGTGGTAGCAAGAACAAATAATCAGACAGAACCTCTGTCTTGGTACTATGCAGCGACTATGAATACCCCGGCAAAAGGACCTAGAGGTATTTATACCGTAGCTTTTTACCCGTCTAATTTAAAAAGTCCCTCCTTTATCGGTTGTGCGTCACCGATTTCGGACATTTTTATTCCTAATTCGGAGAATTAAAATCCGAATTTGGAGAGTTATAATCCGATGCAGGATTAAAAGGCTAGAATGCTAAATACTGCATATACTACTGCAGTATTTCCGTCTTCCGTCTTCGCTGTTGCTGATCACAGAGAAAGAAAATGCAAGAGGCGCACTCCGCGCACTGAACGCTTCTTAGCGCATCTAGAGAACACTATCAGCTTTGCCTTCTACGTTTCAGGCGTCACAGCGACATAGCTAATCATAGAGGTAACGAAACGTTATGTGGCGCGAAGCTACTAACCTCCGCTCGTTCGCAGCGAAAAAGTACAGAGACATATTCAAAATAATAATTAAAAAAATTTTTACATACAGAGAAATATAAAAAAAACAGTTGAAAAACAACAACAACTGGAATCAACTGTATTAAGCTGTGAACAGTTGATTACAGTAAAAACAGTTGGAACCAGTTGTTTATATCCAACTGTAAAAAGACAATTGTAAAAAAACAACTGCATAAAGATGGTTATAAAATTCCAGTTGTTTTTTCAAGTCGGGTGAATAATACAGTTGTTTACATTTAAAAACAATTGGAACCAATTGTTTACATCCAACTGTAAAAAAACAATTGTAAAAAAAACAACTGGAATCAATTGTATTAAGCTGTGACTTGTTCTCTACAGTTGAAAACAGTTGGAACAGTTCTTTCTATCCAACTGTAAAAAGACATTTGTAACAAAACAACTGCATAAAGATGGTTGTAAAATTACAATTGTTTTTTTCAAGTCGCGTGAATAATACAATTGTTTACAGTTAAAAACAGTTGGAACCAATTGTTAACATCCAACTGTAAAAAGACAATTGTAACAAAACAACTGGAATCAACTGTATTAAGCTGTGAACAGTTTTTTACACTTAAAAACAGTTAGAACCAGTTGTTTACTGAAACTGTAAAAAGACAACTGTAAAAAAACAACTGGAATCGACTGTATGAACCTGTAAACAGTTGTTTACAGTTAAAAACAGTTGGAACCAGTTGTTTATATCCAACTGTGAAAAGACAATTGTAAAAAAACAACTGCATAAAGATAGTTGTAAAATTCCAGTTGTTTTTTCAAGTCGGGTGAATAATACAATTGTTTACAGTTAAAAACAATTGGAACCAATTGTTTACATCCAACTGTAAAAAGACAATTGTAAAAAAACAACTGAAATCAACTGTATTAAGCTGTGACCAGTTGTCTACAGTTGAAAACAGTTGGAACCAGTTCTTTATATCCAACTGTAAAAAGACAATTGTAAAAAAACAACTGCATAAAGATGGTTGTAAAATTACAGTTCTTTTTTTCAAGTCGCGTGAATAATACAATTGTTTACAGTTAAAACAGTTGGAACCAATTGTTAACATCCAACTGTAAAAAGACAATTGTAAAAAAACAACTGGAATCAACTGTATTAAGCTGTGAACAGTTGTTTACACTTAAAAACAGTTAGAACCAGTTGTTTACTGAAACTGTAAAAAGACAACTGTAAAAAAACAACTGGAATCAACTGTATGAACCTGTAAACAGTTGTTTACAGTTAAAAACAACTGGAACCAGCTGTTTAAATCCAACTGTAAAAAAACAGTTGTAAAATCACAACTGGAATCAACTGTATTAGGCTGTTAACAGCTGTTTACAATTGAATTCAACTGTAAACAGTCGTTAACAGTTGTAAACAGTCGTTAACAACTGTAAACAGCTTAATTATTTCCATACGGGCGGGAAATTGGCAGAAGTGGCAGGAAGTTTTCGTCAAAACAGATATGACTTATAGGGGTAAACACACATGCTGAATCCAAATCTGAACTTGGTTTTCTCAGGTGATTAGCTATTTGGCCTTAATCTGTTTTTGAATTTTAATTGTAAAAATGTTCAAGGAGTCTGGCGAAGACTGGATCTGGCTAAGACAAGACCCAGTTGTCTAAATCAGATATTGAATTTTTGGGATCCCATCGAAACCTTTGGTCTTGTTGTATATGTTTATGTGTTTTATTTATTTTCTTCATTTACTCCGCTTTCTGAAAACGGCGGGTTATAAATAAATTACTTACTTACTTACTGCTGGCCCGACCAGACAAAGTTCATCCCGACGTCGAATTCTTCCGAAAACTTTAGCAACAGTGAGCATTTCAATGACCAATGAAATGAATCTCAGGAAATATTCAATTCGAGACCCACGCGAATAACGACGAGGGACAGGACCCCTGTTCTGGTTTCTTTTCAAAACGAGTGGCAGGAAGGAAACGAAATGGTGACAAGTGATAGGTGGCCCCGCCTTGGAGGAGGGCCCAGGTTGATTCTAAAGCGGAGGCAAGCACACCGCCGGGCCCTCCCCCTTAGGTTTCAGTGAAATGAAACCTCTGGAATATGAATATATTGTAAAAAACGCCCGTGGGCTATGGCAATAAATAAAGAAAAACAAGTCACTACTCTGGGTAGCCAGAGTGATAAGAATCGGCGGACACCAACTTTCAAAGGGGAGAGCTGGAGTTGTAATCAACGGACCCCAGCTTGGACCAAACGATACCGGGGTCTAAATGCCGGTCTTCACCTCCGGGAACTTACGGGATCTGGGCTTCCAGATTATTCTTTAACGTCTTCAGTAAATTGCATCTGGAATATGAACCGGTCCAAACGTACATCAATATACTCCGGAAAAAAGGGGCTTTTGGAATTTTAAGGAATTTTAAGTATCGCAGAAGAAATTAAAAAAAAAATCTTGAAAAATCTGGGAAACCAGATTCCGGAAGGTGAAGACTCACCTTAAGTGAAAAAGAACCGGTATCAAAACCCCCGGCAAACCCGAGATGCAAATGTATAGGCAATTAGGAAATTTTATTAAAAACTACAGTTTTGACCGCGAGCAATCAAGGATTTTCCCTAGACACAAGAGTTAAATGTAGGCTAAACGCAGGACGTCAGCTAGCTGGTCACTCTCTATATATACTTTTTAATAGAAAGGATTTTTTTTTCAGAACGTCTAGACATGCCCGGTAAATGACCACTGACTGTGTGGAGGGGGTCTGGCATCGGGGGAGGGGGGGGGGAGGAATATATATTGAAATAATGTATACAACGGATACGTCAGCTACGATGCTTGATCAGCCTGACGAAGCATCGTAGCTGACGTATCTGTTGTATACATTACTAGAATATATGTTTCAAAGTCAGCTTGGGCTCAAGGAATATTTATAACAGAGGAGTTTTCGCCGGAGGGGGGTCGGGTATGTCCTGGGGGTAGGCGTAACCCAGAAAGCCCTCTCCCCTATCTAATGACACCAAGTGAGACGGGATTCAGTTTGTCCCAGTATTCCCGGTCTCGCTTAGAAACATCCCTGGGGCAGAACCAGTGAGATAGCTTCCAAACTTCTAATTGTTATATTGGTAATTTTGCTGACGTTTTGGTTAAAGTTTTGCTGCGGATCCGAACTAACAGGAAAGGGGCTGTAGTTGTGTTATTCCATACAGATCTGTTGAGAGCTTGTTTAAAGTTTGAGATAATCATGGAAAAGACTGGGAATGGGGGAGCGAAGTTTCGGAATCTTTACTTCCACTGATTACCGCAATTAGCAGTAGGAAATTATTTTCGTTCTCCTTAATCCGGTTGTAATGAGCATTATGGCCTTCGGCTCAGTCACCACTAAACCGATCACTTTTCGGCTCTGTCGGTCGGTCTGCCCGATGGTCACGGTGTCGACTTAATTGTATCGGAATGAGAACGGTTTGCCCGAAGTGCAACCGAAATATCCGAAATTGTATTTATCCCTCGCACATCATCTTGGAGGGGTAACTAACTGATCAAGAAAGAAACCCGGAAATCTCGTTTTTCTATTTAATTGAAATGAATGGTCAGTTTGGGCTTCAAACCTTATATTCCATACAGTCGGCCGTACTTAGTAACGTCACGTGATTTAGAGCCCAACATAGGATTTGAGTGTTCCTAGGTCGTTTTATAAATGTAAACGCGACCGGCGCCTCGCTGGCCGCTCGGCTCTCTCTCTATATATATATTAAAAAAATATATTCACTAGACAGGCATGAACTACAGTTTTTCGTATAGGTAAAATAGATCAAATGGGTGTGACGTCACGCCTGTGTGGAATTACGATATAACTTAGTTTGGACCCTAATCACGAGTTTAGATACTTCCAGATGCGCCGGGCGGATGGAGATTGCGAGATGTTTTAAGTTTGTAAGTAAATTGTCGCTCCTCTGGGAAGGGGGGGGGGGAGAAGATCTTGTCATGCATAACTCTCGCATAATCCGATCTAGATGCAACTTGATGGTTGGCGTTGGCCAGAGCAAAATAACTCTAGAGAGTAACACGAAGACCTATCCTTCCCATGCATACAAAATGGGTCTCCGTCGCTTTGTTTGCATGCAGTGGCGGATGTAGATTCTAGACATCGCTCGTTAACGATTCTTTCTATGACTTAGCTTTCTAAGTTTCTTCTTAATCCGTCTAAATTTGTCTAAGAATATGAACGAATTGCTGAATAGCCAATTGGTCATACAAATTACTTGCACATAATGGAAACAGTAAACTTCGCATCTTTCAAGACGTCCCTTTAGAATGATAGAGTGTTATGTATTTCATAGTTTTTGTGTGACGAAAAGTCAAATTCGCCGGTAACGCTGTGACAGCTGCTTTTAAAAAATAGAAAAATAAAATTCTATAATGTCTACATTCTGTTTAGTGAAAGTACTGTCTAAAAGTTTGCAAATCTTAATTATTTTCCCTTTATTTCTGGTGTCGAGAACACTAGGGAACTTGATATTATACCATTTAAGAAGATGGCTGCGTGACTCATTCAACCGATAGTTCGACCTTCTTTGCAAGGATCTTCGTCAGGCTGAAAGGAGAACCTGCAGCCCTTGCAGCCTAAATATCGATGGAATAAATATCAAATCGGCTCAAAACAAGACCAAAGGTTTCGATGGGATCCCAAAAGTTCAAATTTGATCCAGACAATTGGCTCTTGTCTTCGCCAGATCCAGTCTTCGCCAGACTCCTTGAACACTTTTACTATTAAAATTCAGAAAAAGATTAAGGCAAAATAGCTAACCATGTGAGAAAACGAAGTTCAGATATGGATTCAGCATGTGTGTTTACCCCTTTAAGCCATATCTATTTTGACGAAGCAGATCGAAACTTCCTGCCTTACTTCTGCCAATTTTCCGGTTTCGGCGGAATTCCGGAACTACTTGTCCGGCGAAAAAGTAAAGCTCAAAAACGAATTCAGCATGTCTCCTTACACCTACATCCAACCTCTAATCCACTTCCAATTAAACTTTTACTTTTAACAAATTTTCCGGTTTCAGCCGGATTCCGAGCGATCTATACGTCCTGTGAGAAAATGGTTGTCATATGCGAATTCAGCATGTCTGCTTAGCCGCAAATCGAACATCTTATCAAATTTAAATAAAACTTTTACTTTAAATAAATTCTTCGGTGGCCTGATTCCAGCCGAACTACTTGTCCGGCGAGAAAATAATTTTCATATTCACCAAAAAGTGGAGCTAGTGTTGCGCTACCATTTGACTGTGTGTCACTTTTTCAAAGTTTGCGCGGTACTCTCTAGAGTTATTTTGCTCTGGCACTGGCAACATCATATGTACTAGAAGTGTAAACGTATAGGTCCGGCAACTGCGCAGGGAGTCGGAGGGAAGATTCCGGAAATCTTGTGTGATGCATCACACTCAATGGAATGATCCAGTCCATGTTTGCATGCTCTATATGGTTAATTGTCAGATCAAGGTCGGATCCGACAGCTACAGGGTGAGAGGGAGCCTCCCGCCCCTCCTCCCTTCCGAATTCAAATATATAGGAAAATATTAAATCTTATTAAAAACTGAGTTAGGACCGAGGGCACTCGGTCCAAATGTAAACGCTTGACTGTTACTCGCTGGCCGCTCGCCTCTAAAAATATATATTCATAAAAATATATTGCATTTTGTTTTCTCGCCTCAATATATATGCAATATATTTTTATCGGGCCGAGGACCATAGACACACAAGTTAAACGTGAACGCGTGACGGCTGCTCGCCTCTACATGTCATTTTCATAAAAATATATTGCATTTTATCAACACTGTGCGGGGACTGGGTGGTCGTGGTCGGGGGAGGGGGGGGGGGGTACCAGTATTTTTGTATATCAGGGGGGGGGGATTGGTACCTTTTTTTTCACCGTGGTGGTTTGGCGAGCGGGGTTATGTGAGTGGAGCTTTAGCCGAAGCACGTTTTCATATACCCAGTGACGGCGTACTAACTCTCTGAAATCTGCCTTTTTACAAAATCCTTGCGAATCACTGGTATTTGAATTTTTCCCTTTTCGTCGCTAGTCGGGATTATCCTTTTCAATCGTAGACATCGTGACTTGTTGAAACTTGAAACATTATCTTATATAACCTAGTTGGTATTATAAAGCTATTAAAGGTATTATCAAAATACCATAGATGCCACTCTACTAATTCAAGAATCCCTGACTTGTCTCACAGTTGGGTTCCAACTATTCTTTGTTTGAGTATTTATCCTACCACTCAAGTTGTCAACCCCTCGAATACTTAATTCTAAGTTACAGTGATAGACCATGGAGACTAATATTCTTACCCTCAGATTTGAAGAGATCAAGGAAAATGTGCACTAATTTGCACTAGTTCCTAGCCGAGAACCTTGCCAGACGATAACTTTTGTCTTGTCTTAGGACACAGGCGAAAATACAGCGCTAGACCGAATTTCTCTCTGATTTCTCGGGAATAGGCTATTATCCACGTCGCGCATTTATTTCAAACTTTTCGTGAGAAAACCAAGTATTTCTGCGCGAAGTTAGTGCAGAGTCGACAAACGCTAACAAAGATAACCCTTAATTTCACGAGGCAAGTTTTCCAAAAAACAAAACTTCCGGAGCTTTTGTCGTGAAAAAGCAATTCATAACAAGGGATGTACTTTAAAGTTTAACTGAAAAGGGATGGGATAGGACAATCTTGTTAGCCATAGCTTATTCACTTGAATTGGGTTGAAGACCCGCTGAAAATGCGTTACTTCGTTATTTCAATATTCACGAATAATCAATTTCTGTGTGATTTGTGGTACCTCTATGCGTTTTTATCTGTGTTGCGTGCCTTACCAGAAAGATTTATGATTTTTTTTGTTCAGGCACTATAATGTATTCTTCACCAAGCTCGCAACTGTCCACTGAAAGCCCCGTTTGAGTTGAGATTAAAACTTCCAACGTCATAGTAGAATTTACGTTGTGTGGACGGCCGCAGACGGCATAACTAGAGCAGATAGTGGAAAACAATAAAATCCCTTAGTAGAATCCAGATTATCCAGTGTATTCAATTAAACTACGCAAAAATAAGTTGGCTTTTCAGTTAAACTTTAAAGGTGGAGAAATCGAGAAGGAAATTAAGAGGGCAGAACGCTCATCAAAGTTCGACGGCCTTAGAAGAAGATTTATAGATCCAGACCAGATTCGGGCTCCACCAGGGACTGGATGGAGGACGGAAATCTTACGGCAAGCTTAGGGTGGAGGGATTGGGACTGTCAGGACAGAACATAAGCCATAGATGATGATGATGAAATTTTATTTACGCACTTAAGAAGAGGAAAATAGTGCAGTATAGACAAAGAAAAGGAACAAAAATACACTGAGCTTTCAATAATGTAGTAAATGCACGAGATCATAAAATAATAAAAAAAAACCACCTCAATCTGCAATTTCTCTCAGATCTGCAATTTCTAAATTGCGTAGGAGGTAAAGGACTAAAGGGGACCTGGAAGAGCCACCCACCCCTAACATAGCGATATACATGCTAACCACGCTTTCAGCTTTCACCCCCCTTTCTTACATTCTCCTGTTTGCACTGCATTTGTCCTTCTTTTCTTCACACTACTAAACGAGACACATTTGAACTTTCGCATCAGGCTTACCGATTTTGGAACATGGACTTATGGGAAATAAAGAAAAACGCTGCATTAACATTAAAAAAGACTATTAAAATAAAATAAAAACGAACTCAATCTCAATCAATCAAATGTTTATCGACAAACCAACTTCATAGCTTTCTTCGTCAAAAGATGCTAAATTACGGTGGTCATACACTAATAAAATAAATATGTTCCACTAAGTATTTACTTTGTTAAAAATTTCTGTAAAAAAGGGCACAAACGAGTTCATGAACCTTGAAGTTCGTCCTTTTGCTGTCTTGTCCTGCTATTTTTCAGAGCATCAGGGGGGAGAAATGATCGGTTGTTCTCATTTGCCAAGAGCTTTTTTCCGAAGTGTAGGATCAGGAGTTAGGAGTATTATATCTCCTCCATAACCAATGAGCAACGAGTTACCCGATGAAAATTTTATTTCAAAATAGTACTATGAAGTAGTACGAAAAAGTAGCATGCAGCACTAACGATGCTACTACATGCTTCTACTTCAAGGCTACCGTGTTACTGCATACTACTATATGCTACTATTAGCAAGACTGGATGCTACTATGGCAAGACAGGATGCTACTAGATACTACTACATAAGATTCTACCAGTCTGAGATACATTAAATGATAGTCTTCTTTGCTATTACATAGT
The DNA here is from genome assembly GCA_023053575.1 of Branchinecta lynchi. NCBI lineage: Eukaryota > Metazoa > Arthropoda > Branchiopoda > Anostraca > Branchinectidae > Branchinecta > Branchinecta lynchi. Next base: position 14,540,878 of record JAKZAP010000009.1, on the reverse strand, counting down.
ATTACATGCAACGTTTTCGTACTACTACGCAGGCTACAAGTTTTTCATCGAGTAGGCTTACATTTACTAACCCCGCCATTTTCTGCAAATGGTGAAACATCGAGGAAGAATCAATTTGAATATAGTGCAAGGCTACCAGTCTTAGAAAGTCTGAAATTGTATGTTCAGAAGTTGCAAACTGCTTGTTATGCTCAAATCTGGCTAAGCAATCCTTAGTTTGATCTTTTTTGCAGAGCTTTTTGAAGATTCGTTTTGTTTTTACAGTTAGTGGGGTGTCGCATCTGGCATGATTACTCTGTGAGAATGCAAGTTTTTCGCAACGGACGTTTTCTCACACTTCTACTGAGGGCGCGCAGCTACAGAAAAATGGAAAAAGTAATCACCCACTTCCGTAGAATCACAAACTTCAGAGGTTTCTGATAAAGACACTTGAAGACAGACGGACAGGTTGACAGTTGAAAAATTGCCAAACCAGAAAATTACTTTCCCAGACTGCCATATATAGGCCATAGACCTTACTGGCGTCAGTTTAGTGTTAGACACATGACGCGTGTAGGGAAATATGGAACTAGGGAGACAGTGGAATATCAACGGTCGATTCTTTCTATGACTGAGTCTTCTAAGTTTCTTCTTAATCCGTGTAAATTTGTCTAAGAATACGAATGAATTGTTTAATAGACAATTGGTCGTACAAATTACTTGCACACAATGGAAACAGTAAACTTCGCATTTTTCAAGACGTCCCTTTAGAGTGATAGAGTGTTATGTTCTTCATAGTTTTTTTTATGACGAATAGTCAAATTCGGCGGTAACGCTGTGACAGCTGCTTTTAAAAAATAGAAAAATAAAATTCTATTCTGCTCTACATTTTGTTTAGCGAAAGTACTGTCTAAAAGTTTGCAAATCTTAATTATTTTCCCTTTATTTCTGGTGTCGAGAACACTAGGGAACTTGATATTATACCATTTAAGAAGATGGCTGCGTGACTCATTCTAACCATAGTTCGACCTTCTTTGCAAGGATCTTCGTCAGGCTGAAAGGAGAACCTGCAGATGTTGCAGCCTAAATATCGATGGAATAAATCTCAAATCGGCTAAAAAAAACCAGGAAGGTCAGGAGCCCTGTTCTAACGCACCAAAGGACGCTGATCAAATTCCAGTTATTAGTTAAAGTTTTTTTTTAATTGTTCAAACAATTCGAGTGTTACCTCAGTCAGTTGCTAACAAACAAGTGTTTTTTAATTGAAAAAAAAAATCAAACGGCCTCGTCCGTGATAGAATTTTCGAAATAATTGAATTAATCTTCCTTTTGGCATATGGCATATGGGAACTGCAGTTTGGGACTCGATTCCTTGTGAAATCCAGAATGCGGTAAGTTTAGCTCAGTTCAAAGACCGACTAAAGAAACATTTCTTGACAGACCACCATTGATAACATTTTTAGTCCGTTTGTTTAGTTGATTGGTTGATTTTGGTACGACGGCATGGTTTCCCACATACTGTTTGTTGTTGTTGATGTTGTTTTTTTCTTTGCTTTCTTCCTTCTTTTCTTTTTTAATTTTTTTTACTGCCCCCACAGGCCCATTCGGGCTTTCCTGCAGTCAGAAGTATCAGCTACATGTATAAAGTATGTTAAGAGGGTTACAAAAGGTGTGTTCATGTAGTTTAGTATGTAAAAGTTGGTGTTTATAATAAAGGGTATTAAACTAAAAAAAATAAACTAAAAAAAAACTGTTGAGTTGAGGCACAGGAGCCTTGGCCTAGCGCAATTGTTCTTCTTTTCAAAGGTTGTTTTACAGTCGATAGCGATATAGCCTACGGATCAGCCATCTGAGATTATCCAGCGATATTGCGGCTGCAAGGAATTGCGGGTTCGTTCTTTTGTCTCCAGCACCCTTGCGAAAGTATGGCCGAAATATTGTGCGAATAAATCCCACATTATATGATACGATATGATATTTATTGCAAAAAGCCAACTGGGCATAGCAACTACCACAAAAACATTTAGCCCAGCGACTATCTTCATCATCATCATTTTATTTATAACCCGTCACTGAACAAAACTGGGCGAGGCCCAGAAAAGACGGAGTAAAAAACAAGAAAAACGAAAGAGAAACAACGGAAAGGAAAAACATACTTCGATAACTAAGAACTCGGAACAAACAAAAAAGACCAAAGATGGAATGACTCCTGACATTCGGTAGAAAAATCACTAATCCGCTTCTCAATAACTCCCGCTGGGTTTACCAATCGGTACTTTCTCTGCAGAAAAGAATTATTCGCAGTCAGCTTGGGCTGAAGGAATATATATATTTTCCATCTTAAAGAGAGGAGAAAGGAAGAAATAGCGGTAGACGAAAATATCTAATAATGATTCGCTACTGTGGTACACTCTATGGTGTAAAAGAGTGTTAAAACAAAAAGCGGATCGGAAGCCGTGTCCATTATGATTGGATAATGTACACTTTGCTATCGGGCCTAACTCTGCCGTGAAATGATGTCAGAATGTATTTTTCGAATATTTGAATTTTGAATGAACCTAAACGTGAACCAATGGTCAGCATGCTCACACTGGTGGGATTACATCACTCATGTCTAGAGAAGTATTGGAACTGTAGAATGCTTGTCAACGTTTTCTCTGTGCCGGACACTTTTCCGAGAAAACTCTGAATGCTCTAGGTTTGTCTATCCCACAATCTATACTAACTGTCTTCCGTGTGGACATTGAGTGATATGAGACACTAAAGCAAACGCAGCGGAAACAATCAGAGCTTGAAACAGAAAAATTGCAGAGATTGAATTCCAGACCTGTGAAAGTTGAACCATCGCATCAACTGAAGTCCCGAAACGAATTTGATAATTTCCATGCGAAGGATATTGACAGTCCTGATGGGGTCATTTTACGGGAAGTACTCATTCTGTTTAAGTGAGGGGGTGGCTGCAGTCGCAAACTTCCGCCTGGGCATACTAGGCAGTTCCCTCGTGTATTCACCACGGAAGTGGTAAATGATAAACTTATTTAAATATGTTTAACAAAAGGTATAGCTTGTGCTGGTCTAGTTAGTTTCTAAGCCTGCTAGTTTGTTTTTTCCGGCCTGTTTAGGTAAATAAGTGAACTGTAACTAGACTGTCGGAACTCAGCCCCATTCAGTTAAACTTTAAATTGCACAAATATTTGATATGTTTAATTTTCATATCCTTTGGAGCTGTCCAAAGCTAGTTGATGTCAGAAGTAACCCGTGGATGAAGACACTAGAGTAAAAAGCAAATATTGTAATAAGAATAATAAATTTATCTGTTTCCCATTAAAAAGCACAAGGTATAGACGGAGTGAACATAAAAGTAAATAAGAGGAGAAGAAAACACAATAATAAGGAAATAAACAAAGACACAACGACATCATAACCTATCGACATAGCTATGTCACCACTGTCACAGGGTAAAGGCACTGAAGCTCTGTATATCCTTGACTGACTAAATACAAGAATTGCAACATTACATAAACTTGGTCCATTCACTTGCTGAATGAATCGGAAGCCCCGAGGCGCGCATCGTAATGGCAAACACAGAGTAAATTAAAGTAACGAGTACGCTCAGAGCTGAAGATATAAATGATTTAAAGAAAACAACTAAAGATAAACTTTAGAAATATTTGATTCTATCACATATTCTGTGCGACTGCTATCAGTGGCTCAGTAAGTCGTGGCTGTTCTACTTTTGCGTATAAATGGAATACAATTAATCATCCTTTTTAGATTCGCAGTTACAGAACCAACCAAATCTGGAATTTATCAAATTTGAGCTAACAGCAGGTTCAAACAGCTGGATTCGGCCTGATGAGACAGTTTTATTACGATCTTTGCTTAAATTATATGATTCTTATGATTATTTTATGGCGGTCTCTTGCAGGGTTTAACCGTCGAAGCTTCAGTCACCTAGCGGGGTGGATAGTGATGTATTTGTTCAGTTACTAATCTAGTACAATAAATCAGGATTTTCTTGAACTTAGTAAAATTGAGAGGGGTTATAGAGTACAAAACTTGGTGTAGAGCTTTCTAGACTCTACGACCCGAGGACAATACTCTTGATGACTATCTCTCCTTACCCATGCAAAATCTCCGGCCTCTCCGGGTAGCTAGCGGAAGAAAGGCAGAAGTGGTATCATTGCAGCTGCTGCCAAAGATCGCGGTGATTGATTGACACAGGATTTGAATCGTTGAGTTTGAGTCGTACGGACACACCTACTCCTTCTTCCTGAGGATCACTGGCGTTAGACTTAGTCATATAGAGTATTAAATATACATGGAGGCATACGTATACACTGTAAACAGTTTATCCGAATAAGGATGCAGTATTTGCTACTGGGATTAAGCTTATCTCTATTGGGATAAAATTAATCCGGATTATGTTTAATATTATCTCAATAAAGACAAGATTAGTACCAGTAGCAAATACTGCAAGATTTTTTGTACTAGCGATGCAGCTCAAAATTTGGTGGATAGTTGACAACTCCAGCTTCATCAATCAGTATTTTGTGAAACTTCGTAAAATGGTTCAGGCAGTACAATGCAGCGAACACTTCGGTGGACAACAGAGCAAAAGAACTCTAAACTTTGAAAAAGTGACACACAGTCAAATCGCAGCAACACTAGCTTCACTAGCGGATACGAACATCCCTACCGAAACTCAACCAATCGCAGAGCAGAATTATTTTGCTCTGACCAATCGTTAACGAGCGCTGGCTAGAATCTACGTCCGCCACTGCACGCGAACAAAGCCACGGACGGAGGCCCTTTTTATGGCACTTGCCCTTCGGCCAAGTGCCATATAGCGATCGCAATTTCTGTCCGTCCGTCGGTCTGTCGGTCGGTCGGTCCGGGTTTTGATAGTTCGGGCACTTCCACATAAGCTACGACGATGAAACTGGGCAGGCATATCAGGGACCCGACCAGATTAACTTATAAATAATCGCTTCCCCGATCCAACTTTCCCCGGATCCGGGAGTCCGGAAACTAGGAACAATGGTAGCAAAAGGGGAGCAAAAGGAAAAATGTCCAGATGTGGTATCGAACAAACGTTCTCTCTCATGGAAGCCCGAGACGCTAGTCAACTGCCCTATTCAAGCTCGTCTTTAAAGCCGACGGAATGATGAGTATAGCTCAAGGATTTTAGTCAGAACAAATGCTAAACTAAGCTTTTATCTGATTGTGTTCTGCTTTTCCCAAGAAAGTAAGCTACTTCTGTCCTAATAATATTTTGATACTGTTCCAGAGGGAGTCCAAAACAAAATTAACTTGGAAATAATCACTTCCCACATCCGGCCATAGTGGGGGGAGTGGAGGGATGGGAAATCCGGAAACTACTAACAAGTATAACTTTGGAAAGGGTTATCAGACATGCATGAAACTTGACATATGTCAAGAACAAGTGTTCCGGATATTCAGTTTCAAATCCGGACCAGATTCGATACCTCGGGTGGGGGGGGGGGGCTGGAGGGGGGGGGGCACCGGAAATCTGGTGAAACACTTCCACTTAAGCTAGGACAATACAACTTGGAAGGCAAAAGAAAAATTAATGGTATTGAAAATTGTAAGTTTACTTTCAATAATGAAGAACTGAATGAAGAAATGAAGAATGAAGAAGAGAATAAGATACCTTGGATTCGTGTTAACTGACAACGGAAATTTTAAGTCACATATTGATGAGGTGATTAATAGTTTTAATAATTTTTGGAATCAGTCAATTATGGGTATAAAAAACCTTAAAATGCATAAAAGAATATTTAATACAAAAGTTTTGCCAATTTTAGAATATGGAGCAGAGATATGGGGCGAAGAGACGGCAAAACAACTAGAGTCGCTACAACTTCAGTATTACAAAAGGGTATTTGGACTACATCAGACAACCCATTCTCAAATTTTAAAGGGTGATATAGGTTTATATTCTTTAAAGTTACGTAGGGCTATCCTGATGATCAGATTATGGTTAAAAATTATTAATATGAGTAAGGATAGACTAGCATGGTTAGCTTATGATGAGATGCTGAATAATGGTTTGAAACATTCTTGGCCATTCCAGTTAAAGCGGTTACTGGAGCGAGTAGGAATGCCATATATATGGAATGAAGGTCTTGGTTGTGTTGATTTGCCAAAAGATCTAGAACGTCAGATTAAAGTGGTTTTAGAAGGTCAGGAAATCCAGTGTTGGCAGAGTATTGTTAATAGTTCTATAACATTGAGTCATTATGTAGTGTTAAAAGTTTGTTTTGGAGAGGAAGTGTATTTTAAGTTCAATCTACCCGGGAAAGTTTTATGTCGTTGTATCCAGTTAAGGGCAAACTGCCTTCCAATTCAGAGCAGGCAGAAGGTTTTTGAGAGAGGTAGTGTGGTTCCTGATGGGAGGTATGCTTGCCCACTTTGTGAGAAGGGGGAAGAAAATTTGGACCGTTTTCTCCGTAAATGCCCGAAACTTTCTGATTTAAGGAAAATTTATCTAGAGGGTGTGATTTTATCACTTCTTGAAATTTTGAGCAATAGTAACCCTACCGTTATTACTCGAGTAGGCGTGTACATAGATACATCTTTAGAGTTAAGAAGGAGTCTGATTGTTTAAGTTATATTTTCGTTTTTGTTTGTTTGTGTATATGGCCCGTGGGATTTTGAAATACACTAATCTATCTATCTATCTATCTATGAGGGGAACCGACCAGATTTACTTGAAAATAATCACTTTTGCGATCCAGCCATCGCGGGGGGATTGGAGGGATGGGGAATCACGAAACTAGAAATATGCATAACTTCGGAAAGTGTAATCGGACATGCATGAAACTTGACAAGTGTGAAGAACAAGTGTCTCAGATTTTAAATTTCAAATCTGGCCTGGATCTGGCCCGAATCCGAAAACTGGGAGTGGGGGATAGAGGGGGAACCAGAAATCTTGTGAAACGCTTAGTGTCGAGGGATCGGGATGGAACTTGAAGGGAAGAACGAGCATTAACCCTAGATACTTTTTGACAAAACAGGACTGGATCGTGCCGCAGTGGAGGGTGTTGGAGGGGGTTTCCTGGATTTCTAGTGATCACGAGTTAGGGTAATTCCAGATTTACCAGGACCATGAAACTTGGCAGACATGTTACGTACTCTCCCAGGTCGACTTGAAAATAGTTCCTTCCCCGATACGATGATCTTGGGGGAGTGGACGGATGGGGAATCCAGGATCTAGTCAACGGGTGATCGGACGTGAATGAAACTTGAGAAGTGTCAAGAACGAGTGTCTCAGATGATCAATTTCAAATCTGGAAAGAGTCCGATAACTGGGGGGGGGGGGCTGGAGGGGTGTGTCTGAAATCTCGTGAAACGCTTAAGGTTGAGAGATAGGGATGGGATTGGGAGGAAAGAACAATCATAAGCCGTAGAGAAAATATTGACAATACAGGACCGGACCATGTCACAGTTGGGAGAGTTGGAGAGGGTTTTCCACAATACCGGTGATCACGAGTTGGGTGTACTTCCGAATATGCTACGACCATGAAACTTGGCAGGCATGTCTTGGCACTGCAAACCGTATCTGACAAACATGCTAACTGTTCTTACAAGTGCCATATGAGCTTTCAGCTCTTGTTTGATGCATGGGAAGGATAGGTTGCTCTATTTTGCTCTAGTGGACAACTGACTGGAATATGACTCGAACCTGCTCAGACAAAGTAAATACACATGGAGTTGTATCGAAGATGTATATGTGTGAATTATATGATGGAAATCTAGATTGCTGACCAGCCCAGCTTGATAAATCAGGATTTTGATGACACCCTAATCCGGAGAGGGGCTATCCACTTCAAAATTTGGCGCAAAGCCGGCTAGACTCCACGACTAGAATCTGCGTAGGACAATTAAATATGTATAGAGTCCGTATACGATTGATATCTAGATTGTTGACTAATCCAGCTTAGGCTAATAGAACGGAATTTTGTTAGCGTCCTAAAACAGGAAGGGGCTAATGCAGTTCAAAGCTGTTGGGTAGCTGACTAGATTCCATAACGCGAATCTGCTCCGAAAAATCAAATATCAATGAAGTCTAATGATTGATTGAAATCTAGATTGTTGACTAATCCAGCTTAGGCTAATAGAACGGGATTTTGTTAGCGTCCTAAAACTGGGAGGGGCTAATACAGTTCAAAGCTGTTGGATAGCTGACTAGATTCCGTAACGCGAATCTGCTCCGAACAATCAAATATCAATGAAGTCTAATGATTGATTGAAATCTAGATTGTTGACTAATCCAGCTTAGGCTAATAGAACGGGATTTTGTTAGCGTCCTAAAACTGGGAGGGGCTAATACAGTTCAAAACTGTTGGATAGCTGACTAGATTCCGTAACGCGAATCTGCTCCGAACAATCAAATATCAATGAAGTCTAATGATTGATTGAAATCCAGATTGTTGACCAACCCAGCTGAATTTTTTTTAACATTCTAGAATGGAGGAGGAGCTACGCAGTGGAGAATTTAGTGAATAGCTGACTTGACTCCATGACTCAAACCTGCTCAGAACAGTTAAAGATCCATGAAGTCTATTCATGACTGAAATTTAGATTATCGAGTCGACTATCCAGTCTAATAAATCGGGACTTTCCTTCAACATCCTAAAATGGTGTGGGGCTCTGTAGTTCAAGACTGAGTGGATAACTGACTACTACAGGACTCAGACCTACCTCAGAACAAGATCCATAAGCTATATTGATGCTTGCAATCCAGATTGTTGACCAACCGGTAAGAAATCGACATTTTTGTTGAACATCCTAAAACGAAGGGGGGCTATGCAGTTCAAGATTGCGTGTACAGATAAGATAAGATAGACTAGATAAGCTGACTAGACTCCATGACTCAAGCCTGCTCAGAACAAGTAAAGATTCATGAAGTCTATTTATGATCAAAATCTAGACTGTTAACTAATCCAGCTAAGGATTTTTGAGGATTTTTGTGTGTGAATTTTGTGAAACGGAGGGGGGGGGGGTGTAAAATCTGGTTGGCAGTCCTGAAGATTCATATTACCGTCCAAGAAGGGCTGAAATACTGAATAACTCGAGCTTGCTCAGAACAATTGAAGAAATATGGAATCTACTTATGAGTGAACTCTAGATTGTTGCTAATCTAGGATCATAAATCAGGATCTTTGTCAAATTTGCGAAACGGAGAAGCTGACCAAAGTTTGGCAGATAGTTCTCCAGGCTGACCAGGTTTCCGGTGACAGCCGCATAGGTAGCCAAGCGGCGAGAAAGGGAAGGAAATAAAATCTATCTTGTGATAGATGGCGTTGAGGTTGAACAGCCAGAAATACAGGAGGCTGAAGCAGAAAGGCTAGGTTACGTGAGTCCCCTTGGTGAAGTTTAATTTAAAATATACGTGGTCATGGCCGAAATCCAAGCTGTTGCTAATCTAGGCAAAATAACATATCTGGATTTTGTCGGAATTTCTAAAAGGAGCAGGGTTACAAAGTCTGAAAAGAAGTTTTAATCGAAGCTGACAACACCGCATGATCCAAAAGTTAAAAATGTCAGGATTTATCTTAAATTTGTGTTTATGTTTATGTTTTATTGGATCGCATGTTTTACCGTCTGTAAGAAACAACTTTGAAATATTACTAAAGAGCATTCAAAAAAAAAAAAAAAAAAAAAAGGTAAGAGAAAATAGTAAATGCACGCCGAGAGTTACCCTTCATCTTTCGTCGCGAACAAACAACAACACAAACATGAGTAAAAAAGAAACACCAAGCTCGTTATCTCGGGACGGAACTGGTGAGCGAAATAGAACTGTGTTGAAGAAATGAGTCGGGATCATGGTTGCCACATGTCGCACGATAGTGTGAATTGTCACACTACTTTGCTTTTGTAACTCTTGTCCTACGTAGGACATACAAATCACTCTTATTTCAGAAAATGACCAAATGTGTCATTTTTGCAGCAGGGATTCCGAACAGAACTGACTATTTCAAATTCTTTTTCATGAAAGTAAAATTAAGATGTGTCACTTTTACAGAGGAGATTCCGACCAAAAGTGAACATTTCATGAAAATAAATTTCACTCCCAATTCACTCTCTGTTTTGGGCCAAAAGTCACTCTCTAAATATTTTTGATGTGGCAACTCTGGATGGGATTGTCTACCAGTCGAGGGTGATAGCACCGACCGGGCATCGCAGAACCGGGCACTTGCTATACAACAGAATCGATTACAACTTACCGGAACCCAAAAAATTGACGTTTTTTTTTCTTACGAACGGGTGATCGGGTCTTAATGAGATTTGATATTTAGAAAGATCTCATGTCTCAGACGTCCCACTTCAAATCCCGACCGAATCCGGTGACTTTGGGGGGAGTTGGGGGTGGGGGGAACCGGAAATCTTGGGAAACTTTTAGAGTTGAGGGATCGGGATGAAACTTGGTGGGAAGAACAAGCGCAAGTCCTAGATACGTCGTTGACATAATCGGACCGGATTCGGGCACTTCGGTGTGTTGGGGGGGGGGGATCCTTCTAGTGATCCTGCGAGTTCGGTAGTTCCTGATGTGCTAGGACGATGAAACTAGAAGGCATGCCAGGGACCTGAACATACTGACTTGATAATAGTCGTTTCCCCGATCTGGCCATTGTGGGGGAGTGGAGGGATGGGGATTCCGGAATCTAGTGGCACGCATAACTTTTGAACGGTTGATCGGATTTGAATGAAACTTGGCAAGTGAGAGCTAACGTCTCAGATCTTCCATGTCCAATTCAGATAGCCTAACCTAACCACATCCGGCCACGGTTGGTGGAGTTGGAGGGGCCGGGGGGGGGGGGGGATCGGAATCTTTTGAAATGCACAAAAAACATGCGGCCACGGTTGGTGCAGTTGGTGGGGGGGGCGGAAACTTTTGACATGCACAACAAAGCAAACGGATGGACCAAACGTGATGCAAGTCAGAAAGTTCGTTATTTGGCATACGGACCGGATCCGGACACGGTAGGGAGTGGGGGGAGGGGAGCGGGAACCGGAAATAGGCTATGCTTCAATTCTAATCGAACTTGACCGAAGGGAAGGGGAGGTGTCGGAGATGCCGCTTGTGTGTTTTCAAGTTGTATTCGGCCACAGTAGGAGGAATTAGAGGGGGAGTCCCGGAAATGTTGTTGCTCACATAGGTGTCAAAAGAGCGCGATTTAATTTGAGAACTAATAATTCAAATATCACTTTTATGGAGATTATAAGATTTTTCTCTTCAAGTCCTCGGTAGTATAGTGGTCAGTATCCCCGCCTGTCACGCGGGAGACCGGGGTTCGATTCCCCGCCGGGGAGGCACTTTTTGTTATAAGCAGTCTTTGTAGAAAATCCCAGCCTTTTTACTTTTTTTACTGTCTTCAGTACATTTTTAGTGGAGTGTTCCTTGCAACAGTACATTTTTGTACAACGTCGGGGAACGAAACAAACCTGTAATCTGTAATCTGTAAACCTGATTTAAACAAACCTGTAATCTGTAATGTAAACCTGATTACATGTTTGTTTCCTTCCCCGACGTTTACCCAGAGGATTGACAGCCTAACGAAGACCCTTGGCAAGAAGGGCCGAAATATAGCTGATGAAGAATCGTAGCTGACGTATCCGTTGTAAACATTGTTTGAATAAATGTTTCAAAGTCAGCTTGGGCTCAAAGAATATTTAGAGTTAAGCTCGTCCGGCTCGTCTATGACAGGTCTAAAGTTCAGATCTTGTATAGGCTACTTGTGGATAAATATGTATCGACGCGGATTTGGTGTAGCAGCAACTAATAAGCACGCGACCACGGGACGTCTTTACTGAAACGTTGAAAACTGGGCAGTTGTCATATGATCGACGATATGCCGTTCCTAATGAAGTTGTTACGAATTAGGCTGCTCCTTGTATTTGTTATTGCTGGCCAGACATTTAGTATTGATATTGAAACTGTTCTTGAACGTTTAAAGTGCGATGATTTCAAATTATATTCTTTAGGTACTTGTTTGGATATTGGGGATGTGAAATGTCTTGGTTTTAACACTGTTTGTACATAAGACATGATACAGATTTTACTTTCACCCTCCACGTTTGAGCGCTTGCGCACTTGTTAGTGTTAGGCGATATTCGGTATCGATAACGATATATCGATATATCGGACCAAATATCGGTATCGAATATCGAAACGTAAATATCGATATCGAAAACGATATTTGTTCATTCATAATTATTGTAAATAATCCAACATAACCTACATTTATATATCCGAAATTGGAGCAATATGTTTTCGTAACTCAGTTCTTGTTTATTCGGAGTTGATGATGTTGATGCAAGATGCTATTTAACGACAATTTCATTAGTACATTTTGGCGAAACGAGACGTATCCTATAGCGAAACATGCTAAAGAAATATCGATATCGATATATCGATTATCGAATATCGAAAGTGAAAATATCAATATATCGATATATCGAAAAATCCAAATATCGCCCAACACTAGCACTTGTTCGAAGACCAGCTAAATTTTCTTCTTTTTGGCTGACTTTCATCCATTCTTAGCTGAGTCATTCGAGTCGCGCCACTAGATGACCCCACGATCGTATCGACTCCTGTTGAGATCTAGCGACTTGGATGGGCGTGATCTGCGATGATTTATGTCCTTTAAGCTACGTGCTCACACAATCCAGTTAAGATTTCGAATGCAAAAATATGCATACAAAATCCGCGTCACTTTGGCAGAACCCCTCGTGGCGAGACCCTTGCCAAGAACGGCAGAAATATCGCTGCCAAAGCATCGTGGCAGATGTATCCGATTTTAGTCATTTAGAATGTATGTTTCCGGGTCAGCTTGTGATCAAGGAGTATACCAGAGTAAAATAACTCTAGAGGGTAATGCACGAACTTTGAAAAAGTGACGCACAGTCAAATCGCAGCGACAATCTGAGAGGAGACGGAAATCCCGAAAAAGAAGAAGAAGAGCAGCGACACTAGCTCCGCTAGCGGACACGAAGATCCCTATTGAACCCGACCAGTCTGTAACAAGCGCTGGCTCTGATCCAGAGAAAAATAACTATAGTCCGCCACTGCACACACGAACAGTTTGCTGAAGCTTCTCTCGCGAAGCGAAATGGGCGGCGCTGCGACGGACGCCCATGTTTGATGCATGGGAAGGATAGGTCTTTGCATTATGGGAGCTCTGGGTTGGATCGGACAAGGGGTTGGTCTGCACACCCGCAAAACAAATATTAAAAGTTGTCGCTAAAATCGGAAAAAAAATACATAACATCTAGCTTCTAGTGATCTAACTTTGTACCAAAGTGTCATGGTACTTGCTTTTCTGGTTTTGACAAAAGTTAAAAAATTGGTTTTCTCGGGGTAAAAGTTTTTAGCTCATGGTCGGTTAAAAAGCTGTACGTCCAAGATTAGCGATAGTTGGAAGGCGATTAAATGACAATAGACAGCTTAGTAACTGCGGTTTGTAGCCTGCTTAGTATTTTCAAGGTAGATCAGTTAGTTTTCCTGTAGTACGCCATTTTGTTATTTCAGTCAGGGTGGGGTTGGTTCGGACAGTTTTGAAGGGGTTGGTCCGGACAGTCTTTTTCTACTGATATGACATACAAAACCAAAACTGACTTAGAAAAATGCTAAAAGATGTTATCAGAACGTTATCGTATTATTTTTAACAGAATTAGTTTGAAAAATGAACGCGCTAATAAGAGATGGCCACAACCGAAGAAAACTGGTTAGTAGAATTGTCTACAATAAAGTAAAAAACTAGATTTGTTTTTATTTAATGATTTAAAATAGTTAACTTTGCTTACGATATTTTCAAGGAGGAAAAAGAAACATGTATTCGTCCTTATGAAGCTAAATTTGGGAAAAGATTCTTATGTCGGAAAGTCGAAAGAAAAGGAGGTTCATTGAATGAAAGTTCGTTGAGGGGCTTGGAGATGTTCTTTCTGCAAATGAGTGGGCCTAAAATCATCTTTCTATAGAATAGATTCGAGTAATCGGTCCAACTAAAGATGGACGGAACTTTGCCGATATAATGTTGAAGTTACCAGTCTCTGGAATTGCTAGGTTAGCTGAAAGGACAAATGAAGGATTTTCGACTTTAACGCTACCACGGCTCTTGAAACATTTGTTTTCTTTAGCTTTTTGTTTTTCTTTTGAGCTGCGATATTATCATTTCCACTTTTTAACATATTTAGATAAAGTGGAATAAAAAAATAATACATTACAAACAATATCCAAACCAACCCGAGGCCTGTTCGAATCAACCCCATGGTACGGGGTTGGTTCGGACAAATTGAAAAACAGAAAAAAACGTTTACTTAAAAACTTGATGTAGGAAAAAATCTGAAAAAATTACCAGCTATTCTCCCAGACATTCTACAGGTTTGACAATAAAAACGATGTAAATCCGCCAAGAAATGGCGGCCTAGCAAGAAAAGGAAAATTAGTGTCCGGGTCAACCCCGAGCTCCCCTACTCTCTAGAGTTATTTTGCTCTGGAGTATACTCCGAGGTATACTCTTGATGACTAACTCTTCGGGTCGGTAAGGAATCGCCGTGTGCCCATCGAAGAGCCAGAAATGTCACCACAACCTGACCACAACAAACGTTGTTGATTGGTTTGCATAGAATTTGAATAAATTTTGAGGGCTCGTTTGGGTGATGTTTCTTGTTCTTCCCGAGGTTCACTGGCGTGTGTCGGACTTGGTAATGGGGATTTTAAATAATAAAACTTTTGCAACCATAAAGAGCTATGCTAGGTTATGGCGCACTAGGTTATGGCACATTGTGGGTATGACAGATCGTGAAAGATTTTTGTGGTGGTAGTTTTTGCGCATTTATTTTTACACAAGTCCCTTGTGTAAAGTGCCATCTATGTATAATTATTTATTTTTGCTTCTCTTTTTTTGTAATACCATGCAGGGGTATTACTAGCCTTTTACCTTTTGGGGGGAAGGGGGGGGGGAGTCTGGTTTTGCCGACGGACTAAAAAATTTACCGACAAAACATGCCGAGATTCGGCTTTTCATTTTAACTTTGGCTAAAAAGCGAAGCTTCCAACGACTGCACCAAGAACAAGTTAAACTAAGCGCCGCAGGCGAAATTCTTTAAACCTGTTTTTTTTTTCGGAAAAATTTAGCTATAGTACCGTACAATTTCCGGCTTTTAACGTGTTTCAAACCCCAAAATTTCTATCCTAAAACGATAATTAAAGGATACACCGTTCTTCCAAATACAGAATACTACAAAATGCGCCGCAGGCGAAATTTTTTGTAAAACTAACTGTAATGCATCAGTTGAGATTGTTCCTTTGATGTAAATTCATATATTAAAATTGACATATTCGGCTTTTCGTTTCAACTGCGAAATCTTTTTAAATCTGCCTTTTTTCTGGAAACATTTTTCCATACCTACCATACAAGTTCTAGCTTTTAACGTGTTTCAAACCCCCAAGAATGTCAATCCTAAAACGCCAACTAAATGAAACACCGACCTTCCAATTAGATAATACAATAAAATGCGCCGCAGGCGAAATTTTGCGTAAAACTAATTTTAATGCATCAGTTGAGATTGTTCCTTTAATGTAAACTCCTTACCTTAGACCTTAGATCCTCCTGTGCCACCAGAGGCACCCAGGGCATCCACGAATAGGCGCCAGTCTTCCCTCTGGTGGGCTGCCGCCAGGACATCTTCCCACTCAGGTTGCAGACTTGCGTGGACGTTTGCAAGGTCCCTCTGGTAGGTGCGACGGATCGTATTTCTCGGTCGTCCCCTTCGACGTCTTCCTTTTGGTTGCCAATGGAAGATGTTGTTTGGCAACCTGGATTCGTCCATGCGAAGGACGTGGCCCAAGTATCGCCATCTTCTTTTTCGGATAACGTCTGTTATCAGCGGCTGACCAGTGAGACGGCGTACCTCCTGGTTCGATACTCGCTGCTGCCAAGTTATGTTGAGGATTCTCCGGAGACAATTCGTCTCGAAGGCAAGAATCCTCTTCTCCTGCTGCATGTTGAGCTTCCAACATTCACTGTGACACAGCAGAATGGACAGGACATTACTGTTCAGCAGGCGCAGCTTCAGCTTTGTGGAGTATTTCCTGGATCTCCAGACGGGTCTCAAGCGGTTGAAGGCTCCGCTTGCTTGGCCAATGCGAAGTTGAATTTCTCTGGCGTTTGAGCCGTCCTTTTCCACGGTGCTTCCTAAGTATCTGAATTCCAGGACTTGCTCGATGTCCTTTCCCGCACATCTCAGATTTAAAGGGGAGTCGCTGGTTGCCATGCTCTTCGTTTTGTCGGAGTTAATCCGGAGACCCAACTGGCTGGCTTTCTCTTCGATTGTGTTCATCAACTCCTGTAGCCTTGTCTTACTGGATTCCAGGAGTCCAACGTCATCGGCGAAATCAAGGTCAGCGAGGCGTCGGTTGTTGGAAAGCTCGATTCCGTAGCCAGTGCAGTCCCGTAGGATGAAGTCCATGACAAGAACGAAGAGGAATGGGGAAAGAACACCCTTGCTTGACTCCGGACATTATGCGAAAGTATCTGGTGTTGCCGTCTTCTAGTCGCACGCAGCACTCCGTGTCCTCGTATAGGGCCATGATGAGCGCCACAAGTTTCGGCGGGATTCCGTAGAAACCGAGGATCTTCCATAAGGTATTGCGGTCTATGGAGTCGAAAGCTTTCTCGAAGTCGATGAAAGCCATGTAGATCTTTTGGTTCCATTCGTTGGACTCCTCTATGATCATGCGCAGGACGTATACTAGGTCAGCACATGACCTTTTGGGTCGGAAACCATGCTGTTCTTCTCGTAGGTGCTCATCGATCGCTGTTTGGATGCGTCTCAGTATGACATGAGCGAAGAGTTTTCCCGGAATGGACATCAGACTTATGCCTCTGTAGTTGTCGCATTTCATGGCATCACCCTTTTTGAAGAGTTTGATGAGGGTGCTCTTCGTCCAGTCCACTGGTACTCTTGCCGTCGTCCATATTGTTGCGAAAAGAAGAAGCCAAATACTCATGCAGTCGGTCAACGAAGTCTTTATCATCTCGGCGGATATGAGATCGTCTCCTGTCGCTTTTCCATTCTTCAGTTTTTGCGATGCTGCTTTGACCTCTTCAGCTGATGGGGGGTCTTCGCTTATTTGTAGGGTTAGGAATGGAGTTTCGGGTATAGCAGGGGGATCAGCAGGGCTGGGTCGATTCAGGATTCTTTCGAAGTGCTGTACCCAGACTTCGGCGACAGCTTCAGGTTCGGACACCAAATTGCCCTGTTCGTCCTTGATGGCGCTGTTGGAGTTCTTCTTTTTGCCAATTATTTCGTTTGTGAGTCTATACACCGTCCTGGAGTCGCCCCTCTTTGCAGCCTCTTCAGCCAATTGGGCTTTGTTGTCTGTGTGGGTCCGCCTATCTGACCTTGCGCTCTTTTTCACCTCCTTGTCCTTGGCCTGGTACAGGTGGTTCTTCGTGATGTCGGAGGTTTCGGTGCCTTTTGACAGAAGATCCTGTTTTAGTTGACGACGTTCCTCGAAGAGATCCCAAGTCCGGGGGGAGATCCACTGATCTTTCGCACAAGGTTTTCGACCGAGTACTTCGGAGGCCGTGCGTTCGAAAGTGTCCTTAATAGAGGTCCACAGCGACTCTCCTGTCTCACCTAGGGTGAGATCGAGAGCTTCGAACCTGTTTCTGAGGCCTAGGCGAAATACGGCTTTTGTCGGGATTTCAGACAGCTTCTCCGAGTTGTAAGGCCGTTGATTTTCGGTCTTGCGAGGCTTCGACTTCAACTTCAAGGCCACTTTGGCTACCACAAGTGCATGGTCACTGTATACGTCGGCTCCTCTGAAAGTCCTGACATCGCTTAGGCTTGATCTGAACTTCCGGCTTATAAGGAAATGGTCTATTTGGTTGTGGGTTTTACCATCCGGGGAGTTCCACGTGTGCATATGAATCCGCTTGTGAGGAAACTGGGTCCCTCCAACAATCAGGTCGTTCGTCAGCGCAAAATCCACAAGCAGGGCACCATTTTCGTTTAGGTCACTGAGTCCATACGGGCCCAGAACTTCTGGACAGTAAGACCTGTCGGACCCGACTTTTGCGTTGAAATCACCAACGAAGCAGGTAACGTCGTGACGTGGGATGTCTTTGGCTACGGCCTGGAGAGTGTTGTAGAATTCTTCCTTGGTGCTGTCGTCTGCTTCGTTGGTTGGGGCATAGCAGACTACCACAGAGAGCTTGGCGTGGGCCCCGACAAAGCGAGCCCAAAGAATTCTCTCGTTTACCGGTTTCCATGTCAGAAGCGCATTGGACGCTTGCTTGGATAGCAGAAGAGCTACGCCTGCTTCCCTTCTTTTTTCGGGTCCACTATATATGATTGTTTGGCCGAGGGCATTCAGTCTCTCTAAGCCATTGCCTGTCCATCGCGATTCTGAGATTGCCAACAAATCAAGCCGGTAGCGTGACATTTCTTTTAACACCTGTTCAGTTTTTGAGAGTTGTGACATGGTTCTGACGTTCCAAAATCCGATTTTCAGGGGTACGTTTGCTTTCATAAATCGTGTCCGGGGGCGGTCCATTTTCGTTTTCGTTTGAAATCGTGTCCGGGGATGGTCCATGTTCGTCGTCATTTATCAGAGAGCTTCGTTCAACAAAGCTTCGGAAAACAAGCAAACTATTTCGGGGATGTTTCAATTGCAGGATGTTTTCAGCGCGGACGCTTCTGAGAGAAACTTGCAAAGTTTCTGCTCACCCTCCTCCTTTATCCAGGCTTGGGACTGGCTGCATGTATGCAGGCGGAGTTCTATGGAATTTCTATGGCGGAGTTTCTATGGCGGAATGTAAACTCGTATATATAAATTCACACGTTCGCCTTTTCATTTCCACTTTAGCTAAAAAGCGAAGCTTCCAGCAATTATACCCAGAATGAGTTGAACTACGCACCGCATGCGAAATTTTTTAAATCTGTACATTTTCCGTAAAAAATTGAGCCCAACAAATGTTTGCAGAATTTGATTTCGTACATACTACAAGAACCCGATGTGCCGAAAGAATACCGACGCCCGACAAAAGCATTCATAATTCTAGTTTTTGCCCGACAAGACTAAAGATCTTTAGTTCTTGAATGTAAATAGAAGCCGATGTGTCGACAAAACTTAAAACTTTCGGGATGCGCCCGATAAATGTTTACAGAATTTGATTTCTTCCGATGTGCCGACAACAATACCTAGGCCCGACAAAAGTATGCAGAATTCGATTTCTTCTGTGTTTTGCCTGAAACATTTGGAGGATTTTCTTTCTTGCGTATAAAAAGAACCCGAGGTGCCGACGATTCGACGACCGAACGACCGAACCCGATATGCCGTAGAGAATACCGAGGTCCGACAAAAATCATGCAGAATTCGAGGGCTTCTGTGACAAATGTTTTGCAGGATAAGTATTTGCAGGATTTTATTTCTTGCGTATAAATCGAACTCGGTGTGCCGACGAGTCGACCGACGCTTGACAAAAGCAGACACAAATCTTTTTCTTCTGGGTTTCGATTCGACCGATGTGTTTCGACGACCGCTCGACCGAACCCGATATACCGCAGAGAATACCCGACAAAAACCATGCTTCGCCCGACGAAAGTACTTTCTCAAGACCTTTGGGGGGGGGTCCCCCTCCCCTCCCCCTCACAATGATGTCCCTGTTACCATGGCATTCGTGTGACTAAATATCATATCATAAGAGTATTTATGGATAAACCGGAATGCGGTACGTCAAAAGCTGAGTGAAAGATAAAATTCGCATCCGACTAGGGCAGTGTATGTATGCACCTTAAATTCGTGTGTCCAGTTTTCCAGGAGGATTTTGATTGGTCTACAAGATTACAAAACGGATGTAATCCATTATGTAATATGATCTGAAATTCTGAATGCTGGCTTCGGTCTTTGAGAGACCAAGAACAAATAATCTGATAGAACCTCCGCCTTCCTATCTCTGTAATACGGCCATGCGGAGTCGAATATTTTCCCATAGCCTGGGCGATGCAGACGAGCGGAGGTTAGGAGCTGGTTAGGAGCTACACGTCATATCACGTTCCGTTACCTCTACAAATAGCTATATCGCTGTGAAGCCTCGTAGAAGAAACTTTCAAAGGAAAAGTCGATTGGTTCTCTGGACGCGCTCCAGAGCGGGTCAGCGTGCCTCCTGCATGTATTCCTCTGCTGTAAGTAAGTAAGTAAGTAATTTATTTATAACCCGCCATTTTCAGAAAGCGGAGTAAATGAAGAAATTAAATAAAACACATAAACATACACAAAAAGACACTTAATTTCAATCGTCGGCCAGGAAGCAGTGTAGAAGGTCGTGCGCTGGTTGGGTTCTGTTGTCGATGATTTTTGATAGCGACGAAGAAACATCCAAAAGGGTAACACTTGCATCTTGGATTTTGAACTTCTCCGTCAAAGTATGGTTATGGCATAATTTCGACAAGTGGAGCAGGTGCTTTGCATATTTAAAATAACATGATCTCATCTTTTTTATCTCCTTCTTTCGCAGAACATGAGTGACACCAGAACGAAATAGTATAGAATGAGCGCAGAAGGTGCTGTACAATTTGTGAGTAAACGACTGTGAGTAACGACGAAGACAGAAGTACACGGGTATCAACTCAATTTGAGTTACTTGCTCTAGCTTTGAGTCAGTTTTGTCGGGGTATCCATAGTCGCTGCATGGGACCAAAAACGGAGGTTCTATCGGATTATTTGTTCTTGGACTTACCGTAGTTACTACGCATGACGCCACGAGTCCTGGCTTTTTGCCGTCAAGGCTGGAATGATTTTTCTATTTTCCAGCAAAAGGTCATGCCACGGGTGAATCCAACCAATCACGTTACAGAGATGCGTAGTTACCACGCTGACAACTCTCCCGAGCATGGTAAGCAAATAGTTACTATTAGTTACTATTTCGAGAAGGTTTGAACGGTCAGTGTAGTAGCTTTTCGTGAGGTTGGAACGGAAATAGTAACTAATAGTTACTATTGTTAGAAACGTGGGACACGTTCCCAGTCTCATTGTGAATAACAGAGGTTTCTCTTTAGGCCATCTATTTAAATACCTCAGTACTAAATCGAAAGAAATGATTCCAGCGCTTAAATCAACCATCGTGTGGCGATGCAAATCCTTATTTTGGAAGTTACCTTTTTAAGGTACGCTTCTTTTTCTCCTTGCTGCCTTCGTGATCTGCCTGTATTGATAACAGCAGGTTTGACAAAGCCCACTTCACAGCCAACTGCCAAATTAACGAGCCATTTCCAAATACACTGAATAGATGACTCTGCGGCGTCAAATTCAAAGACTCTCGGGACACTGTGGCGCCGGTTTTCAAAACTCTGCCGCGCTTACTCACATTTTGTTTACACTATATAACAGCGGCTTCAAAATGAGCTTTTTCTGCTTCGGCATACATGCAAGAATACTAGTTCAGTCTAAGTTGACCGGGAATCATGCATAAACAAAACGAAAGGTTTCGATGGGATCCCACAACATTAATATTTGTTTCAGACAATTGGGTCTTGTAGGTATCCGGTCTTCACCGGACACCTTAAAAATCTTTACAATTAAAATTTATAAACATATTAAGGCCAATGGCCAATCATCTGAGATGGAATCATTCAGGGATGGATGCAGCGTGTGTTTACCGCCATACGTCATATCTACCTTGACGAAATTGATCAAAACTTCCTGCCTTCCAATTTTCCGGTTTCGGCCGGATCCAGGGCAAACTACTTGTTCGGCATAAAACTAAAGCTAAAAAACGAATTCAGCAGGTCTCCATACTCCTACATCGAACCTCCTCAGAAAAGACTTTTACTTTTTACAAATTTTCCGGTTTTTGGCCGGATTTCGGCAGAACTATTTGTCCGGCAAAATAATCTCCATATAGGGATTCAGCATGCCTCTTTACCACCACATTTAACCTTTAATCAAATGCATTTAAGAATAAACAAATTTCGGGTTCCGGCCAGATTCCGTGCGAACCATACGTCCGGATAGAAAACAATTGTCAGATATTCAGCATGTCTTCTTACCCCTTTATCAGACATATAATCAGCTTCAAATAAAACTTTTACTTTTAACAAACTTTCCGGTTTTGGCCGGATTCGGTCGAGCTGTTTATCCGGCAAAAAAAACAATGTTCATATACGCGCTCAGCTTGTCTTCTTACCCTTCCATCGACTATCTCATTAGCTATTAAAAAATATGTTGTTTGCCCCTTAATTTGACCCCCCCCCCATCCTAAAAGTATGGGTACAGAGCCCGTATCCCCCCACAGATGTTTTGGGATTCCGCAAATATTCTCAAAAAGGCCAATGCTGGAATATCGCTGAAGAATATCCTAGCTTACTTATCGGAATCATTTATTGTAGAATAGCCTTACATGAGTTACATGACGGGTTTGAACCGATAAAATACAGCAAATATAAATAAAACAAGAGCTACGAGCTCATATGGCACTTGTACGAGTAGGCTGTACAAGAAAGTAGATGAAAACGTCACAAAATACACCCGCCATCCAAAAAGGCGGTTCGGAAATAGAAATAGGATATTTAGTTCCACTCATTTCTGAGCAGTTCCGGCATCGTCTCGATTGCAAATGCACATGACTGTTCAAACTTTCATCCCAATAAATCCATTTGTTTGATCCCTAGACGTGCTACACGATTTCCGGTACTCACTCTATTTCCACCTACCGTGGCCGAATCTGGTTCGGAATAAAAAAAAATCGACCACCTAAAGCATCTTCGTTTATACCATCTACCAAATTTCACTCGAATCTGAGCATTTTTGGAAAGTTCCGGTACCCCCCCCCCTTCCCACCAACGTTGTCGGAGCCGGTTCGGGCCCAATCTCTTAATTCCCTCATCAAGTTTGACTGAAATTGGAGCATAGCCTATCTGCAAGTTTCCAGTACCCCCCCCCCTACCTTGGCCGAATCCGGCCCAGACGCCAAATAACAAATCTAGGCCGCATAAACTCGGCACTGTCGAATTGCATCTCATTCGGTCCATCCGTTTGGTTTTTGTGCATGTAAAAAGTCCCCCCACCCCCCATTCCCCTAATCGTGGTCGCATATGGTTCGAACGCATGTTTTACATGTCGAGGCCATCGATTCGTATCACCCATGAAGTTTCACTCGAATCAGACCACTCGTTCGCAATTTATAGAAGTCCATATTTCTCTTCTCTTGCTCCCCCAAAAATGCTCGGATCTAGGAACGGAAGTTTCCGGGGGTATGTTGTGTCAGGTTTTTAAGTCAAGATAATTCGGGTCGCTAATATGCCTGCAAAGTTTCGTTGTCGTTTTACATCTGGAACTATTCTAACTCACTACTACCGGAATTCCAGGAAACCCCCTCCAACTCCCCCCACAGAGCCCCGAAACCATCTAGCTCCGTTAATTTCATCTAGGCCTGATGCTTGTTCCATCCATTAAGTTTCGTCCCAATCCCTCTACTTTTAGAGTTTCTTGAGTTTTCCACCCCCCCCCCCCATCCCCCCAGGTATCGGACCCGACTCGGACGTGACACTGAACGTCCGAGGCGATAGCTCACCAGACAAGTTTCATTCAAATCCGGTCACCCGTTCAAAAGTTATGCACGCCACTAGATTCCGGACTCCCCATCCACCCACTCCCCCCACGATGGTCGGGTCGGGGAAACGGCTTTTCTCAAGTCAATCTGTTCGGATCCCTGACATACCTGCCAAGTTTCATCGCCCTAGGACATCAGGAAGTATGCCGAACTCGCGGGATCGCTAGAAATCCGGACCCCCACCCCAACTCCCCCACAGTGCCCTGATCCGGTCCGGTTATGTCAATGACGTGTCGAGGACCTGTGCTTGTTTTTCCCACCAAGTTTCATCCCGATCCCTCCACTCTAAGCGTTTCTCAAAATTTCCAGTTCCCTCCTCCAACTCCTCCCAGTGTCATCGGATCCGGTCCGGTTATGTTAATGACGTGTCTAGGACCTGTGCTTGTTTTTCCCACCAAGTTTCATCCCGATCCCTCCACTTTAAGCGTTTCTCAAAATTTCCGGTTACCTCCTCCAACTCCCCCCAGTGTCATCGGATCCGGCCTGGATTTAAAGTGAGGTGTCTGAGACACAAGGTCATCCTAAATATCAATTTTCATCAAGATCCGATCACCCGTTCAAAAGTTATGCACGCCACTAGATTCCGGACTCCCCATCCACCCACTCCCCCCACGATGGTCGGGTCGGGGAAACGGCTGTTCTCAAGTCAATCTGTTCGGATCCTTGACATACCTGCCAAGTTTCATCGCCCTAGGACACCAGGAAGTATGCCGAACTCGCGGGATCGCTAGAAATCCGGACCCCCATCCCAACTCCCCCACAGTGCCCTGATCCGGTCCGGTTATGTCAATGACGTGTCTAGGACCTGTGCTTGTTTTTCCCACCAAGTTTCATCCCGATCCCTCCACTTCAAGCGTTTCTCAAAATTTCCGGTTCCCCACCCCAACTCCCCCACAGTGCCCTGATCCGGTCCGGTTATGTCAATGACGTTTCTAGGACCTGTGGTTGTTTTTCCCACCAAGTTTCATCCCGATCCCTCCACTTTAAGCGTTTCTCAAAATTTCCGGTTCCCTCCTCCAACTCCCCCCAGTGTCATCGGATCCGGCCCGGATTTAAAGTGAGGTGTCTGAGACACGAGGTCATCCTAAATATCAATTTTCATCAAGATCCGATCACCCGTTCGCAAGCTAAAAATACCTCAAATTTTGGCTTCACCCTCCCTCCACTCCCCCCCCCAGATGGTCGAATCGGGGAATTGATGATTTCCTATTTAAGCTGGTCGGGTCCCAGACATGCCTGTCAATTTCCATCGTCCCAGCACATCAGGAAGCACGGAACTCGCGGGATCACTACAAATTCGGACTTCTCCCCCCCCCCCCCCCCAAGTCCCCCAAAGTGAGCGGATCAGTTCCGATTATATCAGTCACGTATCTAGGACTTTTGCTTGTACTTTCCACCAAGTTTCATTCGGATCCCTCCACTCTAAGTGTTTTCCAAGATTTCCGGTTTCCCCCTCTAACTCCCCCCAGTGTCACCGGATCCGGTCTGGATTTAAAATGGAGGGTCTGAGACACGAAGTCCTTCCATGTATTAAGTTTCATTAAGATCCGATCACCCGTTCGTAAGCTAAAAATATCTCATTTTTCCTATTTTTTCCGGAATCCCCCTCCCTCCACTCCCCTCCAGATGGTCGGATCGAGGAAGCGACAATTTCTAATTTAATCTGGTCCAGTTCCTGATATGCTTGCCAAGTTTCATCGTCCTAGCTTATCTGGAAGTGCCCGAACTAACAAAACCGGGACCGACAGACCGACAGACCGACAGACCGACTGACGGACAGAAATAACAATCGCTATATGGCACTTGAGTAAGCTCAAGTGCCATAAAAACATGCACTGAACAGGATTCCTTATTGAAGCATTCCGTAAAAAATGGAACGAATTGTCGGCGAACCTGTTCGTTATCCTTTTGACGGGCACTAGCTTATTACACCGACAAGTCCGACTATTACTTGGGGCGTCAGGACTTGGGTCTGTATTTTTCACTAGAGAGTAAGCTTCAGCCAATTTTCATAATCGGCTATGCCGGCAATAAATTAGGCAGTTCATCTTATCCGACAAGCCGTATGGCTTACTCCTTTATTGAATAAAATAAAATAAAAATGCTTCTAAAAATACTTATTCTGAAGTTTTAACACATGGCCACCGGTGCTGGCGGATGTTCAGCCGCCGATCTGCGATCGAAGAAGCTTGGTAACGAGGGGTTGCCCACTCTAGATTTTAGTGTACAGCAAGTGATCGGTGCAGGCAGTGGATGACATCAGCCGGCACCAGTGGCCACGTGTCAAAACTTCAGAATAAGCATTTTTAGAAGCGTCTGAAAGATTTTTATTTTATTTTATTTTATTCAATAAAGGAGTAAGCCATACGGCTTTTCGCATAAGATGAACTGCCTAATTTATTGCCAGCATAGCCGATTTCGGTCGCTGCCGGGAAAGGGTGTACAGAAGGTGCCGGGGGTGGGCAGCCCCTCGCTTGGTAACTTCGAGTCATTAGGGAGCCGTATGATTTAAAATATGGAGCCAGTATTATTATTGTCGCACACTTCTGCACAGCTTCCGTTTGAGTCATTTTTAAATAACTCACATGAAAGGCTTTTCTTATACTAATATCTCATGAACAATGACGTAACTACACAAATATCCATTCCTTCACGCTGTTAGTTGCAGAGTCTCCACCTTCGCTTACCTCTCGTCACTCAACACCGCGCTTCCCGAATTCCTGCCGTTAGCAAAACGAATCCTCTATCCAAATCATTAGAAAGAGCATAGAAAGTGACGCGACAAAAACCGTGGCCTTTGATTTTGTCAAAGAAACTTGAGGTTGTGTTGAAGAGAAATTTCGGCATTCATTCTTGTTATTCAATAACTGCAATTGGAATTTCTTCCGATTTCAGACTGTTCTGACTTGTTCGGGAAAATTTACTATCCCCAGGGAATCCCGCGCTGAATTTATGAATTTAAAATAATAAATATTTAAAGCTCGCAAAGAACTCCTAAATTATTTACAGGGGGAGGCCTTACAGAAAGGCGTTAATACGTTAAAGGAGAATAAAATTGCTCGTAGGCCGGCCGAATATAGAAATTCAGGGCCCCTAGGCGTTTAATATAAATTTAATATAAAGGACCCTTCACACTATAAAGTGTTTCTACCAAGATGCCCTAAAATCGTTGACTACTGTAAAGTTTAGCTATGCTTACAGAAAATTACACAAGGCTTCCGATGTTTGTAGCCTATTTTCATGTCACTTGTCTTGGATGACAAACTTGGCAACAATTGCATAACCGGTCTCCGGACCAATAAGCTTCTCGGGAACTATGATTGAGAAACTTACACGTCACGTAAAGAGAGCAAACGTGACAAACGTGATAATCAGCGTAATGCAAATAGAGGAGATAGGATACGCTTATGAAGTTTAGGATCTCGGGAACAAGAATGGATGGAGATACTAGTGAAGTAAAATCAATTATTAAGCTCGACGTTTCCCCTAATAGAGTTAAATTTAACAGAATTTATTGGTAATTTAACAAAAACAAATTTTATCTTATTTTCTGTATATGTTAAACGTACTTTGACCTTAAAACATAGACAAGTAGACTTATAACTGAAATAGACAAGTAGGCTACCAACATATTTTTTACATTAAATAACCACTACTTCGATCCTTTGCTGAGGCGCCTTCCGAGTTTGATGCCCTAAAGTTGATGAGAATCATGTCATGTGGCCAAAAAAGTACGAATATTTTAACTTCGGTTCGTTAGAACTATGTAAGTAGTAGCCTATGTCATTCCTTTAAAGAGGGTCTCAAAAAACGTTTTTTCTGCTAACGACCAACTCGTATCTCTATATCGTGAAACCAGCATCCTTTTCCTTACACAAAAGTGTAATAAACACAAAAATGCATTTATTTCCTCCCGGTTCCTACTGGCAAGAGGCTAACGTCCGGTCTTCACCTCCCAGAACTTCCGGTCTTCACCTCCCAGAACTTCCGGAATCTGGGCTTCCTGATTATTCTTTGACGTCTTCTGTAAATTGCGTCTGGAAAATGAACCGGTCCAAACGTATATCAAAATAATCCGGAAAAGGGGCTTTTGAACTTCCAGATTTCCGGAATTTTGAAGTATTGCAGAAGAAATTAAAAAAAAATCTCGAAAAATCTGGGAACCCAGATTCCGGAAGGTGAAGACTCAACTTAACTCCCTTGCTCAAAACTTGGATGGGGTTTGGCGACGCAGGGATTCTTAATTTCTTTCTGTGAACACATTAATCATACACTGAATCAAATATTGGGGGAGTGAATTTTTGGGGAGAGATGGCTGGTTGAAAAAGGAACTTGAAAGGTACTTGCGGATAGGTTGGAAGCATAAAAAAGAGTCTTTGTCGTTAGGATTCCTTAGAACTTTAAAAGAGTTTCTTGTTTGTTTTTTATTTGTCCTGTAGGCGACGGATTCGGGCTTCAAGTTGAATAATTCAACGGGTTTCAAATCCAGTTGACAAATAGTATCAATACACTCCCTCGTTCGCATTCAGATCTATTTACCCTCCACAAACATGCTGCCGTGTCAGCTCACTAAATTATTAGCCAGTTTTTTGGGATCCCAAAACGTAAGTGGAGGGATACCTATGACATCGCAAAAGTTGTCCGTCTGTCCGTCCGTCCGTCTGTGCGCACTGTAACTCACGAAGGGAATGAGATATTTTGATGAAACTTGGTGTGAGGATTCTTTGGATCAAGAGTAAGGTCAAGTTCGTAGATGAGCTATTTAGCCGTACATTTAGGGGTGGGGGAGGGGTTTTATATTTGTAAACAGATAATGTGATAGTCGATTATGAGGTAAGAAGACATGTTGAACACGATGGAGAAAACCATTTTGTCATCGGAAAAGTAGTTCCCCCGGAAACCGGCCAAAACCGGAAAGTTTGTTAAAAGTAAAAGTTTTATTTGAAGTTGTTTAGATGTTCGATTTAGGAGTAAGAAGACATGCTAAACACGATGATGAAAACCGTTTTATCGCCGGACAAGTAGTTAGCCCAGAATCCGGCCAAAACCGGAAAGTCTGTTAAAAGTAAAAGTCTTATTTGAAGTTGATTAGATGTTCGATTTAGGGGTAGGAAGCCATGCTGAGCACAATGGTGAAAACCATTTTCTCGCCGAACAAGTAGTTCGCCCGGAATCCGGCCAAAACCGGAAAGTTTGTTAAAAGTAAAAGTTTTATTTGGAGTCGATTAGATGTTCGATTTAGGGGTAAGAAGACATGATGAACAATTATGTGAAAACAATTTTCTACCCAAGCAAGTAGTTCGCCCGGAATCCGGCCAAAACCGAAAATTGTTAAAAGTTAGAGTTTTATTTGTAGTTGATTAGATATTCGATTTAGGGGTAAAGAGATGGTGAATCCGTGTATGACAATCAGTTTTTACCCGGACATATAGTTCGACGGGAATCCGGCTGGAGCCGGAAAATTTGTTATAAGTTGAATTTGTATTTGAAGTTGACTAGATGTTCAATATTGGGGAAAGAAGATACGCTGAGTTCGTTTTTGAGCTTTCTTTTTTCGACGGAAAAGTAGTTCCGGAATTTGGCCGAAACCGGGAAATTGGCAGAAGTGGCAGGAAGTTTTCGTCAAAACAGAGATGGCTTATAGGGGTAAACACACATGCTGATTCAATACCTGAACTTGTTTTTCTCAGATGATTACCCTGTTTTTGAATTTTAATAGTAAAAATGTTCAAGGAGTCTGGCGAAGACTGGATCTGGCGGAGACAAGACCCAATTGTCTGGATCAAATATTGAATTTTTGGGATCCCATCGAAACCTTTGGTCTTGTCAATGCTGAACCAATGTGCTTGTCACTGTAATTGACTAATTAACAATACAATATCCATGAGTTTCCAACATCAGCATGTGTTAAGTTTGACCAATTTTTGCCAATAACGTCTTTTTGGGATCCCAAAACGTAAGTGGAGGGATACCTATGACATCGCAAAATTGTCCGTCTGTCCGTCTGTGCGCACTATAACTCTCGAAGGGAAAAAGATATTTTGATGAAACTTGGTGTTGAGGGTTCTTTGGGTCAAGAGTAAGGTCGAGTTCGTAGATGGGCTCTGTACTGTAGCTCTATATTTAGGGGTGGGGGAGGGGGTTTAAATTAAGGGGCAAGTGAAATATTTTTAAACAGATAATGTGATAGTCGATTATAGAGTAAGGAGACATGCTGAACATGATGGTGAAAACCATTTTGTCATCAGACAGTAACTCTTTCCTAACTTCGAATTTTAAAGTGAAGAATCCTTTGGAAACTTTAAATGGTAAAATTCAGAACTTTCATAAAAAGGCTGACAACATTCTTCTTCATCACAACCTTTTTCCTTTTTTCACAAAAAAGTCCCCTGCTTAGTTTGTTTATTTTGAGCTCTTTCTTTTTTTTTTTTTTTTTTTTTTTTTTTTCATGTACTTCATTGTATATTTAGTAGGCTAAATTGTCTTTAACGGTCAGCTGTTTATTAGTATGTAAGTGTGTGTGAGTTTGACTGACATGTTGTTGTTCCTTTTTATACATTACTCTTCAGTTTTGAAGGATTCAAATAAATAATAATAATAATAATAATAATAATAAAAGTAGTTCGCCCGGAATCCAGCCAAAACCGGAAAGTTTGTTAAAAGTAAAAGTTTTATTTGAAGCTGATTAGATGTTTGATGTAGGGGTAAGAAGACATGCTGAGCACGGTGGTGAAAACCATTTTTTCTCCGAACAAGTAGCTAGCCCGGAATCCGGCCGAAACCGGAAAGTCTTTTAAAAGTAAGTTTTATTCGAAGTTGATTAGTTGTTCGATTTAGGGGTAGAAAGACATGCTGAACATGACGGTGAAACCATTTTCCCGCAGGGCAAGAAGTTCGCCCGGAATTCGGCCAAAACCAGAAAGTTTGTTAAAAGTAAAATGTTTTATCTGAAGTTCATTAGATGTTCGATTTAGGGGTTAGAAGAAATGCTGAACACTTATTTGAAAAGTATTTTCTACCCGGATTACTTGTTCGCCCGGAATTAGGCCGAAACCGGACAATGTGTTAAAATCAAAAGTTTAATTTGAAGTTGATTAGATGACAGATTAGGGGTAAAAAGGCACGCTGAACCTGTATACGACAATCTTTTTTTTACCGGGACATATAGTTCGTTCGGAATCCGGTTGAAACCGGATTTTCTTCTAAGGAGTTTTACTTGAAGTTGATTAGATGTTCTTTATACGGATAAGGAGATACGTTGATTCGCTTCTGAACTTTTTTTTTTTTCTGGACAAGTATGGTAGTTCGTTCGCAAGTGTCTGGATCAAGTATTAGATTTTTGGGATCCCATCGAAACCTTTGGTCTTGTTCAATGCTGAACCCGTTTAATGTGCTTGTCACTGTAATTGAATAATTAGCAATACATTATCTATGAGTTTCAAACATCAGCATGTGTTAAGTTTGACCAATTTTGCCCATAACGTCTTTTTGGAGAAGCGGGTAGAAGGAAGAGCGTTCGCCAACGGCTGCCTATTATACTGCAAACACACGGTCAGGATTTCCCGGTCGGATTTCCTGCGTTTTCAACATCAAGTTAAAAAAAAACTCAACTTTTACATGTGGAAGTGATGATGCCGATGGTGCCGAAAATACGAGCAGGAATTCCAGACCGGGAGCACGCGACCCTGGGCTCAAGGCATTATTCATTCACGGGTCTAAAACTTTATTCAAAACTATACTTGAACTTACTATTTCTAAAAAAAATTACTAACAAGGCCAGTTGCCTTGTTAGCGTCCCTTCTGTGAGAGATACATTATGCACTGTGATTACCTGTCACTTGGCAAAAACATAAAAAGTAGAGACACGACGTGTTACACGATCACAAAACAACCAATACATCACGTGACAAAACGTGTTTGCGCAACGACTAAGAGCTTTACTTTTATTGACACTGTAGGGAGGGGAGTAACGGAAAACAGAGGCGTTACAGTTTATTTATTTATAAGAAATTAATACCATAAAGTTTGTTACTTGAAAAAAAAACAGTGATCATCGTGATACAGGTTTCCAATTAGTCTATTTAGTGTGTTTTTCAACTATGTGAAAAGCTGTAGTCATGTATACTTAGATTGTTTTGTTTAGTGTTTTAATATGTGTATTTTACTCGTACTCCGCTGTTATCCGAAAAGCGGGTCACAAATAAATAAATTATCTTCGATGAACGCATGAATGGTGTGAACGGTGTGAGTGAGTTTGATGTCGTCAAAACAGTTGAGTTTTTCATGAAAACAGTCGGTTTTTCTGAAAACTGGTCGATTTTTTGTCAAAATAGACGGTTTTTCTGGAAATCAGTGGATTTTTCTGAAAATCAGTGGATTTATTCTGAAAATCAGTCGATTTTTTTCAAAAATATCATTTTTGTTGTTGAAAACAATCGTTTTTCTGCAGAAAAAGTCGGTAAAATGGTTAACTAGAGTTGTTAGGAATGAACGCTTTACTAGGATTAAGAGACTGGGCCGATTCCTGAGGACAGCGAAGGCACATAGAGTAGATTTTTGAATTAGGGAAATAACAAAGAAATATTGAAAATGGTTATTAGAGAAGAGAAAGACTAAGGTTGCGTTCCCCCAACTTACCAATTGTTAACAATCGTATTTTACTTCGGGGCGGAGCTAACTGCAGTTTTAAGTTTCCCAGTTCTACAACTGTTAACTATTTTGTAACGATGTTCACCGACCATCGTTGCAAAATATTTAACAATCGTTAAGCTCTGGAACGGAAATTGTAGGTGGGCGGAGCTTAAATTTCGAAATCCGAAACGTGGAGCGCAAAAAGTTAACGTTTGTTAACAATTTGTTAACAATCGTTAAGTGGCGGAACACAACCTAAGGAGGAGCTTTTTCTCTCTTTTGTGTTGTTATTTTGTTTTGTGCGTTTTCTTCTAGTATATGATACTTCTTGTGATTTTTTGTTGCCATGGCCCTCGGGCTGCTTAGCAATTAATAAATCTAATCTAATCTAATTTCCACAAGGAGCCCGAAGGGACCAGGCAGGGGGAAAACAAACAATAATAAAAACAAAACAAAATTAGTAGTGAACTGAATGACAAAGGTTGCGTTCCGAAACTTAACAATCGTTAACAAATTGTTAACAGTTGTTAACTTTTTGCGTTCCACGGTTCTGATTTCGAAATTTAAGCTCCGCCCACCTACAATTTCCGTTCCAGAGCTTAACGATTGTTAACTATTTTGCTACGATGGTCAGTGAGCATCGTTACAAAATAGTTAACAATTGTAGAACTGGGAAAAGGTAACGATCGCTAAAGCTGCAGATAGCTCCGCCCCAAAGTAAAGTTAACGATTGTTAACAATTGATAAGTTTGCGGAACGCAACCAAAATGTTCCTCAGCCGAGTTTTGAACCCAGTATTGGCTTTCCAGGACACAGCTCTTCAGCTGACTTACAGAGAAGGTCGGGAACTTAGTCCGCAAACCACTACAATAGTCAGGTAGAAGCAAGCCAGAGGATCAGTGATCCCGCTCAAAGGCAAATTCATTTAATTAGCTCACATCCTCATGTCATGGATAATAGTTGCGTTTTTGCTGATACCATGGTATCTGTTACCACGGTCTAAAGTCGTTTTTGCAGTTATTGTGGTCTCTGATACCACGGTCAAAAGGCGTTTTTGCAGTTATCGTAGTCTCTGGCCAGTTATCGTGGTATCAGATATTCAGATACTACGGTCCGACCGTGGTAACTGGTCGTAATATCTGAAAAGTCATCTCACTTTCATCAAATTCTGTCAGATTGATGAGAAAGAAGTTTAGCACTTAGTGATGTAACTGGATATCTGTTTTTTTTTTTGGGATGACTTCAAAAAGTGCAATTTCGGCAATAGTCGTTTTTGCAGAGCACCGTGTATCAGATACCACGATAACTGCAAACACGAGTAATTGCAGATCCAGTTACCGTGGTAACAGATACCATGGTATCTACGAAAACGCAACTAATAGTCAGATAGAAGCTGGCCAGAGGAACAGTGATCCCGCTCAAAGGCAAATTCATTTAATTAGCTCACATCCTCATGTCATGGAAGATAATGTACAAGTCCCTTTTATTAAGCGTCATCTACGCCATCTAACATTTGTAACAACAAAATTGTGTTATTTTCTGTGGCTAAGTATGATTTGAATTGTTATTTTTAAGAAAATAACGGAAACGTTATGCTTTGAGATTGTGTGTTTAACATAGTGATGATGATGATGATGACATTTAATGACACTTAAGAAGCGGAAAATAGTGCAGTATAGACAGTAGTTGAGACAGTGGTTTCCTACCTTTTCCGTACCGCGTACCCCGAATAAAGGTTAAAAAAAGCTGCGGACCCCTAAACAAGGTTAAAAAGGCTGCCGTACCCCTTTTATGACGAATTGTTGTTTTACTACATTACCAGGGTTAGAACCTCAAAATGACGATATTTATTGTCATCAATGACAAGAACATGTAAATCTGAAATTGCGTACGATGGGGTATCTGGTTTTGAGGACAATACAGGAACTGAGCTAGGGGACTCAAAAACGAGCTAAAAAACGTTGAAGCGAGGTATTAAAGCTATAGACTAGCTTGATTTTGGGATCGTATCTGTGGCACGATCATCATCAGCATCAGTGCGGAGCAGCTTTTTGCCCTATGTTATCTTTCTCTTTCTGCTTAGATTTTCAAATATCCAATTGACAAAAAGCTGAGAAGTGTAATTTTTTCGTTGGCATACCGTTTAAAAGTCTGACACCCGGTGAATAGCCATAGCGTCAGTCTTTTTGTCGTGACGCTTTTTTTTAGTTAAAGGATAAGGCAGTGATTTATTTTATTGGTTCTTACGGCTGATCAGAGTGCAATGGTATTTCCAAATCATTCGATTCAGTTTGGCAAGAAAATAAATATATTTACAAGGATTTATATACTATATACAAAGCTGGGATCCAAAATTTAGTATTTGCTCCCGACAATTCGGTCTTGTAGATATTCGGTCTTCGACAGACTTCTTAAACATTTTTACTTTTAAAATTTACAAACAGGTTAAGGCCAATGTTAATAATCGGAGAAGACCAAGTTCTTTGACAATGCAAACCGGATACGCCAGCTAAATTTCAACAAGTTCAGATATATTCAGATATCCGTTTTCCGCTATCAAATATCCAGATATGGATTCAGCATATGGTTTACCCAAAAGCCTACGTCGTATCTCCTTCCTTCCTTACTTCTGCCCAACTTCCGGTTTCGGCCGGATTCCAGACAAACTACTCGTTTTGCAAAACACTGAACCTCTAAAACGAATTTCTGAAAACGAATTTCGAATGTCTCCTTACCCCTTTATCCAACCTCTATATAATCAACTTCAGATTAAACTTTTATTTTTAACAAATTTTCCGGTTTCAGCCGGATTCCGAGCGATCTATACGTCCGGTAAGAAAATGATTGTCATATGCGAATTCAGCATGTCTTCTTACCCGCAAATCGAACATCTTATCAAATTTAAATAAAACTTTTACTTTTAACAAATTCTCCAGTTTCGGCCAGATTCCAGCCGAACTAATTGTCCGGCGAGATTGTCCCCTAAATCGAACCTCTAATCAACTTCATGTTAAACTTTTACTTTTCACAAATTTTCCGGTTTTCGCCGAATTCCGGGTGAACCATTGGTCCGGCGAGAAAATAAATTTCATTTTCAAATTCAGCATATCTCCTTACCCTACATCAACTATCTCAATAGCTTTCAAAAAAAAAATTGTTTGCCCCTTAATTTGAAACCCCTCCCCCACCCTCAAATATAGGGCTACAGA
Source organism: Branchinecta lynchi (assembly GCA_023053575.1). NCBI lineage: Eukaryota > Metazoa > Arthropoda > Branchiopoda > Anostraca > Branchinectidae > Branchinecta > Branchinecta lynchi. The sequence continues at coordinate 14,505,408 of JAKZAP010000009.1, read as the reverse complement.
GCCCATCTTCGAACTTCATGTGTACTTGACCAAAAGGATCCTCCCACAAAGTTTCATCAAAATATCTCAATCCCTTCGAGAGTTATCGTGCGGACAGACGGACAACTTTTGCGATGTCATAGGTACCCCTCCACTTACGTTTTGGGATCCGAAAAATAGCTTTTGTAGGATGAAAGCTGGCACGGGAAAGACTTACTTTTGCCCTCCCTGGAAGTTGCACGAGGTGGTTGAACCACTTACTCTTACAATGCCAAGCGCTTTCGCTTTTGAGGGTTATATTTGTTGGGGGTGGGTTGGTATCGCTTCCCGGTATCCTTAATCTACGAACCCGAAATGCATCGTTGAATTATGCAAATATGTTACTAAAGCATTTAGACTCAGGAAATAAAGTTCAGCCTAGTTTGTGTACCATAACACACTGTAAAAAGTTCCTCCGAGTAATGATTAAAGTTAATTGCAGTATTTACAACTGGGATTAATCTTATCTCTACTGAGATAAGTTTAATGCTAATTAGAGACAAGATTATCTTTTTAGAGACAAGAATAATCCCATTAGTAAATACATATGCAAGATTTTTTTTTTACAGTGCAGCTTTAGAGGTGTACCAGTTTTTTTGTGAAGGGGCTCATGAATTGAATCTTGTATGGCCATTTGGCTTAATAAACAAACGTTATTATTATTATATTATTGTTTTATCTTCGGCACTTCATGAGGACAAAGCTCAATATTATTTCCAAATCATTTTAGATTCGGTTCTGCAAGACAAAAAAAATGTTTACAGGGATTTGGATGTTAAAAAATGTTAACAGGGATTTCCATGTTACATTAAAAAGTGTTTACAGGGAGTTGGATGTTACAAAATGTTTACAGGGATTTGCATGTTACATTAAAAAGTGTTTACAGGAATATGGATGTTATAAATTGTTTACAGGGATTTGCATGTTACATTAAAAAGTGTTTACAGGAATTTGGATGTTACAAAATGTTTACAGGGATTTGCATGTTACATTAAAGTGTTTACAGGGATTTGGATGTTACATTAAAAAGTGTTTACAGGAATTTGGATGCTAAAAAATGTTTACAGGGATTTGCATGTTACATTAAAAAGTGTTTACAGGAATTTGGATGTTAAAAAATGTTTACAGGGATTTGCATGTTACATTAAAAAGTGTTTACAGGGATTTGCATTTTACATTAAAAAGTGTTTACAGGAATTTGGATGTTAAAAAATGTTTACAGGGATGTGCATGTTACATTAGAAAGTATTTACAGGAATTTGGATGTTAAAAAATGTTTACAGGGATTTGCATGTTACATTAAAAAGTGTTTACAGGGATTTGCATGTTACATTAAAAAGTGTTTACAGGAATTTGGATGTTAAAAAATGTTTACAGGGATGTGCATGATACATTAGAAAGTGTTTACAGGAATTTGGATGTTAAAAAATGTTTACAGGGATTCGCATGTTACATTAAAAAGTGTTTACAGGAATTTGGATGTTAAAAAATGTTTACAGGGATTTGCATGTTATATTAAAAAGTGTTTACAGGGATTTGGATGTTACATATATTAGTGGTTTGTTTTCTTGGCAGCTCTTGAGGACAGAGTGCACTGTTATTTCCTCCGGTATTTCCTTATCACTGAATTCGGTTTGGCCAGAAAAGAAAACAAATGTTTACAGGGTTTTGTATATGATTGTTATTTATTTTCTTACTAGTTCTTGAGGACGAATCGCAATGGTATTTCCAAATAAGTGGATTCAGTTCGGCAATAGAAAAACAAATGTGTATCAATCCAGTGGCCAAATAGTATCAATACCCTCAAATAGTATCAAAGCATGAAACTTGACAAGTATCAAGAACAAGTGTCTCAGATGTTCAGTTTCAAATAAGGACGGGATCTGATAACGGTCGTGGGGGGGGGGGGGGCTAGAAGGGGACACCGGAATCTCGTGAAAAGCTTCTATATAAGCTAGGCAGATGAAGATTGGCAGGCGTGTCAGGGACCCGACCAGATTAACTTGGAAATGATCCCTTCCCCGATCCGGCCATCGTGGGGGGAATGGAGGGATGGGGAATCTGGAAACTATTAACATGCATAACTTTGCAACGGGTAATCTGACATGCAAGAAACTGGACAAGTGTCAAGAACAAATGTCTCAGATGTTCAGTTTCAAATCCGGACCGGATCCGATAACGGGAGGGATGGAGGGTGGCCCCGAAAATCTCATGAAATGCCTCCACATAAGCTAGACGATGAAAGTCGGCAGGGATGTCAGGGACCCCACCAGATTAAGTAGAAAATAATCACTTCCCCGATCCGGCCATCGTGGGGGGAGTGGAGGGATGGGGAATCCGGAAACTAGTAACATGCATAACTTTGGAACGGATAATCGGACACGCATGAAACTCGACAAGTGTCAAGAACAAGTGTCTCAAATGTTCAGCTCAAATCCGAACCGGAACCGATAACTGGGAGAGCTGTAAGGGGGCACCGGAAATCTCGTGAAACGCTTGGAGTCGAGGGATCGGGACGGAACTTGGAGGGACGAACACCCATAAATCCTAGATACATTATTGACAAAACAGGACCGGGTCGTGTCACAGTGGGGGGAGTTGGAGGGTGTTTCCCGGAATTCCAGTGGTCGCTAGTTAGGGTACTTCCAGATGTGCTAGGACCATGAAACTTGGCAGGCATATTAGCTAGTCTACCAGATTGACTTGAAAATAGTTCGGGTGAGCTATTTGTCAGGCAAAAAAATAATTTTCATATACGGATTCAGCATGATTCAGCTCATTAGCTGTAAAAAATATTTTATTTGCCCCTTCCCCGATCCGATGATCGTGGGTGGAGTGAAGGGGAGACTTAACAAGTGTCAAGAACATGTGTCTCAGACGTTCAGTTTCAAATCTGAACCGTCAGATCACGGGGGGGGGGAAGTTGGAGGGGGCACCGGAAATCCCGTGAAACGCTTAGAGTCTAGGGATCGGAATGAGACTTGGTTGGAAGAACATGCGTAAACCCTAGACATGTTACTGACAAAAAAGGACCAGGTCGTATCACAGTGCGGGAATTGGAGAAGGTTTCCCGGAATTGCGGTGATCGCGAGTTAAGCTACTTCCAGGTGTAGTACGTCGACGAAAACTGTCACGCATATTAGTCACCCGATCAGATTGACTTGGAAATAGTCCTTTGCCCGACTCGTTCATCAAGGAGGAAGTGGAAGGATTGGGAATCCGGAAGTGAAATTCATAACTTTGGAAGTCTAGACCGGATCCGACAACTGGGGGGGGGGGGGGGGGTCTGCAGAGGGTACCAGACATCTCGTGAAACATTTAGAGCCGATGGATCGGGACGGAACTTGGTGGGGACAATAAGCATAAGTCATACAGACATTATTGACAAAATAGGACCTGACCGGGGCATTGCGGGTGGAGCTGCAGGCGGTTTCCCGGATTGCCGGTGATCACGACTTGGGTGATTGGGTCACGTACTTCCAGATTATCTATGACGAGGAAACTTTGCGGTCGTATCAGGGATCACATTGACTTACAAATAGTCACATTCTCCGATTCGATCATAGTGGGGGATGGAGGGATGTTGAATCCGGAATATATTGGCATGACTAACTTTCGAGTGTGTTATCGGATGTGAATAGAACTTGACAATTGGCAAGAGCTAACGACTCAGGTCTCCCATTTCAAGTCCCAACCAGTTCAAATAACGATGTGCGGAGCTCGAAGGTGGCCGCTGGAAATCTCGTGAAAACCCTTCCAACCACTTTTGTCAGTTCCAGTTCGGGCACGACTGAATTATGCGCGAATCGGAACCAGAATACGACAATACTTCTACTTCTGAAATGGTTGCGAACGAGTGTAACAACCATCTCAGATAACTAGACCAAGCCGTCTTCTCATGACATGAATATCGGGAGAGAGATCCAGCCTTGACAACTGCAAACCACAGTTGACAAACATGCTCACTGTTCTTACAAGTGTCATATGAGCTTTCAGCTCTTCTTTTTAATAGTATTTCTTAGGCGTACATTACGAATTTGTCCTCTCAGTCGGGATTTAGATTTTTATTTTTTGGTTTATTGTTAAAAATAACCTAAACCTGAACCTGACCAGGCCTGGCTTTAAACTTTCTTCCGACTAGAGCCTGAAATTTCGTTACAATAAATCTCATTGACTTATGCTTTCAGTGCCGTCAAATAGTAGACCTTCTATTCAAACAACTCGACCCATTCCATCGATTTTTTTCCTCACAACTTGGCCTCATCGCTCTTATATTCCCAGCATATTCCTCCTCGGTTTTTCTAAGCCTTTGATACATACATGTCTGTGGCATCTATATGAAGGATTATTTAGCTTTCAAAAGTGTTTGCCAGTTGATCCTCTAGTTATGAATCAGATATTTACACATCATTTTCCATAAATATTCATGAAGAATTCCAGGCAATTGCGTCGGTAATCGAAGAGGTTTAAGGTTTGAATGAAGGGGGAGGGGTATGTGAGCAGCCTAGCTCTCTGTTCTGTTCTTCAAAAAGAAACATTGATGACGCAGTATTGTAATCGAAGAGATTTTAACTGGATACAGGTGGCGGGGGGGGGGGGGGGGAAGGAGAAGAAACTGTCCGGGAATATCCTGGCTGTCCGTGTCATCTTTCTAAATAAGCACTGATGATACAGGACAGTGTGGTTGTAAGCGAAGAGATTTAATATCTGGATAAAGAGGGAGGGGTAGAAACTGTCCAGGGGGTCTCTGTAACTGCTTTTTAAATAGACGTCTATGATTCATTACACGGTGGTTATAATCGAAGAAATTTTTTGTATAGCCATTTTTGGATCTCGAAGAAAGTAGGGTTACTATCTCCATCTTCCCGTCAGACTGAACGCCTTTCCGTCCGTTTGCCTGTAACCGCAGTCTCTCGTACAGATGAGATATTTTGATGAAAGTTGGTAAGGCTGTGGAATCGAACAACTATTAGTTAATTTGCATCGAATCAACGCATGGTAGACACACATGTTGACTCCATACCTGAACTTGGTTTTCTGAGGTGACTAGCCATTGGCATTAATCTGTTTCTAAATTTTAATAGAACAAATTTAATAGGTAAAAGTAAAAGAAATAAATTTCTCGGATAGGTCTATCTACAAAGACGCAACTGTCTGGATCAAATATTAGATTTTTGGGATCCCATAGAAACCTTTGGTCTGATATTCCGTCCTACACTATTTCGTGCCATGCCGTGCCTCTTTTTAGTCGATCCCGATAATTATTGCGTCATATGTAACTCTTTAAATAGAGTTAACAGTACTAAAATAAAATTAACTAGTTTTTTAAATTAATTCCTTCCACTTTGTTTCGGAAAGAATATACGTAGGCTATGCTACTCCCCCCCCCCCGAACAAAAAAACAGAATCCGCAGTGTTTTCTGACTTTAAATGCCTGAACTCTTCAGGCTGAAGCTGGAAGAGAACGTTGATTTGTAGGTTGAATGTATGAAATGAAATGCTTTTATTCCGCCAAATTGACGAGACGAGAAAGTTGCTGTTTCTTACAGTTTACCTGAAGAGGACTGTTGCTAAGTAATAGTTGCGTTTTTGATCCGAATTCTCCGTTCTGAATTCTCGCTTCTGAATTCTCGATTCTCGTACAAATTACCGTATTTGCTCCTCTGGCTTCTCTATTCTCGAGTTTGACAAAATACTAATTTGGCAGCTCGTCCGCAACCCTGTATACGTATTTATGCATATAGGAACATACGCACTCTGTTGACCAATCAGGGAGGAGAACGGAGAGAGGAGAATAGAGAATTTACCATCGGAGCAACTTCTTGGTTCTGCAGAATCGCGAGGCTTTCTCCGTTCTCGATTCTGACAAAACGCAAGAAATGGAGAATTTGCTTCATCGGAATAGTCCGAAAACACGAAATAGGAGAGTTGCGAGGAGAATCGCGAGGAGAATTCGGATAAAAAACGCAAGTAATATCACTGAAGAATATCCTAATTGACTTTTCCGTTTTGATTTACTGTTATATTGCAAACCGTCGAATGGATTTGTTTTGTTCTAGGTGGCTCTGAAATCAAAGACCAATGAATGGATGTATTTATTATATGCAGCCTAGTGTTCATATATACATTATATTATTGTTTGTTACTTATTGTTTGTTAGTTTGTGTTCTGTTTGTATTGTAAGTGAGTTTTTGTTTTTCCAATTTCCACCCGTGTTAGCCTAGTGCTCTTAGCAGAGGCGTCACGAGCCAAAATGTTTTTTTGTTGTTGTTTTTTTTTGGGGGGGGGGGAAGGGATTTATCGACTGTTGGTAATTTTATCGACTGTTTTTCGCAAAAAAACGACCGTTTTCAAGAAAAAACGACATTTTTGAAAGAAATAAAATCGACTGATTTTCAGAAAAAACGACTGTTTTCATGAAAAAACTGTTCATTTTCATGAAAAAACTGTTTGAAGAAAAATCACGGCGCTTGGCGCCGACTCGGTTATTTTTTACCGACTGGCCGACAACATTGGGGGGTGCATCCCTCCTTCCCCCCCCCCCCCCCCCAGTCGTGACACCCCTGGCTAATAGGGTTCCAAAAATTGATTGATTTATTGATATGTACACTAACAAGGTAAATAAACGCTTAACAAGAAATACAGAACGGCATTAAAACAATATATTTTACTTTTTGTTAGTTTATTTTTCGTTTTTTTTTTTATCGTTTTTAGTGACTTGTAACACTCCTTACTCTGTTTTTCTACAGTTTTGTGGGTAGTAAAGTTCATTCATTCATAAATATACTAAAGATAAACAAACGAAAAATAAGAAATACGCAACAAAACAATAAAAGAACTACAAATATTTTTTTTTATTAGTACTGAACTGAAAGATAAAAATGCGCCTCAGCCGGGATTTGTACCCAGAACCCTACGTGGCTCCGACAATGGAGTCCTAGACGAGGGGTCGACGACTCTCATTTTTTATGTACACCATTCCGGAATAACGGAATAATCCTGACCATTCCGGATTTGTACCCAGAACCCTACGTGGCTCCGACAATGGTGTCCTAGAAGGTCCTAGACTTCTAAATTTTATTCGAAAAAACTGTTTCTGGTTTATTGGTCACTGTACCAGTACCTTGTGTAAAATGCCATCTATGTATTATTATAAATACAAAAATAAAAATAAAAGACCAATGACGAATGGCCAAGTCTTGATTTAAAAAAAAAAATGCAAGACTTGTATCTGTCTTTCGGTAGCAGGGGGTGTTCTGGAATGTTTCCGTCACCATTAACAGCATGTAAAAATTAAACCCAGATTAACTAACCAGGCTCCTAATTAAAGCAACATGACCAATCAAAAAATTATGAGTAATATTAATTGGAAAACATCTGTCAAAGCATCATTTTTCGTCTTATCTCCGTCGGCAAAGATTTGATACGATCTGTAATCTGCGTATGGAGCCAACCGATGCGAAGCTTGTTAGGAAAAGCTTTTCTCGGAATAAGAGATAGTTGACCTTAACTTGGGCTCGAAATTTAGTGCCCAGAAAGGTTTGTTGCAATTTTTATTTTTATTTTTGTCAGAAATACTATCGAATTTCAGTCAGGGTCTCTGTAGGCTAGTCATAAGAAGGTAATTGAAAGACAAAAATGGTCTTGGGGCGGGATTTGAACCCATGATCTTTGTCTTACAAGTCCGCCGCTCTGACAACTGTGCGACAGAGGGGCTTCTGAACATAGTTCGCAAACAACTACGCGACTACTTGTGTCACGGTAAAAGTCCCTGGCATAACATCTCAGCTTACGAAATAGACGGCTAGTTAATTTATTTATGAATTTAGGGAGTTTAATTCATAAATAAGCAAACTATGTGCGCCACCCCAGGAAATAGAGCGAGTAGCGAGGAGAACATGGACAAAATAATGCAAAATGGCGAGACTTGGGCCAAAACGCAAAAAAACAAAATTCAGTCGAAGGAATGAAAATGTTTCATGAATGAAATATTTGTTGGAATTGGAGGAAGGGGGACTCAGGCGGACTAGATACTCACAGGAGTTGTTAAGTTTGTGTGAAGCAGTAGCTGAAGTGATTAGGACCATGGTATGTCCAAAGTTTTTAGGGTTTCGCCAGTTTGATGACAATTCTGCATGGTTCCTGCTAGCATCATAGTAATCTTTTCTGAATTATATTTTTAATGTGGCTCTACTCGAGCTTTCCGTGTACCCTGGAGCTGCACTTCGAATTGCTACCCGGATTTGCAGCCGGAAAGACTTAATGTTGGTTTTTCTCGTTCTACAACCAGAAAACAGCTTCAAAATCCGCCTTCGCATCGCATTTGCAGAACGCGAAAACGAACGGCAAAAGCCAGGCTTTAACTTCCAGATTTGTCTTCCGGATTATAAATGCATGTTTTCGTCCAGGTGGATCCAGAAGCGAGACCGAAAGCGTCTGGAAGTCCAGGGTGTTGGACACACCAGATTCCGGAATCCGGTAAGGTGTCAGAGAGGCTTGAGCCTGAAGATGACCCCTGTCAAGAAGGGCCGTAAAATCGCTAGAACAATCTCAGCTGACATTCCTTTAACTCCAATCAAACACATATCTGATGATGGAACTTACGCAAGGGGCTTCTACCGTTTAACTTTTTATCAACCAAAAAGCATATTTCGAAGGGGAATAGCCCTTGAGATGGAAGCATCGGTAGATCAAGTCGAAGGTTGCGGGTTCAAATCCCGCCGGTGGAGCATTTTTATTTCAGTTCATAATTTAGCCACAATTGCATATGCGGACTCCCTTGTTGCATGTCCCCCTCACGATGTCTTTAGCCCCTTCGAGCAGGAAATAGTCTATTTTCCGTTAGGGCGAGCTTTGTGAGGGTCTTCCCCTAATTGGGTACGGGAGCCCGAGGGTGATTGTCTTTTTGAAGTTGGCTTGAGAACTGTTCCCTGTGTAATCCACCCTTGAAGCGGTGAAGTCATATTCCAAAATTTCGCGCTTGGGAGAACAAAGTGCTAATTTACGGTGAGGGGGGTATAACTCGCTTGCGAGCTTCTTGGGGGGGGGGGGGGGCGTTTGCCTGGGCAAACATGGTAATAATACGAGGTAATAATAATGTGCAAAAAGGTATAGTTGGTAGACTACTTCTGTTTCAGTCTATTTTTAAAGTCGTGTCTCTGTGGCAAGTATGGGGGAAACAAAATTTACTGTGGGTTCGACCCATCCTGATTGAGTCTTCTGTACTTTATGTGTTGGAGGCTTCGTGCCTTCAGCATATTTTTTTTTCTTTCTATTTTTAGTGTATATAAAATGAGTTGTTATGTAGCAGCCCCAGTTGACAATATTTTGAAATATATAAATAAACAATAAATAAAATTAAGTTTTTTGCTAAACTACAAAAATGAGGGAATGTGTTATGTTAACGAGCGGCCCTGGGTCCGGGCATTGGGAGGGGTGTATATACGGGACACAGCAGTATATCGCACTGAGCCTGAAACAATCTAGGGGTTACCCAGTCCCCGGCACCTGATGTACACCGTTTCCCGGCACCGACCAAAATCAGCGGTGCCGTATATTCCGCGATTTGTCTTTCGAACGCTTCTAAACATGCTTATTATGTTCTAACGCGTGGAAACTGCAGGCACCGGGCAATTGCTCTACACCAAAATTGAGGGTGAACAACCCCTCGGGAACGAATTTTATTTTACTGGAGTTTTTGGAAGTTTTTGGAGCTCGTGTCCTCTCCAGCCAAGATATCTCACCTGAGGAGCTATTCTTAAACCTTAAGAACCTGCACCGCTCCCCTGCTCTGAAAAGCTTTCATCTGCACCAATTAAAAACATTCATGCTTACTATTTATCATTCTAATTACTCGTCCGACAATTTTCCGGAAAACTAGACAAAGGGTGTGACGAAAGGGACCCTTACGCGCCTCATTAGGGGGATCCATTTCTCATGTTGAATATCCCTTCTAATTACCTCACATCGAAGTCATACATGGTGTTAATGAGCAGGTGTAGCCAGGGTTGCCACATGTCGCACGATAGTGTGAATTGTCACTCTATTTTGTTTTTGTCACTCTTGTCCTACGTAGGACATAAAAATCACTCTATTTCAGAAAATGACCAAATGTGTAATTTTTGCAGCAGGGATTCTGACCAGAACTGACTATTTTAAGTTTGTTTCATGAACATAAAATTAAAATGTGTAATTTTTACCAGAGGCGATTCCGACCAAAAATAAACATTTCATGAAAATAAACTTCATTCCCAATCCAGTCAATGTTTTGGGCCAAAAATCACTCTCTAAATATTTGTGATGTGGAAAGCCTGAGTGTACCAGTTGCCTTCAAGGGTCGCGACAGGACGGTAGAGGTTAGGGTCACGACCGCGTAAAATATTTACTTTTTTAATTCTCACTTCAAATTTCACTAACTATAAATGTTTCCATCTCGAGGGCGTCTTCCTCACTTTGAAACTTTGATTTTGTTTAGTTTCAACCATGAGGCCCCGCGATGTGGGTACCGGTCAGTGTTGTCATTTTTCTCTAACGGAACCTGTGACATTTGGCCGCAAAAAACCGTAACATTCTGGCGTGTCCAAATTCGGTCTTTTTTTCAGTTCTCAGTAAATAAAACTCCTGGGTTCTGAGGTTCCAGTTTACTTTTAGAGCAGGAGCAATATTCGAAAAACAAATAAAACCCTTTTCCGGAAAAGAGCCGCCTTGAAAATGGCCAAATCTTTTGAAATCGCAGAATATGCGAAATTTTCGACAAAATTGCAGTTTCCTTTCACGAATTTTTTCACAGCTTTGAATCTGGGGAAGAGCTAAAAACCTGGGACAAATCGCAGAATTCTGCAATCAGGGGCAACACTGATCTTAGTTTCTCTGTGAGGCTCGAACATTGGAGTCCTAGACTACTATATTCAGTTCAAAATTTGTTTCTGATTTATTTGTCACGGTCAAGTCTTTTGTATAAAGTACCATTTAAAGTTTAACTGAAATGGCCTGAGATCCGACAGTCTAGTTACACTTCACCTATTTACTTAAAGTTTAACTGAAAAGGGCAGAGATGGGACAGTCTTTTTACCCCTCACTAATTCACTTAAAGAGGCTTGAAGACCCGATGAAAATGCGTTACATTGTCGCTCCGCTATTCACGAATAATCAGTTTTCAAATAGTGGAATTTCCCTGTCAGATTTGTGGTACTACCTACTTCGTATGCTTGACGGAAAAGATTTATGAAATTTTTTCGTTCCGGCACTAAGCAATCTTCACCAAGCTTCTCACCGCCAACTTAAAAGTCGCGTTTGTGTTCAGATTCAAATATTCCGCGTCATAGTAGAATTTGCGGTGTGAGGACAGCCGTTGATATTCTGAATCTCAGTACTAGAGCAGATAGTGGAAAATAAGAAAATCTCTAGGCAGAATCCAAATAACTCAGTGTACTCAACTAAATGATACGAAAATAAGTTTGCTTTTCAGTTAAACTTTAAATATGCCTGAAAACCTGCTACAAATGTGTTACGTCGTTCGTCCGCTCTCCAAAGACAACCGTTGTCATCGACTGAACTTATTCTTTCGAATTTGTGGTATCGTTGGATGCTTGTTCCCCATCAATGCTTAAAATTTTCACCAACTACAAAGGTAAGCCAGTGCCGAAAAATAACATTCATATAGCAAACAAGAGCTAGAAGCTCATATGGCACTTGCAAGGCTGGGTAAAAGGATGAAGTAGGAATTTCCCAATTCGTGGGTTTGTTGTGATCATTTGTGAGCAAAATTCTTGAGATAAGAATAATCATGACCCCTTGGAAATCAAGAGAATTAATCGTTTGGTAAAAAGTATTATATTTTTGCACTTGGCTGTGGTGATGCGCACTTTAAGGGCCCTAGAAATTCATCTGTAATAAGAGCCCTTGAGGCATAAATGATCCTGGGCCCTTTAGGATCAGGAATATATATGGTTAGGTCGAACGATTTCTTTTGACTTTTCGAATAAGATGCGCACTTTAAGGGTGCTAGAAAATCATTTCTAAGCAACACCCTTGAGGCAAAAATTATCATGGGCCCATGAGGACCATGAAAATGTATATTCCGCTTACAAGTATATTTTGTACTTTGCGGTTAAGATGAGTAGCCTACTTAAGGGATGGTCGGATCTGGGAAGTGACAATTTCTAAGCCAATCTTGTCAAGTTCCTAACGTTCAAGCCAGGTTTCATCGTCCTAGCACATCTGGAAGTATCTCGAATCTCGATCACCTGAATTCCACCCCCCCCCCCCCTCCAACTCCCCCAGAGTGCCCGAATCCGGATCGGTTATGTCACTGATTTATCTAAGGCTTATGCTTGTTCCTCCCACCAAGTGACATCCCAATGAATGAATGAATGAATTTTATTGACCCACTGCACTACAATGAGGACTAGTGGAGTATAATAAAAGAAACTGGAAAAGGAAAAAACAAAAACACAAAGTAAATGAACAATAACAATAACACTTAAAGGACGGTAACTAATCATACTCGATCATTCCTGGCCGTACACTACACTCTAAGCGTGTCGCAAAATCCCCCCCCCCTCCTTCCCCCACATTGACCGAATTGTCTGCACGTGAAATGGAGCATCTGAGACATGACTTTTTCCGAATATCAAGTTTCATTCAGATCCGATCACCCATTCAAAAGTTGGACATAGCTCAATATTCCGGATTACCCCTTGCTCCACTCCCGCCACGATGGTCAAATCGGAGAAACGACTGTTCTTAAGTTAAAGTCCCTGATATGGCTGCCCAGCTTCATCGTCCTAGCACATGTGGAAGCATCCTAACTCGGGGTCACCGTAATTTCGGAACCCTCCCTCCAACTCCCCCAACAGTGCCCGGACCCGGTTCGGTCTTGTCACTACGTATCTAGGGATTGTGGTTGTGCTTTCCACCAAGTTTCTTCCCGATCAGTCCACTCTGAACATTGCACACGATTTCCGGTTCCCCCTTTCAACACCCCCCAAAGTCACCACATCCGTTCCGGACTTGGAGTGTGACATCTGAGACACGAGGTCTTTCCAAAGATTAAGTGTCATTAAGATCCGATTCCTCGGTCAAAAGTTATACATACGTCATGTTCCGGATTCCCCCTCCACGGCTGTCGGATTGGGGAAGTGACTATTTCAAAGTTAGTTTGGTCGGGTCCCTAATATGTCTGCCAAGTTTCATTGTCCTTGCGCATCTGGAATTACCCTAACTCGTGATCACCGGACTGACTGACCTGACCGAGAGTGATCGGTATATGGCACTTGGCCGGGAGGCAAGTGCCGTAAAAAGATATATCCGATGGGATCGACTAAAAGCAGGAAAGGAAAGGCAAGAGAAAAGCAGGAAAGAATACTAAAACGAGGAAAGAATTACCAGGAATCGAGGATTCAAAAAACTGGCAAGCCTTTCCTCTGTTCAGTATCCGTGAGGGGTCGGCAACTTCCATTTGTTAAAGTTCAGCTTTTCCTCCTTTCAGTATTCGAAAAAAGGAAAAGGTGAACTGTTACAAATGTAAGTTTCCGACCCTTCACGGGATACTAAACAGAGGAAAGGCTTGCCAGTTTTTCGAATCCTCGATTCCTGCTAATTCTTTCCTCGTTTTAGTTTGCCCTTCCTGGTATTAGTATTCTTTCCTGGTTTTCTCTTGCCTTTCCCTTCCTGCTTTTAGTCGATCCCATATCCGATCAGTTTGCTTCGCGTCCGTAAAACATGGAAAAGCTTTTGTTGTCACATTCTGAACGTTACTACTAGAGCACCGGGTGAAACAAGACCAAAGGTTTCGATGGGATCCCAAAAGTTCAAACTTGATCCAGACAATTGGGTCTTGTCTTCACCAGGTGCAGTCTTCGCCAGACTCCTTGAACACTTTTACTACTGAAATTTAGAAACAGATTAAGGCCAAATAGCTAATCATATGAGAAAACAAAGTTCAGATATGGATTCAGCATGTGTGTTTACTTACCCCTTTAATTCATATCTATTTTGACGAAGCAGGTCGAAACTTCCTGCCTTACTTCTGCCAATTTTCCGGTTTCGGCGGAATTCCGGAACTACTTCTCCGGCGAAAAACTAAAGCTCAAAAACGAATTCAGCGTGTCTCCTTACCCATACATCCAACCTCTAATCAACTTCAGATTAAACTTTTACTTTTAACAAATTTTCCGGTTTCAGCCGGATTCAAGCGATCTGTACGTCCGGTGAGAAAATGATTGTCATTTGCGAATTCAGCATGTCTTCTTACCCGCAAATCGAACATCTTATCAAATTTAAATAAAAATTTTACTTTAAACGAATTCTCCTTTTTGCAAGATTCTAGCCGAACTAATTGTCCGGCGAGAAAATAATTTTCATATTCCGGCTCAGCATGTTTTATTGCCCCTAAATCGAACCTCCAATCAACTTGATATTAAACTTCTAGTTTTCACAATTTTTCAGGTTTTCACCGGATTCCGAGTGAACTGTTTTTCCGGCGAGAAAATAAATTTCATATTCGGATTCAGCATGTCTCCTTACCCTTAATTCGACTATTTCATTAGCTTTTAAAAAATATTTTTTGTTGCCCTTAATTTTAGACCCCTCCCCCACCCTTAAATATAGAGCTACATAACCCATCTTCGAACTTGACCTAAAGAGTCCTCATGCCAAGTTTGATCAAAATATCTCCACCCCTTCGAGAGTTATCGTGCAAACAGACGGACGGACGGACAGACGGACAACTTTTGCGATGTCATAGGTATCCCTCCACATACGTTTTGGAATCCCAAAAGCATAAAATCAAATCCCAAAAGCACAAAGATGAGTCAAAATAATTCAGTGTAGTCAAACATCAGATCTGAAACTGAGTTGCCTTTTCAGTTAAAATTTAAGTAACGTCTATAAATCACACTGTTTAGTCCAACCCAATCATCAGCTTTTGTTCCACAAAAACCCATCCCCATCCTTAAAGTCAAGACGAGACAAGATTTGGGGCATCAAACATTCCTGTTCTGTACTACCTAACAACTAATTCAAGCAAGCAAAAAAAAGTTAAAGTGAAGGAGACAGTCAAAACAATCGGAAAGATTGACGGTTTACAAGTTAAAATGTAAAACTCACAAACTTGCTATTGCCAATTATCATGGAAGGGATTCAGATATTCCGGCGTCCCAGAACTAAACAAAAAGTGACAGGCAAACTACAAAGGAGTTAGAGACTCTTTGAAAGAAAAGTTAGACGAAAATCGATTATATTATGAATAGCAGAGCAACTGAGTAACGCATTTTCATCATGTCTGAGATCATGTCTTCAAGCCTGTTTTAGGTGAACAAGTGATGGGTAACTAGAGTGTCTGATCTGAGTCTCTCTCTAACAGGGGTTAAACTTGTTTTGTGTTGTGTTTTCGTGCAGTAGGTTTAAACCGATGAGAGGTTCTTGCCCCGTTGTTATTACTCTTTATACTCGGACCTGCGGCTTATGTCCCACTTGGGATCATTATATGGTAGCGTTCGAGCGGCAGCAGTATTCACCCTTCGAAGGCGTATAGGGATCGTAGTCTTTCGTTTAGGGAGGTCGGTTCTTTTTCTTTAACACTTACTTTATTTATTCCTTTAGTACAACCTGCTTCTGTTAACACGTAAGGTAATCTAATAATACAGACACATTTCTCGCTACAGTCAACTCCCAGAATCATCTGCTCGCTTCGAGCTTCACATCAAATTCCTATTCTTGCTTATTGCGTAGGAGCTAACCGCAGTCGCTACAAAAGATTAAACCAAAGTCCTGATCAAACGTGCCTGAAAACTCAGGAAGAGGATGTTCAACAACAGGGAACTGATAAGGCTACTTCCATCGTCCCGAGGCTTGAATTATTACCAAATATGGAGTTGCTTTTCTCAGACCGCATTATTTCAGATTACGGAATCAACTTTGATATTTAATATCCTAATACTATCCGTAACACTCGTTATCCCTTTCAAGGTTTTGACTCCCGACAAAACAAACTATGCCACTGCCAGAACTTGACTTTTATAAACTTCTCTTTACTTGGCTTACTTTATTTTTGCATTCTAAAATTTTTGATCAACCTGTCTAACTCAGTTACGACAGATGTTCCATTTCCAGTATCGGCTTTTCAATAAAATGAAAACAAAACTTTACAAGCCTCTACCCTTCCTTTTGTCCGAAAGTTTGCATGAGCGGTGGTTTGCAAGTTTTTAGACCTGAAACCTTTTGCTCCCCGGCATAGTATGCTGAATACTTTCCCGACAAAAGGGTACTTTATGTACTGATAAAATAGAAGCAATTAAATAAAAGTCTGCATCCCTTCCCTCTTTCGAAAATTTCGTTCAGGGTAGGACCTAATTTTATACAATCAATATCGAGTTCTGACTTGGCTAACCCACCCGTAAAGAAGTTAAATTTATAATTTATGGCAACACAATTAGCTTATAATTTTACAATTGTAAGTTGATTTCTAATTTTAACATTAATTTTTTTTTTACTTTAATGGAATCAATATGAAGTTCAAATTACTAAGACACCCGCGAAAATCTGAATTAAAAGAAAAATAATGCCTCTCCCAATTAAATTAATTCTTGCGCATCTGGAACTTGGTTTAACCGCGGTCACGACTCAAACTGAAAACTACGTTAACACAAACGTTAATTCGCGACGACACTACAATACCGACAACAAGAAAAATTTTCCATATTATATACACGACATAAAACAATTAATTATTTTTATTTCGTTTTATCGGAACCAATGAAAATCGGTTCTTAATTTAACTTAAGCAAAATTTACAGTATTATACACACCACATACTACAATTAATTATTTTTATCTCGTTTTATCTACTTCAACTTAAGCAAAAATTACCATATTGTGCTCACAACATTTTACAACTAATTATTTTATTTCATTTTATCTAGTAATTTATTACTATTATTATTATTACATATATATATATATTTTTTCTTATTTTTTTTTTTTTTCTTAATATACATTTATAGTCTTGGCTCTTCAGCCATTTGAATACATTTGATAATGTGATAAGCATGCTCAGCAAATAAAGCAATAGAAAAATCGTGGCCTTCGGCCCTTCAAATACGTTTGAAAGTTTAAAACAAGCATGCTTCACTCATTGAAAAGGAAAATACTACAATTTGTGGCCTGAGGCCCTTCGAATAATTTACATGAATCACATGTTAAAGCGGCAAAACAGCACTAAAAATTATAATTGTCTTATTCCGATGTTCACTGTTACTGTTATGTACACCCACTACCGTGAAAAATTCCGAAACGGTACAACCGGACCATAAGTTCTTGCCTTGCACGGGCATTCGCGGGACGCATAAAAATATCGTTAAGCTGATCCACGGTGACCTCCATCGGAATTCTTTCTCGTCGATGACTTCTGTTGAATAGTTCCTCGTTGATGACTTCTGTTGAATAGTTCCTCGTCCATAACTTCTGTTAAGTAGTTCCTCGTCTTCATCTGTTCTGATGAAAACTCGACCGAAATGGTTACGAATGATGGTTGGTTGACTCGATGCTGACTCGGTTGACTTGATGACTTCTGTTGAGTCGTTCCTCGTCGATAACTTCTGCTGGGTTTATGGCAAAACTGCTTCTAGCTGTTCTGATGAAAATTCGACAGGAATTCTTATGAACGATGGTTGATTAACGGCTCCGTTCATCCACGGATGCGGTATGGGAGCACTCCGACTTGGAATACTAGGGAGGGGTTTTATGACTACGTCCCCTCTTGGTTCCTCTGGTAGAATAGCTGGCGAAAACGGCATGGCCTCGTATGCGAATACATCTACGGCTACTTCAAGATTCGGTGGCAACTCAGCTCGTTCGCCGTCCTCCATTGGCATGGGCAGAGTGTGAGGGCGATGCCGCTCCTCGTTCTGTGGCGACTCGGCTCGTTCGCCGTCCTCCATTGGCATGGGTGGAGTCTGAGGGCGATGCTGATCCTCTTCTCCTTCCTCATCCGCGAAAAGGTCAGCAAGCCGTTCATCGATTCTCCTAGGGCTCATATTGACGTCCCCTACCGGTTCCTCTGTTGGCGTTATCGAAGCGAAGCGTTGTCGAACTAGTTGGCTTTTCATGCTGTATGCAGGGCAGGGCCGTTATCAGCTAAGCTCTTCTGTGCTCCTTAGTCGAACTTCTGCTGATGCGGACATAAGTCGTCTGCGTCGTGACTTCTAAATCGGGAAACAGATGGCGCTCCAATCGTTTCTTCTTTCCCGCCACTGGCAAGGTTGATGTTTGAGAGCGATGACTGGCTCCTCAACAAATGCTCGACGAACTGCTCCTCCATGACCGGGATTTCTGCTGAGACGACTCGTAGTAAGGACTAAGTTGGTTCGGCTTCGGCTCGACCTGTAATATAAAATAAACGCAGTATATCTGGAATACTTATTTAATCGCTTTACACGATTACTTTTGGCGTCCTCTCATTCTCATGTTTCTTTCTTCTCCGTGTTTCTTGTTATTTGTATATGTGCTTCGCGAAAATTTAAAAACACCTCAAATCTGACGTTTAACGCACATCAGATGCTAAAACCGCAAATCACGGGAGCTGTTTTAATTTAAAGACACCTCAATTCTGACGTTTAACGCACATCAGATGCTAAAACCGCAAATCACGGGAGCTCTTTAAAATTTCCCACGACTTCTCTTTGAGCGTTTAAAGTACGCTAAGGGTAACTTGACCGCAAGTTCTGACCTTTCAAATCGCGACATATGCTAATCCATTTAAGCTGGATGGCCTCTGACGGTAGTTTTTAGCTGTACAGCAAAACAAAATTTGGCGCGATTTCTACGGCACACGGTAACAAAGTGAAGTTGGACGTATGCTTCAACCATTTCTGTCTAGATCTATCTATCTGTCTATACTTGCTATCATGAAGAGCTTCTGGATAAAATGCCGGTTAATATCTCCGACCATTGACCATTGGTTGACACTGTCTGTGTGTCCTTCTAAGCTCTGAAAGACTCAAAACAATAATTAGTAAAACCCTCACTCGATTTGTCTATCAATCGAAATACGTGTCTAGCAGCAATTATTTAAAAATCCTGTGACTCAATTATACTGCAAAAGTACGTCAGCTACTCGCGTGAAGCAAAACCGCAAAGCTAGTCAGCAAAAGCAAAATTGAAAAATCGTGGCTGTATAGTCTCTACAGGTTTTCATTTGTGTCATAGCTTTTAGGCATAATCTGTTAGTTGAGCTACGTGACCTTCTCTTTTCAACAAAGGGGAGCGAACTCTTACTTTTCAGGGCAAAAGTAATTAGGGAAAATTTTGGGACAAGCAAAAATCGAACAAAATTTCTTTACTCAGTATTTCAGGGATTCAATCTGATACAATTGTTATTTTGTACATTCGTTCAATCTAGTATCATAATACAATCTAGGGATTATAACTGATTGATTATTACTGAGCCCTCTGACATGGTGCAGTAAAACAAAATAATAGACAGGTAAAATACCGCGTAGTTTCGGTCAAGGGGACCAACATTGACCGAGCTCACTCCAGGTTTATCAGTGCATGACATCACTACACGTTACTTCCCATTTTAAGTCTTAATTCTCAAATATTTTCTCACCCTGATTTAATTCAAACAAACTTTTGCTCTTTCGCTTCTCTGTTTACCTACTGGCTCATACCACACTTAATGCAAATAAAATGGTTACAGGGGTTTGAGACTCCCTACTAAATCTTCGCGAATTGAAATATCTATTTGTTTTAATAATATTTTTAGGTCTTTATAAGTTGAGAAAAGAATATTTAGAAACTGCACCGTCTTTAGTGCCGAGACAGGTCGCTCCGGCCGGTGTGAGCCTGTCTTAAGCACTTTCGACAGTATTACACGACACTAGACCATTAGTAAAAACATAATGTGCACTTAATATTAAAACTCTGGGTCTATTATTGATTTATTAAACTTTATGATTTCTTCCATCTTTCTGAAACAAGGGAACTAAACTAAACTTTCTTGTCCATGTATTATTTGCTACGCCAAACATAAAATGAAGCAAGATAAAGCCAAGTGAGTACTCAGTAAAACAGCAACATTACAAATTTAATTTAGCGACCACCGACGACTATTCTATTATATTGTATATGAACAAAATCGCAATAGCTCGACGAGTTTATCCTGGGCTTCAAAGAGCAAATCTTGCACGTCTGCAAGGTGACCTTTGACGCCCCGGAATTCAACTGTTGTAACGTTTATTATTTCTGCAGTTCAAGATTTTCTGCTTATTTTGCTAACTTGAGCTTCTGTTCGCGCGTGTTCCAGCTTTTCTTCTGAAACCCTATCTGCGCCTCCATCTTTTTCCTCTCGTTAATTTCCCACATTTGTCTGATCGTGTTTATTTGTCTTTCATCTGTAATAAACCACTGACAACTACTATACATGTAATTTACTTTTAGTAATTTACCCCTCTATTTATTGCCTTTGATTTTCGGGTAAATAAGGGCTTCCAAGCTTATCATACCCTAACCTATTTGGGCGGCGAACTTCTCTGGACGTTTGTCTAGTACCTCTCGTAGCCAGATCAAACCTAACACCTTGCATTGCACCGCGGCGCGCGGCTTGAGTACGTAATCTAAGCGCCTCTGAACGAACTGTAGGGTGGCTTAAAGCTCTATCACGAATTAAAATTGGTGGGGGGCTATTAAGATCAATAGGAGCTTCAGACCCTGGGTGATCAGATTCGAGTTCCCCAAATGGTCCTCTCAGTTCTGGCATACTACCAGAACGGTTGACCCCATCGCTAAAATCCGACCCGAGCCCAGAATGACCCGGTGTCTCCTCAAGTGTGCCCCTTCCAAAACCTCCCCGTTGAGGGCTGGTTTCTTCTGATTCTGGTAACCGAGATACTTTACCCCCCGAGACTGAGGTGTCTCAATTACCGTTTGATTTGGTGACTCTTCTTCTGGTCGAACAGGTGATAGGTCTGGGGACCTGTCAACCCGCGTACTAGCCTGAGGGAAGTTATTACCCGTGAGTGAATCGTTCATACCCTCAGGATCACTAAACGGATCCTGCGCAACTGTGCTCTCGAACTCTAGACGGTAGTTTGGGGCCTCTAATGACGGTATCCCAACCCCAGCGAGATTTTCGTAGAAATCATGAGATGGTGTGATACCCTGTCTCAAAACTGGTGCCTCGCCAAAAGTTGGCGTAGAGCATCTAACAACTGTCCTTGGTGTGAAAAGTTCTCTTTCCATCAGCGCATCGTCTAATAATTCGCTCTCGAGACTCGAGGAGCTTCCCAACCCCTGCCTGCGAACAGGTGTTTCAGTATAGGGGTCATCCCATTCTAAATCTTCAGAGCCCAGAGAATAACGTCTTTTGCAATCCCCATGTTCATTTGGTTGATCCGTATGATACGGCTGTAATGTTAAAGGGCGGTGAAATAGAGGAAGTTGGCGAAATTTCGGAAAATCATCCATCGATTCCGGACCCGGAACCGAGGATTCCGGTCTAAAAGCAAAATCACTCGCGCCAATATCATACATGTCCTCAGTAAGTGGGTTTGGTATAACGGAGGGTGGGTTTGGTGGGTCGCAATCTGAGATAGTTTTCTGACCTGCAGGTGGACTGTCCCACCAAGTAACTGTTTTTCCGGTACACGAACTTTCAGGTTTATTTCCGGCCGGATTTTCTGCGGGAGAGGAAATGGGTGCCGGAATTTCGTCAAAATTAGGCGGTATAATCAGTTCATCTTGAATAACGTCCCTTTCCCACAGACTCCTGGGAATGTACGTTTTCAAACGATTGTAATGGACAATTTCCACCCGTCCGTCTGATAGCCTTGTGATCTTAAAGTTTAGGCCATTTTCCAAAACTGCATTTATTCGATAAGGTCCCACCCAACGTATCTTGTCCAATTTCCGCAACCTCGCGTCGGGTGGCGTATGCAAAAGTACCAGGTCACCGACCTTTAAGGGTTTCAGATTTTCGGTTCTATTGTAGTAGAACCGCTGACGTTCCCGAGCGATATCGGAGTTATCCCTGATCATTTGATACGCAGTTCTCTGCCTGGTTATCATTTCCGATTTGTAATCCGAATCCAGATTATAATATACCCTACTGTTAATGACGGTGTCCATCGGGAAACGGGCGTCGCGAAGGAACATAGCATAAAATGGGTTGTCCGAGATGGATTCGTGAAAAGCTGTGTTCATAGCAAATTGGACATAACAAAGTTGGTCTTCCCAGTCTGAATGTCCCCTATCCTTGACATATAGACTTAAAATGTTTGCTATATCCCTATTCCGCCTTTCAACCGCCCCATTACACATCGGATGGTACGCAGATGTACGAAGTTGCTTGATGTCAAGCAATTCAAGAATTCCTTTGAAAACAGCATTTATGAATTCTGAACCCTGATCACTTATCAAGCGTTCGCAAGCCCCATGTCGCTCTCGCGACAGCTTTTGCTGTTTTATCTGCTATGGCCGTAAGAACGATGTATTTCGTAAAATGATCAGTGATGACGACAATATATTTTGAACCATGACTAGAAACGGGTAATGGACCGAGAAGATCGATACCGACCATATCGAGTGGTCTAGAGGACTCGGGTATGGTGCCCAACGGAGCCCTGGGTGTGTGGTTAAGACCTTTGCGTTGACAACAATCAAGGCAACACAGCACATATTGTTTGACAACGTTGTACATGTTCCGAAAGTAAAAACGGTTGCGCACGCGCTCATATGTCTTAAGAAACCCAAAATGACCCGATATTTTTGAATCATGGCAATCAAATAGGACTTCCGGAATGAGTGAACGAGGTAAAACTGGTACTACCCGCAAATCAGGCCTGCGACAGTTTTGATACGGTGTGTAAACGTAACAAAGTAAGCCGTCGTCAAGAACAAAATTTTCGATTTCACGCAGGACTTGAGTTTCGATTTGAGAGGGCAACCCACTGCCATGTTTAAGATAGTTACGTACTGCAGAAGAAAACCCGTCCTTCCCTTGCAATTCCCGCCGTTCCTTTGAGGAAAACTGGTTATCCGCCTCTGGTATTACGGCCATTATCGCGGGAGTTGGAATAGTCGTAGGGAGCCTACTTAGAGCGTCTGCAACGACGTTCTGAGTCCCGGGGATGTGCGTGATCTCGAATTCGTACCCTTGCAGTTCCATCTGCATTCTAGCCCACTTTCCGGTAAGATCCTTCCCTGTACTCTTCATCAACCACTGAAGAGGCTTATGATCCGAGGCAACAATGAATTTTCTACCGAGCAAATAAGGGCGAAATGACCTGATGCAGTGAATTATGGCTAAGGTCTCCTGTTCAACCGCCGCATGTTTGACCTCGGCGTCGTTGAAAGTACGTGACGTATACTGTAAGACCTTTTGCCTCCCACCCTGTTCCTGGGTCAAAAACCCTCCACACGCCTTTTTGCTAGCATCGCAAAAAATTTTCATCGGTTTCGCGGACCGACCAAGATCTGGAAGGCCAAGTATAGGTTCTTCTAACAATTTAGATCGCAGCTGTTCAAAAGCTTTCTTCTCCCCATCCCCAAAAATAAAAGGTACCTCCTTTTTGGTAAGTTTAATTAGGGGTGATGCTATAGCCGAAAACTGGGGGACGAATTTGCGAAAATACGAAAACAGACCTATACATGAGCGCAGTTCGCTGACGTCCTTTGGGTATGCAATGTTACGCACCGCACTTAGCTTATTGGGGTCTGGGCGGACTCCATTCTTATCGACCCGATGACCCAAGAAAATAACTTCCTCCTTAAAAAAATCACATTTCCGCGCTTTCAATTTCAGACCGGCTTTGCGGAAAACGGTAAAAACTTTAATCAACAAAGCCATGTGCGAATCGTCGTCTTCTGAGGCGTTTATAACGTCATCCAGATAGACGGCGACCCCTTCATCAAACAGATGTTTCAAAATTCTATGCATAATTCTACTATAAGCCGCGGGCGCGTTTTTTAGACCAAACGCGAGTTTCGCGTAAACGAATTGCTGGTAGTATCCCGGTGCTGAAAACCCCGTATATTTGCGGCTTTCTGGATCGATTTCCATCTGCCAATAACCACTCAAACAGTCAAGAACAGAGAAAATCTTTTTGCCATGCAATTTGTCTAAAATAGCAGCTATATGAGGGAGCGGAAACTCGTCTCCCACTGTCACATCATTCAGGCGACGAAAATCGGTAACCGCACGGTAACTTCCATCCTTTTTCTCGACCAACAATAACGGAGCTAGCCACGGCGAAGCGGCTGGCTCTATAACCTTACAAGCCAACATACGGTCAATTTCTGCCTTTGCAACGGGTTCAAGGTGGACTGGAATGCGATAGGGACGAACTTTCTGTGGGGGTGCATTACCCACATCAATTACAAAAGGCTCAATGTTGCAAGTTCCCAAATCAAAATCGTCCTTCGCGAAAACGTCATGATTATCAGTTAAAAGCTTCTCTACTTTTTGTTTTCGAACTGGGTTTTTCGCGAGGTGATCTAATTTGAACATTTTAAGAAACGCATCCACTTCATTGTCTGGCAGAAAACCAGGACCCGAAATAACATCCGTTGGTTTTAATGAGTCGGTAACACTCATGCAAATATTTTCGTCTGCAATCCAGGCTTCGGCATTCGCCATATAAAACAAGGGAATTTTTATATCTTTGTCCGAATAGTTTTCTATGAATACCTGAAACATGCCGTCCTGTGTAGTTACAAGTTGTTCTGGTAAAACCAAGTCTGGGAATCGTTCATTCATTTCCTTCGTAGGTGAAACCAAAAATAGCCCGTCCGTGTCTATTGGCCCCCTACTGGTAGATAAAACACAACGTTTACTGGTCTTTGCATTAACACTAGTCCTAGAAACGAGTTGAAGACGGTGTATGCGTTTCAGTGGTTTCACAGCTTCCACCTCCGTTTTTACCAACCCGATTTCAGACTTTTTACAAGTATTTTCAGCATGGGGAAGTGGGCAAGGGTAATCAGGAGGAGGTAAATTAACTACAGGACCCACCGGTTGACAAGGGATCGACTGTGGACTACAAGACTGGCTTCTAGTAAAACAACAATTTTGTTCCCTTTGTCCTTTACGGTTAACCCAATTTGCCGACGGATCAGAAAATTTACAAACAGGCCGAACCTCTCCCTCATTACCGCCTCTACGGATTAATTTGTCATTTTTAGCATCAATTAGTAGGTCATACTTCTTTAAAAATCCATACCCCAAAATCATTGGTACCTTCAATTTGTCACTTATTAAAAACGTCTCAAAATATTCATGTTCATCAATTTTTACATACTCTGAAATACATCCAATAATTTCCATAGAATGGCCGGTAGCACTGCTAACATCACTATAGTTTTTAACTATTTTTGATCTAACTAAAACTGGCAACTGCAAAAACATATCATGACTGATTAATGAAATCGAAGCGCCGGTATCCCCAAGCGCGCGTACAGGAATATCACACACTGAAGCATTAAAATACGGCAAAGCATTGCAATTCACTCCATTGCAATTAGCAAAATACGACGCAATAAAATTTTCACCCATATTTTTAGTCAAATAAGCCGGGACAGGATGCGCATCAGAATTTACTGAAACGTGACGAAGTGCGCGTCCCCTTACAAGTTTAAACGGCTGCTGTTTTCAGACACCAGGCATTCCCTTGCGAAATGTCCGTTTTTCCCACAATTAAAACACTTTTTCGGATTAGATCCGGCGGACTGTCTGCGACATTGTCTTGCCATATGCCCGATCCTTTGGCAGTTATAGCAACGGATGTTACGTGGTGCGCGACATTCGCGAGCAAAATGACCCGGTTTGTTGCAGTTGAAGCAATTCTTATACGACCCAACCGGTTTTCGGGACTCGGACCTCCCACGGCGACCTTCCCAACCATTCCTGTCCCCTCTCGTGTCACGAGATCTACCCCTATAGCTGCTAGTGTCATTTGACATTTGGTCATTCCGTAACGAATCCCGACGGCGAAATACTGGGCGACTCGAACGCTCAAAAATAGTGCCGTCGCTACGGTTACCTGGTATGTTTTCCCGAACCATACCATCTCGTGAGGTTGTATCAGCTAGTACACTAGGCTTAGTTTCAACTGAAGCGGAAGCAATAGCGGAAAGCATATGAGGCGATTTGGCTTTAGCAAATTCACGTGCCCGAAAATCATTGATCAAAATTTGTGTGGCCTCCTCAAAATCTTTGGGACACTTAGCAACCACCCGCATTCCCAGCGTAGGGGAAAGACTGTCAAGAAGTAGGTTTTTCAAAAGATTTGAATAGCCAAGAAAACTTTCTTCATTTGCCGACGGAACTTGATCAAAACCCAAGAGTTTCAAAGTCTTTAATTTTAGTTTTTCGAAAAATGGGAATGGGTCTTCGCCATCCTCAAGACGAAGAGTTTCGTGAATTAGACGTGCTCTCAAGGACGTGTGTTCAAACTGGCTGGAAAGGGCTTTCTTCAAATCCTCGAATGACTCGAATTTTGCGTGGCTGGTTAAAAAATTAGCCGCATGACCCGTTGTTTTCATGAATGCCAACCGGATAAGTTCATCGCTCTGAATAGACTTATCCCAGAATTTCAAATTTTCCAGCGTCTCAAGAAATATCAAAACGTCTTCGTTACCAGTGAAGGTAGAGACTTGCGATGCAATTTTACAAAGCGTGTCAAGGGACATTTTTGCTGTGTCTTCGACAGACATTTTACGTTCGCTCAGTAACCCCGTAAAAAAATAAAATAGAAAAATGTACTCAAAACACTAAAACACTATATACCATAATATCTAGCCTACACCTTCCCTCCAAACGAAAGACGACGCGTCACCAGTAAACCGATGAGAGGTTCTTGCCCCGTTGTTATTACTCTTTATACTCGGACCTGCGGCTTATGTCCCACTTGGGATCATTATATGGTAGCGTTCGAGCGGCAGCAGTATTCACCCTTCGAAGGCGTATAGGGATCGTAGTCTTTCGTTTAGGGAGGTCGGTTCTTTTTCTTTAACACTTACTTTATTTATTCCTTTAGTACAACCTGCTTCTGTTAACACGTAAGGTAATCTAATAATACAGACACATGTCTCGCTACAGTCAACTCCCAGAATCATCTGCTCGCTTCGAGCTTCACATCAAATTCCTATTCTTGCTTATTGCGTAGGAGCTAACCGCAGTCGCTACAAAAGATTAAACCAAAGTCCTGATCAAACGTGCCTGAAAACTCAGGAAGAGGATGTTCAACAACAGGGAACTGATAAGGCTACTTCCATCGTCCCGAGGCTTGAATTATTACCAAATATGGAGTTGCTTTTCTCAGACCGCATTATTTCAGATTACGGAATCAACTTTGATATTTAATATCCTAATACTATCCGTAACAGGTTAAGTTTGGTAATTGTAAAAAGTAAAGAAAAAAATATTATATTTATTTATTTTGTTAAGAAGTAAAGAAGTTAAGATTTTCCAAGTTAAATTTGAAAGAGAAGGTGCCACACTTGTGTCACTGAGAGGAGGAGGGATTAAAAAAAAAAATGTGGTTAGATTTTAAAGGACACCTGAATGAAGAGTACCAAGTATCATCCCTATCTGTATGAATTCCGTTAACATTGCCTGCAGAAAGCCCAATCCAAATAGCGCTGTACAAGATTTGAATGAATTGCGCTTTTTGGGATCCCAAAACGTAAGTGGAGGGATACCTATGACATCGCAAAAGTTGTCCGTCCGTCTGTCAGTCTGTTCGTCTGTGGGCGCTATAACTCTCGAAAGGAAGGAGATTTTTTTATTGAAACTTGGTGAGAGGACTGGGTCAAGAATAAGGTCAAGTTAGTAGATGGGCTCTGTAGCCCTACATTTAGGGGTGGGGGAGGGGGTTTAAATTAAGGGGCAAATGAAATTTTTTAAACGGATGATGTGATCTTCGATTATGGGATAAGAAAACATGCTGAACACGATGGTGAAAATCATTTTGTCAACGGACAAGTAGTTCGCTCGGAATCCGGCCGAAACCGGAAAATTTGTTAGAAGTAACAGTTTTATTTGTAGCTGATTAGATATTCGATATAGAGGTAAGAAGGCATGCTGAACACGATGGTGAAAACAATTGTTTCGCCGGATAAGTAGTTAGACCAGAATTCGGCCAAAACCGGAAAGTCTTTTAAAAGTAAGTTTTAATTGAAGTTGATTAGATTTTCGATTCAGGGGTAAGAAGACATGCTGAACACGATGGTGAAAACCATTTTTTTTCGCCGGACAAGTAGTTAGCCCGGAATCCGGCCAAAACCAAAGCGAACCAAAGTCTTTTAAAAGTAAAAGTTTTATTTGAAGTTGATTAGATGTTCGATTTAGGAGTAGAAAGACAGGCTGACCACGATGGTGAAAACCATTTTCTCGCAGGGAAGTTCGCCCAGAATTCGGCCAAAACCGGAAAGTTTGTTAAAAGTAAAAGTTTTATCTGAAGTTGGTTAGATGTTCGATATAGGGGTAAGAAGACATGCTGGACACCTACTTGGAAAGTATTTTAAACACGGACAACTTGTTCGCCCGAAATCAGGCCGAAACCGGAAAATTTGTTAAAATCAAAAGTTTTATCTCAAGTTGATTAGATGACAGATTTAGGGGTTACGGGGACATATAGTTCGTTCGGAATCCGGTTGAAGCCGGATTTTTTTTTATAAGAAGTTTTACTTGAAGTTGATTAGATGTTCTTTATACGGATAAGGAGATACGCTGAATTCGCTTCTGAACTTTCTTTTTTTCTGTACAAGTATGGTAGTTCATTCGCAATTGTCTGGACCAAGTATTAGATTTTTGGGATCTCATCGAAACCTTTGGTCTTGTTGTCTTGGAGTCTGCATGTGCAAACCTCCAGCAACGAACATCCCTATTTTGAAAACTTCAAGCTCAGGAGAAGAATGCCCTCCGTGGCCCTGTCTGTAAATGCATTCTCCATGGTGTGTTCAAGTATGGTTTCATTGTTCAGGTGTCTTTTAACAGTGTTCTGCGTCCACAATGGATATTTCAGCAAGGATTTCAGGTCACAGAAGAAACGAGAACGGATTTGGATAGATCCAAAACGAATAAGCATTTCCAGAAATTGAAGGCTTCTAATGAGCGAGTGCTGAGGTAACGACTTTTGGAGTGTTGTTGGAGTCACGAGTTTGCAGAACACTGCAAATCCCGGAACGTCCAATTCGGTCGTCATTATTTGCCAGTATTCCATAGTTTCCTTGCAAATATCAAATTGAGAAGTAGAATACCTTTGCGCGGAGTGTTTATAAGTAGGAACCGTACTAATGAGCGAGTGGCAAGGTACTGGATTTTGGAGAAGTATATAGAGTTATGTTGTGTGAGAAGAACGCTGCAAACTTGCAACAACAAATTGGGTCAAAGGGATTAAAAAAATATTTAGAGAGTTACTTTTGGCTCAAAACAGAGAGTGAATTCGGAGTGAAATTTTATTTTCATTTTCATCGGTTTCATGAAAAACCGTAAAATAGTCATTTTTTGTCGGAATCACTGCTGGAAAATGACACATCTGGACGTTTTCTGAAACTGGGAGTAACTTTATGTCCTACGTAGGACAAGAATGACAACAACAAATATAGTGACAACTCACACTATCGTGCGATATGTTGCAACCTTGATTTGTGGATTTTCCATGTTCTCCGTGAACCGTCAGATCCAGAAATAGTCGACATTTTTAATGAGTAAGTAGAACTAGCAATGAGCGACTGGCGAGGAATACTTCCCGAGTCGAGGGGTTGCCCACTCCCCGGCACCTGCTGTACGCCCTTTCCCGACACCGATCTAAATCAGAGGCGCAGGCACCACTGCCGTCCATAAATTAGACGGTTCATCTTTCAAACGCTTCTAAACATCCTCATGTTAATATTATAACACGTGGCAACCAGTGCCGACTGGTGTTAGCCGGTGCCGGCTCCGGTTGGGCACCGTGACACCGCATACTCGCTGTACACTCAGAACGAGACTGGGCAAGAGGGACGGTTCGAGGAGTTTGGGCATGGGGGGGGGGGGGGTGAGGACTTCAAAATATACGACTACAGGCTCAAGAAATATTAACCTTATAAGTTCTAAAACGTTACAGAAAATGGCATTGTAGTAATAAATAATAAACAAATAAGTAACAGGAACTAGACCTACGTTGCCTGGGCAACGTGAAGTGTTGCAGCAACCTTTCTTCGGCTTCGCCGACTAAAGTGTTGCGAGAGCAACACTTTGGTTTTGTTTCTTCGCTAACGGTTAAATGCTGAATTTGTCAACCCATCGAGGTTTTCAAAATGGTATGTTCCAATCCATGAAGAATATTTTTCTGAGCTGATGACACAATCTGTAATCCCGCGGTTATCCCTCAGCGTTGAAAAAAAACCCAACAGAATATTGGAAGTAGGGACTAAATTTACTTTGCAGCCAGTTGAACTTTATCCTTTTAGATCGTAGACATCGTGACTTGTGGAAACTAGGAACATTATCTTATACAACCTAGTTGGCATATCCATAGCTTTTTAGTTCACAATACCTCTACTAATTATTGCAAAACATATCGTTGTCTTACATTGTCATTTGTAACACTTAATTCTGGGTTCCGGTGAAAGACCATCAACATAGAACATTCTAGACAGAGGAAACAAAATAGGTACACATACTAGGAAATGCCGGAAGCCCCTCATTGCCGAAGATGATTATGGTATAATCGCCGACTGTTAGTTAAAAGTCCCTGACATGTCTCACAGTTAGTTGCCTATTCTTTTTTTGAGTGTGTACCCTACCACTAAAGCTGTCAACCCCTCAAAGACTTAATTCTAAGTTACAGTGATAGACCATGGAGACTCATTTTCTTACCCTCAGATTTAAAGAGATCAAATAAAATATGCACCAATTTGCACTAGTTTCTAGCCTCTCATGAACCCCTTCTAGCAACCAATTCCTACTTACTAGTCCATCTCACCATGATAGACATAGTACCAATTTTTTGATCAATTAAAATACACCAGAAACACAGAATAAGATTAATAGGTACACCAACTAGCAAAAGTTACAAGCCCTCATCACCGAAAATGACTATGGTCGAACAGTCGATTTTTGCTTACAAGTAAATAAAAAACAGAATATCGGACGTAGGGACTAAATTGTAGTAGAACTTTATCCTTTTCAATCGTAGACATCGGGACTGGTGAAAACTTAGAACATTATCCTATATAATCTAGTTGGTATTATAAAGCTATCCGTAACTTTTCAGGATCAAAATACCATAGGTGCCATTCTGCTAATTATTTTGAAACTGTGTCATTGTTGTACATTATCATCCGTTATCATCCGAAACTGTGTCATTGTTTTACATTATCATCCGTTGCGTTAACACGGTAATCGGAAACCTCTCACCACCGAAGATGATTATGGTATACCAGCCGATTATTACTTAAAAGAGTTAGAAGTCCCTACCATGTCTCAAAATTGGTTTCCGCCTATTCTTTGTTTGAGTTTGTACCCTACCACTAAAGTTGTCAACCCCTCAAAGAGTTAACTCCATGTTAAAGTGATAGACCAAGGAGACTAATTTTCTTACCCTCAGATTTATACAGATAAAACAATACGCACCAATTTTCACAAGTTTCTAGCCCCTCATGAATCCCTTCTAGCAAGCGTTCCTACTTACTAGTCCATCTCCCCGTGATGAGACAAGGTACCAAATTTTTATCACGATCAAATACACAGGAAAGAAATAATATAATTAATAGGTACACAAACTACCAACGTTGATTACCCCTCATCGCCGAAGATGATTATGGTCTAACAGACGATTGTTGCTTACAAGTACCCTACATGTCTCGCGATTCGGATCGGCCTATTTTTGGTTTCAGTGTGTACCTCACTACTGAAGCTGTCAACCCCTCCAAACTTTCAAACTGTTGTATCTCATGAAGGAATTTTTGTACCAAAAAACGGTTGACATATACTTTGATCAGCTAATCGAGGTCTACAGTTTGCCGTTGAAAAAAAAAATTCTATGTGCATTAGTTCAAAAGCTTTTTTGCCGTAGGCCAACTTTCTAATTTCACCACTTAGAAAGGAGAAAAGGATAAGCTCTAATTTCTTCATCTCCCATCTGATATCATTTCTCTTCCTTACTCCCAAGTGTAAGAAATAAAATGATAAACTCAGCTGAAATCACGAACAGAAACGGGTAGAAACAATAGATAGCACCACTTTCGGAGAAAATGCCACTATTTAGTTCTGTAAATTTTTCTATTTATCACTCAAAGAAGATGTATTGGCTGTGGGGCCAGGGAACTGCCGCACATATTTTGCACTTATAGATTTTAGTCCATCTTCAGTTTAAAACTGGTGCTTGTCTGCTTGCCTGCTAGAACGGAGCTTTCCACTCGAAAGCAGAAACATAGTTTGATGAAACGAAAGCTTGGCTGCATAACTTCAGATAGTCCTCTCTGACATAGGCTATACAACTTCACTTTAGTTCACACACTGTAGGCTCTGGCTCAATAACAAGCAAAAACCATCCTTTTTGGCCCCAGGCAAGAGTTCTACGGAGCTTTCCAAAATGTAAAGTCATATTCATCAATCCGGGATAACGTCCACACTTTCCGTAAAACCGTGCAGGTTAGACCCTTACTACTTCCTAAGAATACGCTGAAATAGGGGTACTAGAAAGTTTCAGCCCAATAAATCCACTTGTTCGATCACTAGACGTGTTACACCATTTCCGGTACTTCCTCCATCTTCCCCTACCGTGGTCGAATCTTTTTCGGACTAAAAAATGGATCATCTAAAAAGAATCTGCTTTTATACCATCTATCAAGTTTCACTCAAATCTGATCATTTTTGGAAAATTCCGGTACCCCCCCCCCCACACACACACCGTTGGACCTCTGAATACCCTCTTCCCCTCCATAAAGTTTTATTGAAATCGGAGCATAGCTTATCTGCAAATTTTCAGTACCCCCCCCCCCAGGGTTCCCGGGTGGCTAAAATACCAGCCGGTTAATACCGGCTAATAGGTGATTTCTGCCGGTATGGTTAAAATCAAGTGGCATGGATAAAATCAAGTAACTGGCTAAAATCAAAACTGCTACTATGTGATTTTGATAGCACTCCGCTATTCTAAGACTGTCATTCTTCTTTCATGTATTAAAGATTGTAGTTCATGTTAGCCTAGAGAGGACGGAAGGATGCAGAAATAATGTCAACACTGAATAGGTGTAGGCTAAGTCATATCTGCCATTATAAATGGCACTGAAGCTAGGTTCCTTCATTTATATCAAGAACAAATAACGAGTAAGAACAATGGTCTCTCATCCATCCACAGACTAAAAATGTTCCGACAAAAATGAGCGGAGGTGGGCCGATACAGAGCATTCTTGGTCGCCCGTGTATACTCGTTGGTCTCCGCCGTTACACGCTTAGTCATTTACGAAGAAAAAACGTAGCCACTAGCGAGGCGGATGTTCTGGCCTGTTCACGCGGGAAGGAAATAGCGTTGGTTTTGTTTGAGTAGACGCTGGCTTCTGATTAGTGATGCGAAAAACAAAAGCGAACTTGATGATGGTCATTCATAATCGCTTTGGTTACACCATGACCATCAATACGGAGAATGAAATTCCCTTTGACATTCCATTGTATGGTTCTCTGGGGAGAACCATACAATGACAAACCGGGATTTGAAGCGCACTCACTGAAGTCATGACCCATTGAGTTTCAACATCTTTATTTTTAATTTTGTCAGACGAGGGTAAACTAAGACTAACGTATTAAGGCTTGCGAGGATTACTGAAATTACTGAAAAGGTAGAATAGCATGGAATAGCCAAATAATAGGCTACCAGTAGGTGAGTGTATATTTTTATGGCACTTGCCCTTCGGCCAAGTGCCATATAGCGATCGCAATTTCTGTCCGTCCGTCGGTCTGTCGGTCTGTCCAGGTTTTGCTAGTTCGGGCACTTCCACATAAGCTAGGACGATAAAACTTGGCAGGCGTATCAGGGACCCCAAATGATTAAGTTGGAAATAGTAACTTCCCCCATCCGAGCACCGTGGGGGGAGTGGAGGGAGGGGGAATCCGGAATCTTGAGGTATTTTTAACTTTTGAACGGGTGATCGGATCTCGATGAAACTTGATATTTGGAACGACCTCATGCCTCAGACGACCCACTTAAAATCCGGACCGGATCCGGTGACTTTTGAGGGGAGCTGGAGGGGGCAACCGGAAATCTTGGGAAACGCTGTGAGTGGAGGGATCGAGATGAAACTTGGTGGGAAGACACCTAGCAAACACTAGATACATCATTGACATAACCGAGCCAATTGGGGCACTGGGGGGGGGGGTGGAGGGAGGGGGAATCTGGAATCTTGAGGTATTTATAACTTTTGAACGGGTTATCGGATCTCGATGGAACTTGATATTTGGAAAGGCCTCATGCCTCAGACGACCCACTTAAAATCCGGACCGGATCCGGTGACTTTTGGGGGGAGCTGGAGGGGGCAACCGGAAATCTTGGGAAACGCTATGAGTGGAGGGATCGAGATGAAACTTGGTGGGAAGATACCTAGCAAACACTAGATACATCATTGACATGACCGAGCCGATTCTGGCACTGTCGGGGGAGTGGAGGGAGGGGGAGTCCGGAATCTTGAGGTATTTATAACTTTTGAACGGGTGACCGGATCTCGATGAAACTTGATATTTGGAAAGACCTCATGCCTCAGACGACCCACTTAAAATCCGGACCGGATCTGGTGACTTTTGGGGGGAGCTGGAGGGGAGAGCCGGAAATATTGGAAAACGCTATGAGTGGAGGGATCGAGGTGAAACTTGGTGGGAAGACACCTAGCAAGCACTAGATATATCATTGACATAACCGAGCCGTGCCTACTCTTAACAAGTGCCATATGAGCTCGTAGCTCTTGTTTTGTTTTTCTTCTTGTATAATTGAATACATTTCGATTTAGTAAGTTAGATTTCAATTCAGCAGTTAATTGAAAGACGAAAGTTCGCCTCAACCTGGTCTATCTCTTTTTTCTTTTAGTTCACTATTTACAAATAATTCGATGTCAACGGCGTATTTTCCCATCAAATAAAAGTCTTTGGTTTTCGTACTGAGGCCTTGCCATATGGGCTCTAGTTTGTCTAGGACCCACAGAGGAGTCCTATTTACTTTTTAAATTTAATTCAAAATAGTTTCTGGTTAGT
Organism: Branchinecta lynchi; assembly: GCA_023053575.1. Taxonomy (NCBI): domain Eukaryota; kingdom Metazoa; phylum Arthropoda; class Branchiopoda; order Anostraca; family Branchinectidae; genus Branchinecta; species Branchinecta lynchi. The sequence continues at coordinate 14,470,169 of JAKZAP010000009.1, read as the reverse complement.
TTGTCACAGTACAGCCTATTGTAGGCTATAATGGTCCAGCTGCGTAATATTTGTTCGTTTCCACTCAGCCTACTAAACCTCTAAACCACGGCATTTTTTTTTTAAGAATCTGCCTGTTTTCATCTGGTATTCTCAGTTAAGAGCAAATACCTGGAATGAAATTTATCTCTTCTTGTTCTGGATATTGGCACATTCGTAATATCTGCTTTGCATCAAATGCCAGTTTCTGCATGTTTCGATACATTCTTAATTGCTTCTGAACTTTCTTGTCAACCCCAGAAAGCTTGTCTGGATCGATGAGCCGGCAACCGCCGTTTCCGCGTCCAGTCCAGTGTGAACGGGCTTATCACTTCTGCCTCCATTCGATTTTTCTTCCTCGGTGGTTTACTGCGTTACACCTTCTCTGTAGAGGTAACGACTTTTGATGTCCCGGGTAAGGTCCACCTCCGCTCGTTTGCGTCGGGAGTCGACTCGACTCAGCTGGGTTGTATGACAGAGATAGAAAGACAGCAGTTCTTGCTTTTATTTGTTCTTGTTTATATGCACAAGTTTCTGCTAAGAATCCCTACAAAGCTACCGTGTAACATACTATCAACAAAACAAGAAGGAAAAGCCATAAAATTACAAGCTCAGTTCTTGAAGTAGCCTATTTACTATCCGCGTATCGTATCAACATGTACAACAAATCGCCTCCGAAGTTTCTAATAGCCTCATCGCTTTAACGAACTCCCGGTATAAATAAATCGCAGGAAGCAACGTGACCTGATGACTCACTCGTGTCAACCCCAAACCAGTTTTTTGGATTGGAGTAGGCGAGCTAATTAGTCCGGGAATCAACCCTGGTTGAAAAATAGTCGGAAAACAATGAACAAACAACAGTAAAGATTGATACGTAGAAAAGATCAGTGCGGTTTGATTTTAGCCAGTTTTAGCCGGCAAAAATCGGTTTTTATGAATAAAAGCCGATTAAAACCGCAGGTATGGTAAACGTCAATTTTAGCCGGCAAAAACGGAACCCTGCCCCCCCCCCCCTACCTTGACTGAATCCGTCCATAACACCAAATAACAAATCTAGGCCGCACAAGCTTGGCACTGTCGAACTTGCATCTCATTCGGTCCAACCGTTTGGTTTTTGTGCATGTCAAAATTTTCCGACCCCAACTACCCTAACCATGGTCGCATTACAGTTCGAACGCATGTCTTACATATCAAGTTCATAGATTCTTATCACCCATTAAGTTTCACTCGAATCAGACCACTCGTTTGCAATTCGCAGCAGTCTCCATATTTCCCTTCCCTCGCTCCCCCCAAGATGCTGCCTGCAAAGTTTCGTTCTCTTAGTACATCTGGAACTATTCTAACTCGCGACTACCAGAATTCTAGGACCCCCCCCCCCCCCCAGATCCCCGAAACCATCTGGCTCCGTCAGTTTTGTATATAGGCCTAATGCATGTTCTCCCAATTAAGTTCCGTCCCAATCCCTTTGATTTTAGTTTTTTTTTTTAGTTTTCCGCCCCCCCCCATCCCCGCAGGTATCGGACCCGATCCAGACTTGACACCGAACATCTGAGGCGATAGCTCTTTCGAACTGACAAGTTTCATTTAAATCCGATCACCCGTTCAAAAGTTATGCATGCCACTAGATTCCGGACTCCCCATCCATCCACTCTCCCCACGATTGTCGGATCGGAGAAACGACTATTCTCAAGTCAATCTGTTCGGATCCCTTACATACCTGCAAAGTTCCATCGTCCTAGCACATCAAGAAGTACGCCGGACTCGCGAGATCACTAAAGTCCGCCCCCCCCTAACTCCCCCACAGTGCTCGGATCCGGTCCAGTTATGTCAATGACGTATCTAGGACTTGTGCTAAAAAGAATAATCACATGATCAAAAGCTGTTCTTTAGCGTTGTAAAACCAACAACAAAACAATATCGGAAGAAGGGAGTAAATTGACTTGGCGGTCAGTTGAACTTTATCCTTTTCAATCGTAGATATCGTGACGGATGAAAACTTGGAACAATATCTTATATAATCTAGTTGGTATTATAAAGCTATCCGTAGCGTTTCAGGACTAAAATACCATAGATGACACTATTAATTATTACAAAACTACCTTATTGTTTTACATTACCGTATCGTTTGTACCCGTTGTGTAAACAGTTAATCTTCGGTTATAGCGATAGACCATCGATACAAACTTTCTTACCGTCATATTTACAGATATCGAATACAATGTGCACCAATTTTCAAAAATTTCTAGCCCCTCGTGAACCGATTCTTACTTACAAGTCCCTCTCCCGTGATCTACATCAAATTCATCGGAACAAATAATGGATACACCAGCTATTAAAAGTTGCAAACCCCTCATCGCTGAAGATGATTATAGCATAAAAGCCGTTTTGGCTTTTTGGGAACAAAATTGTTCTTACCATCTAATACACCTGATACAAATAACAGGTATACCAACTAGCAAAAGCTGCAAACTCCTCATTGCCGAAGATGATTATGAGCTAACAGTCGACTGTTGCTTAAAGTCGACTGTTGCTTACAAGTCCCTTACATGTCTCACAACTGGTATCGCCTATTTTTGGTTTCAGTGTGTACCTTACTCCTGAAGTTGTCAACCCCTTGAAACTTTCAAACTGGTTTATCTCATGAAGGATTTTTGTTCAAAAAAAATGGATGACATATACTTTGATCAGCTCATCAAGGGCATCGATTGCCCTAACCACAACAAAAGAATATCGGAAAAAGGGACTAAATTGACTTTGCAGTCAGTTGAACTTTATCCTTTTCAATCGTAGACATCGTGACGGATGAAAACTTGGAACAATATCCTATATAATCTAGTTGGTATTATAAAGCTATCCGTAACTTTTCAGGATTAAAATACCATAGATGACACTATTAATTATTACGAAACTACCTTATTTTACATTATCGTTTGTACCCGTTGCGAAAACAGTAAATCCTAGGATACAGCGAGAGACCATCGATACAAACTTTCTTACCGTCAGTTTTATATAAATCGAATACAATGTGCAACAATTTGCACAAATTTCTAGCCCCTCGTGCACCGATTCTACTGACAAGTCCCTTTCCCGTGATAGACATCAAGTTCACCGGATAAAAATAATGGGTACACCGGCTAGCAAAAGTTTCAAACCCCTCATCGCTGAAGATTTTTGTAGCATAACAGCCTATTATTACTGACAAGTCCCTTGCATGTCTTACAATTGGGAACCTAATTGTTCTTACCATCAAATGACAGGTACGCCAACTAGCGAAAGCTGCAAACCCCTTATTGCCGAAGATGATTATGAGCTAACACTCGACTGCCGCGTACAAGTCCCCTACATGTCTCACAACTGGTATCACCTATTTTTGGTTTCAGTGTGTACCTTACTACTGAAGTTGTCAACCCCTTGAAACTTTCAAACTGGTGTATCTCATGAAGGAATTTGTGTACCAAAAAATGGATGACATATACTTTGATCAGCTCATCAGCGGCTATCGATTGCCGTCGAAAAAAAAAATTCTACCTGTCTTAGTTCAAAAGTTGACTTTTTTGCCGTAGGCCAACTTTCTAACGTCACCACTTAGAAAGGAGCAAAGGATAAGCTCTAGTTTCTTTAGCAATGAGAGAACTTCTAAAGTTTAAGAGGTACATCTGATACCATTTCTCTACCGCAAACCCAAGTGCAAAAAAACGAATTATAAACTCAGCTGAAATCGCGTACACAAATGGAACCAAATTGTTCTTACCATCGAATACACCGGAAACAAATAACAGGTACACCAACTAGCAAAAGCTGCAAGGCCCTCATTACCGAAGATGATTATGAGCTAACAGTCGACTGTTGCTTAAAAGTCCCCTACATGGCTCATAACTGCTATCGCCTATTTTTGGTTTCAATGTACCTTACTACTGAAGTTGTCAACCCCTTTGAAATTTTCAAACTGGTGTATCTCATGAAGGAATTTTTGTACCAAAAAATGGATGACATATACTTTGATCAGCTCATCAGTGGCTATCGATTGCCGTCGAAAAAAAAATTCTACCTGTCTTAGTTCAAAAGTTGACTTTTTTGCCGTAGGCCAACTTTCTAACGTCACGACTTAGAAAGGAGCAAAGGATAAGCTCTAGTTTCTTTAGCAATGAGAGAACTTTTAAAGTTTAAGGGGCACATCTGATACCGTTACTCTACCGCAAACCCAAGTGCAAAAAAAAAAAATTATAAACTCAGCTGGAATCGTCACAGACATGGACAGAAACAATAGATGGCAGCACTTTCGGACCCGTGGGAAAAAGCCACTTTTTTGTCTCTGTAGATTTTTCTATTTATCACTCAAAGAAGATATGTTGGCTGTGGGGCCGGGTAACTGCCGCATATATTTAACACTTATAGATTTTAGTCCATCTTCAATTTGAAACTGGTGCCTGCCTGCTAGCGTGCTAGAACGGAGCTTTCCACTCGAAAGCAGAAACATGGCTTGATGAAACGAAAGGTTCGCTACACAACTTGAGATGGTCCTCTCCGACATAGGCTATACAACTCCACTTCACTTCGCAAACCGTAGGCTCTGGCTCGATGACAAGCAAAAACCATCCTTATTGGCCCCAGGCAAGAGTTCTACGGAGCTTTCCAAAATGTATTGTCATATTCATCAATCCGGCCTAAGGTCCACACTTTCCGTAAAAACCGCACAGGTTAGACCCTTCCCAGTTACCAGGAATAAAATGAAATCGGAGTCATAGGAAAAAAAAAAAAAAAAAACAAAAAAAACGAGGACAAAACCAAAGTGTTGCTCTCGCAACACAATTAGAAGATGCCGTTCATATCAAATTTTGCTGGAGAGAAGACAAGCCTCGGTACCAGGTTCTGACGTATCTACTCAAGACAAACTAAAGTGAGCGCCGAGCGCCTTCAATCCGAGCAAAATTCAACTACTCCTTTACAAGTCCTACTCGAGGTCCTACCTTTTAAAGTGGCTTAGAGCTTAAAGCTTAAACCCCCCATAAATGATGCACAATCCAACTAAATAGAAATAGGGTAGAACTACGAAAGAGCCGCAGGCAAAATTGCTAAATCGGCCTTTATTCGGTAATATTCGACTACTTCCCACACAAACTTTTGCTTTTAACGCGGCTCAGATCCCAACCAGCAGTTTTACCATATGCACCTAAGGCTAATTTAAACTCTGTTTAAACTCAGCGCCGCAGGCAATTTTTTTGTAATCCGATCTTTTTCTGGCATTTCTAGTGGCTGAAGTCTAAGGCCTAACACCTCACCTAAATTACGGGCCCCAGTGGGCAACCGTAATTTTGAGTGCGATGTTTGGTGTCCCGGTAGTGCAGAATAAAGCAAATCCTGGAACGTCAAGTTAAGTCTTCATATTTCCATGTCAAATACCCATTCAGGTCATATCGTAAGTGACGTCTGCAGGTCCACAAAAATACTATCTTCTACTATCCTTGCCTTTGCTACCTTTCTTTCTTTTGTATGAATGAATGAATGAATTTATGACGCACTGCCCAAGGGCGTAAGTGCAGTAAAAAAGATAAAGAAATATAAAATAATCGCAAAAAACTCAACAAATATTTTCCATAAAGATTCACTAATTTTGTAGTAGTACGAGTCGTGGGGTATCAGTCTGTAAACAAAATACGAAACTCTTTTAAATTTGCGAGTAAAGGTAGCGTTCCAGCGGCTTATTCGAGGACTTTTTATTAGTTACGATCTTTACTATTCTTTTTATTATCTCCGTTCTAGGGACCACCGTAATAAGCGGTAATAAGCAAATCAGCCCCTCCCTCTTCTTATTTTCGTTCCATGACTGTTGCGGTTATTACGATTTGCTTATGAACCCAGGGTTGGTCACCAAAAGTAGCTTCGTACACCCTGAAAAGTAACCCAAAAGCATCTGAAAGTACCCCAAAGTAACCGAATGTAACCCAAAGTAACCCAATGTAACCCAATGCAATGTAAACCAATGCAACTCAAAGTAACCCTGAATAACCCAAAGTATCCTGAAGTAACTCGTACACCCTGGTTCTTGGTGACCAACCCTGTCGTGAGCATAATAACTGATAATAACTATCGATTCTGCATGAACTCCCCTAAAAGGGATGACGTATGTCCCCGTTGTTATTATTGGGGGGCGGAGGGTCGGGGGGAGCTTCTAAACGCCACGGACAAGAAAGAGTTAAGAAAGCTGTTATTCCTTTTTTTTTTCTGCTTCAACTTCCCAGTTGGTCCCACAACCGGCACTTGATTCAGAAGTACTCTGTCGCCGAGGGGTTGCTCTCTCTTATCTACCGGTGTAACCTCGGCGCGGCACGTGCCACTTGATGTACTCGTTTTTTAGAGTGAGCAACACCTCGCCTGTTGTACACCCCTGGATGGGTATTCTTTTTTGATAAGATTTGTTTGGTTTTGTATCTAAGTTAATATTGTTTTTTTTGTAGTCGTTGTTTTTTCTTCGTCTTTTTTCACCTACTCCCTCTTTTTCCTCGTATATGTTTTTTTGTTATGTGTAATCAAAGTGTGCAATAAAATATTTCATTCACTTCCGTCTCAGAGTGGTAATAACTACCACAATACGGCGCTCACCCCTCCTCTTAACATGGTAACTTGTTGTAACTCACAGGAGCTCTACCAAAATAACAAGAACTGAAAATTTGTGAAAAAGTCGAAGTACCAAAAAATGTGGAACGCTTCACGATTTTGCGTGTCATCCTTGCGCAGGGGCCATGCTAATCTTCTCTGTATCGTTCCAATTTTAGTATATGTCCTCCCGAAGGAGGACGTAAGTAATGTGAGCGAGAGTTTACTATATACCAAAAAGCAATTATCATGAAGTTCGGGTCTCTTTGTTCTAGACTTTATTTGAAGTTCTATTTCTAATATAACGGTGAATAAAAAAAATGCAAAATAATTCTAAAATACGCATGACCTCTATTACTAGATATTGTAAACTTGCGACAGGTAATAAAATCTACAGAGATTGTCAGATAATAACAACTTATTCCATGACACGCTCACACAACGAAGCGCTTGACCATGGTGCAACGACATTATACAGCTCTTGGCATTTTTAACAGCATTAGTTGAGAACTTGCAGCAACGAAACCCTCCCCTCCCCCCTGTGCAAACTTGAATAACGAAGGCGAGAACGAAGGCACTGAACTGAAAAGATTACAAAGCGCCGAGGGGTCGACGACTCTAATTTCTTATGTACACCATTCCGGAATACCCTAATAATCCTGACAATTCCGGATTATTCCTAACCATTCCGGATTATTCCGGATTATTCCTAACCTTGTGTATGGGGTATAATTCCAGTTGAAATTAGAAATTCGAGTCATCTGGCATCCTTCATGGCTATAGTGAAGAGATTTTTCCTTACAAAAGGATAGTAATGATGCGTGAGTGTTTTTTGTAAGCAGAATGTTTGTTGTATATGTATGAACCGTGTATGACTGGCATGTAGAATAATATAAAAATAGTGTTACCACATTATGTAGAATAGAGAAGACTGCCACCTAATAAAATTTAATCTAATCTAATGTAATCCTTTCCGGATTATTCTTGACCATTCCAGATTGTTCCTGACTATCCCGGATTATCCCTTACCATCCCGGACTATTCCTTCGGGACGTGTACACCATTCCGGGAGAGTCGTCCACCCCTCGCAAAGCGCTAAACGATACGAGTTGTCGGCGAAACGTCCCATTCGAAACGTCTCCTGGCGAAACGTCTCCGTCACAAAACGCCCCCACGACAAAACGTCCCCATGGCAAAACGTTCCCGGCTGTAGATTTTTTTTGTTCATCGCTGAAGGATAGCTAGCTATAGGATTACTGATTGCTTCATCAGTTTAGACAAAGATGTTCTTGAAATATAACATTTTGAAACCACGATGGGTTGTCTGCTTAAAGGACACCGGAACAATGAAACCATACTTGAACACACCATGGAGAATGCATTAACAGACAGGGCCACGGAGAGCATTCTTCTCGAGCGTGGCGTTTTCAAAATAGGGATGTTCGTTTCTGGAGGTTTGCACGTGCAGACTCCAAGACGAAAAGCGCAATTCATTCAAATCTTGTAGTGAAGAAACCGAGAAGAAACAAACCAAACTGTTGCTCCCGGCTATAGATATTGCAAATTCGATATTGCAAATTCCTTTTGTATTTACCCAGATCGGTCCGAAATAGACGCCTGTAAATCGTTACGGAGCTAGCGACATCTTATGTTCGCTGGAAAATCTGCAGACGAATATTGGTGCTGACACGTGTTTCCGCCTAGGTGCGCACCACGGCCTCATCCGGCTTTTTCATTGAGTGCTTTTTTGTTGTTGTGTGTGATATGTTGTACTATCTTTATTTCTTTTCTTTCATTACTCCACTATCTTAAATCTGTACAGTGGGTCACAAATAAAAATTATATATTATATTATAGCCATTTCGTAAAGAAAGCTCAAATTACTAGTTTGTCAGTTTTCGTTTTATCCTTCATTTAAATGGTTTATTTGTGTGTTAGTTTACGCTGCGATATAACTCATCGATCTCGCTTTCGTTCGATATTTAATTTGGTGATATTTATTAGTAAAGGAAACCCGTCTTACCTAGATTTACTGTGTCTCTCTACCTAACTAATAGTTCCATCCGCTTTCGTTTCATCGCTTCTCATGTCATTTTTACCCAGCATAATGGCAATACGCACATTCTTGTATTCTCCTTGTTTGACTCCCCTTGAGCCACAGCAGGCTTCCTCTTTCTCTGAGGCGTCTGAGAAGCATATTGGTGCTCCTCAGACAGGGGCGGATCCAGCCTTCCGTTCTAGGGGGGGGGGCGATTCTTACCGAAAAGAGTGGGGGTAGTGTCTTTTTTGTCGGCCACAAGGCTGATTTTTTTCGCGTTTTAAGTGTCCCTGTCGGTCTCTTATTTAACGAAAATGTGGGTTTCATATATTACAATAATGGTAAAAACTGTACTTGATCAACTGACACGTGTTTACAAGAAAAATTCAAGCTCCTGGCTCCACTTGTAAAAAGATTTTCTAGTTACAGCCTAGTTACAGTAGTTAAAACATGCGTTAATGCAGACTTCCGTAAGTGCAGTAAAACAAAACAAAAAATTACAGCCAGTCTAGGGGGGGCGATCGCCCCCCTCGCCCCCCCCCCTCTGGATCCGCCCCTGTCCTCAGATTGTGCATGTTGCTTCAAACGACCTAGAACTGATCAGTTACGATCAAGGTTGCCACGTGTCGTACGATAGTGTGAATTGTCACTCTATTTTGTTTTTGTCAGTCGTTGTCCTACGTAGGACATAAAAATCACTCTGTTTCAGAAATTGACCAAATGTGTCATTTTTGCAGCAGGGATTCCGACCAGAACTGACTATTTCAAATTTTTCTCATGAAAGTAAAATTAAGATGTTTCATTTTTACAGAGACGATTCCGACCAAATTGAACATTTCATGAAAATAAATTTCAGTCCCAATTCACTCTCTGATTTGCGCCAAACGTCACTCTCTAAATATTTTTGATGTGGCAACACTGGTTACGATTCCATTGCAAGGTATATAACACTAGCCTATATATTATTTGGAAACAATACATTTATGAAGCAACCGGTTCCATGTCCGATCGTTCCAGCGTTTCCCAAGATTTCCGGTTCCCCCCTCCAGCTCCCCAGAAAGCAACCGGATCCAATTCGGATTTGAAGTGGGTCGTCTGAAACACAAGGTCTTTCCAAATAACAAGTTTCATTAAGATCCGATCACCCGTTCGAAAGTTATAAATACCTTAGAATTGCGAATTCCCCCTCCCTCCACTCCCCCCACGATGGTCGGATTGGGAAAACGACTGTTTCCAAGTTAATATTTTCGGGTCCCTGATATGCCTGCCGGCCTGTAAAGGTTCAACGTCCTAACGTATGTGGAAGTGACCGAACTAGCAAAACCCGGACCGACCGACAAACGGACGGACAGTAGTTGCGATCACTACATGGCACTTGGCCGAAGGGCAAGTGCCATAAAAATGTACCGAAGACAGTAAAAAAGGCTGGGATTTTCTTTTAAGACTGATTGCACCAAAAAGTGCCTCCCCGGCGGGGAATCGAACCCCGGTCTCCCGCGTGACAGGCGGGGATACTGACCACTATACTACCGAGGACTTGTGAAGCTGTAACCTTCTAGCAAATATATCGCGCATCCTAAACGAAATGTTACCCAGATACCACTGTACTCTCAAAACATATTTACATAACAAGCTTCAAGGATAACCTATCTGGGCAGTATGCCAGGAGAGAAGGAGCGAAAGTGGTGGGCCCACAGAAAGATACGTATGAAAATCTAATTAGGAAACAATGGTATTTATCATTATTATTATAAATTGTGTCTTTTTTATGGCACTTGGCCGTGCCATATAGCGATCGCAATTTCTGTCCGTCCGTCGGTCTGTCGGTCTGTCCGGGTTTTGCTAGTTTGGGTACTTCCACATAAGCTAGGACGATAAAACTTGGCAGGCATATCAGGGACCCCAAATGATTAAGTTGGAAATAGTCACTTCCCCGGTTCGAGCATCGTGGGGGGAGTGGATGGAGGGGGAATCCGGAATCTTGAGGTGTTTATAACTTTTGGACGGGTGATTGGATTTTAATGAAACTTGATATTCGGAAAGACCTCAAGTCTCAGACGACCACTTGAAATCCGAACCGGATCCGGTGACTTTGGGGGGAGCTGGAGGGGGGAGCCGGAAATCTTGGGAAACGCTTAGAGTGGAGGGATCGGGATGAAACCCAGTGGGAAGAACAAGCACAAGTCCTAGACCGATAATTGATATAACCGGATCGAATTCGGTCACTGTGGGGGGAGTTGGGGGAGGGGGAATCTGGTCATCCAGCGAGTTCATGATGTAATAAGATGATGAAACTTGGTAGTAATATGAGGGATCCGAATAGAACGACTTGAGAATAGTCGTTTGCACGATCTGAATATCGTGGGGGAGGGGAGTGGAGGGATGGGGAATCCGGAATCTAGTGGCATTTCTAACTTTTGAACGGGCGATCGGATTTGAATAAAACTTGGCAAGTGGAAAGAGCTATTGTCTCAGATGTTCCATGTTAAGTCCGGAGCGGATCCGGTACTGGGGGGGGGGGTGGAAGGTGGACCGGAATTTTTGTGAAACGCTTAGTGTTGAGGGATCGGGATTGAATTTGCTGTGAAGAAAAAGCATAAGCATTAGATACGTTCTTGACGGAACCAGATCATGTTGGGGCTCTTTGGGGGGAGTTGGAGTGGATTTCCCGGAATTCCGGTATCGCGAGATAGGATACTTCCAGATGTGCGAAGGACGATAAAACTAGGCAGGCATATTAGTGACCGAACCAAATACACTTAGTTTTTGGGGGAGTCGAAGGAGGGGAAATCTGGAAATTACTGACTTCCGTTGGTCGCGAAAAAATGGTCCGACTCGAGTGAAACTTTGTGGGTGATAAGAACTGATGACCTAGATAAGCAAAGCTTGTGTACGAAGCCATACGGCCATGGTTGATGGAAGTTAGGGGGGGGAGTCCGGAAACTTTGTGACATGCACAAAAAATAAACGGATGGGCAGAATGGAATGCAACTTGTACAGAGCCAAGTTTAAGCGGCCTAGGTTTGTCATTTGGCATCCGAACCGAGTCCGACCAAGGTGGGAGGAGGATGAACTGGGAACCGGAAATTTGCAGATATGCTCCGATTCGAGTCAAACTTAATGGACGGGAAGAAGAGATGTCTGGGACTCCCCACACTAGGGGGGAGTCCCAGAAATGATGTGGCTTGCATAGCGGGTAAACGAATGTAAAACGACCGGATCCGAGCACGGTGGGGAGGAGTATCGGAATTCCCGGGAAAATGCTCACATTCAGTTTCTCGCTTCTCACACCACCTACTGATAACGAAGTGCCATATGAGCTCGTAGCTCTTGTTATTACAGGTTTTTTTTCCTTCCCCGAAGTTGACCAAGAAGATTGACAGCCTGACGATGACCCTTGCCAAGAAGGGCCGAAATATCGCTGATGAAGAATCGTAGCTGACGTATATCCGTTGCAAACATTGTTTGAAAATATGTTTTACTTTAGTACAATAAGAATGTCAGTTAATTTAAAATCCGAAAATAATGACGAATCAGACTTTAAGATGACGAAAGAAATCGGTGTGTCCGACATTGTTGGATCTGTGATTGAGGCGCCGCCATTGGCGGCATCGGGAAGTGGTGTGCAAAAGTAAACCAAACTGGGGCAGAAACTCCAACGCTGGAACAGTGGAACATAAGGAGTGACAAGCCCTATAAGTTACGTTTACTGACACGGCTTCCCCACCACTGCTTGTATAACTACCCACCAGGTCCAGATCCAGGAATTGTGTTGCGAGAGTAACACTTTGGTTTTGTCCTCGTTTTTTTTTTTTTTTTCCTAGCACTCCGATTTCATTTTATTCCTGGTAACTGGTAAGGGTCTAACTTGTGCGGTTTTTACGGAAAGAGTCGACCTTAGGCTGGATTGATGAATATGACATTATATTTTGGAAAGCTCCGTAGAACTCTTGCCTGAGGTCAAAAAGGATGGTTTTTGCTCGTCCTCGAGCCAGAGCCTACGGTGTGCGAAGTGAAGTGGAGTTGTATAGCCCATTTCAGAGAGGACTATCAGAATTTGCGCAGTCAACCTTTCGTTTCATCAAACCACGTTTCTGCTTTCGAGTGGAAAGCTCCGTTCTAACACGCAAGCAGGCAGGCACCAGTTTCAAATTAAAGATGAACTAAAATCTATACCTGTTAAATATATGCGGCACTTACCCGGCCCCACAGCCAACATATCTTCTTTGAGTGATAAATAGAAAAATTTGCAGAATAAAAAAAGTGGCGTTTCCCACGGGTCCGAAAGTGCTGCCATCTATCGTTTCTACCCATTTCTGCTCGCGACTTCAGCTGAGTTTATCATTCGTTTTTTTGCACTTAGGGTTGCGGTACAGAAATTGTATCAGATGTGCCTCTTAAACTTTAAAAGTTGTCTCATTGCTAAAGAAATTAGAGCTTATCCTTTGCTCCTTTCTAAGCGGTGACGTTAGAAAGTTGACCTACGGCAAAAAAGTCAACTTTTGAACTAAGACAGGTGGAATTTTTTTTTCGACGGCAATCGATAGCCGTTTACAAGCTGATCAAAGTATATGTCATCCATTTTTTGGTACAAAAATTCCTTCATGAGATACACCAGTTTGAAAGTTTCAAGGGGTTGACAACTTCAGTAGTAAGGTAGACAATGAAACCAAAAATAGGCGATACCAGTTGTGAGACATGTAGGGGACTTGTAAGCAACAGTCGACTGTTAGCTCATAATCATCTTCGGCGATGAGGGGTTTGCAGCTTTTGCTAGTTGGTGTCGAGGTTGGTGGACCTGTTATTTGTTTTCGGTGTATTCGATGGTAAGAACAATTTGGTTCCAAATTGTAAGATAGGCAAGGGACTTGTAAGTAATAATCACCTGTTATCATCTTCAGCGATGAGGGATTTGCAACTTTTGCTAGCTGGTGTACCCACTATTTGTTTCCGGTGAACTTAATTTCTATCACGGGAGAAGGACTTGTAAGTAGGAATCGGTTCACGAGGGGCTAGAAATTTGTACAAATTGGTGCACATTGTATTCGATTTCTATAAATCTAACGGTAAGAAAGTATGTATCGATGGTCTACCGCTGTAAACTAGGATCAACTGTTTACGCAACGGGTACAAACGATAATGTAAAACAATGAGGTAGTTTCGTAATAATTAATAGTGTCATCTATGGTATTTTAATCCTGAAAAGTTACGCATAGCTTTATAATACCAACTAGATTATATAAGATATTGTCCCAAGTTTTCATCCGTCACGATGTCTACGATTGAAAACGATAAAGTTCAACTGACTGCAAAGTCAATTTAGTCCCTTCTTCCGCTATTCTTTTATTGTTGTTTTTACAACGCTGAGGAATAGCCTTTGGGCATGTGATTACTGATTGTGTTCTATCTTAGAACATACCGTTTTATAAGCTTCGACAAATTGACAACTTCAGCATTTAACCGACAGCGAAGAAACAAAACCAAAGTGTTGCTCTCGCAAAACTTTAGTCGGCGAAGCCGGACAAAGGTTGCCGCAACACTTCATGTTGCCCAGGCAACGTAGGTCTATTTTTTTTTTTGGGGGGGGGGTGCCCGCGGGTCAGATAAAAAATACAAACAAACATGGATCAGAGGTTAAAACCTATATAAAAAAAGATTTTTTTTGTGCGTTCAGGGGGGGGGTGAACAGCCCCCCTCCCCGGATACGGCCCTACTGTCCACTCTATCTTATTCATATTTCATCCTCTTTTTTCTCTCCAAGTTCCGAACAGTCTATCCTCCTGGCCTTCCGATTTCTTCGGGAAAAAAATTTGTGATTAACTTACTTTCTTAACGACTTCCAGTCAAGCTTTTAAAGTTCTGGGAATTCAATGCAGAAGTTTAAGGCTTCGCCCGATAGCGTTAATGAAAGAGACTACTTTCAACCTTGTCTCCCCTTATGTAAAACAGCAGACAGCGTGAAACCGGTAGTATGTGATCTCGTATGTGATCCCTAGGTGGGTTCGCTACATTGATTGTGTCGAAAATCCCTACCGATCTAAGTCACGCATCTACATCTGAGAAGTTGCGTATGTATTCACTTGAATCAAGATAATAGAATAACACAAAGAACAGAATATACACATAGCCTGCTTTGGGCACTAAGCTTAAAGCACACCTCGCACTATTTACTGATCGTATTCCAATATTGAAAACGACTATAAAACTAAGCTCTGCTTTTATAGCAAAGTATCCACGGCTCTGGATGTTTTAAGCCTTTTCCCAGACCCGTTGACTTTTAGCAGACTTGACAAGATTCAGAAAATCGGTTTTGACGCATCAGCAGCATGGTACGCGAACGGTCGTCTGGATCTTATTCCACATGGAAATTAGTGATCGTGGATAAGTGGCAAGTGCAAAGACTATAGAGGTGTCGTCAGCGTTTTCACAATAATAATAATAATTTATTTTTAACCCAGAAATCGTACAAGACGAAAACAGTGGAAAAATAGTGGACAATGTAACATTGGTTACCGAGATTGAGAATTAACGAATAGCGTATGACCGGTCCTTTAAGAATAAGTGTTTCTTGTCTTTAGTAAACTCGGAAGCTTTTGGCTAGGGGTCAACGAGCCAGGATTTTAGAATAGAGCGAAGTCAATTGTTCCAGGACTAACCATGTTCTCTTGACTTTCTGTTATTGATAATGCTGGTGAAATTTTTTTGATTTTATTTTCCCGTGTTTTTGGTAACCCCCATCCTTAAACATACGGCTACGGGCCCCATCTACGAACTAATAACCTATACTTTGACTAGATGGGTCTAGCAGACAGACAGACGGAGAGACGGACACACTTTAAAGGACCCCTCGCACTATTTACTCTTCAACTTATAGTATTTTAAAATATTTGAATAATATAAAACTATGCTGTACTTTCAACAAATAACCTATTTTGAGCCTTTCCGAGACCCGCTGACCTCTAGCGAAAACAGGGAAACAATTTACATAACCGGTTTTGGAGATCCCAAAACGTAAGTGGAGGGATACCTATGACATCGCAAAAGTTGTCCGTCTGTCCGTCTGTAAGCACGATCACCCTCGAAGGGAACGAGATATTTTGATGAAACTTGGTGTGAGGATTCTTTTGGTCAAGGTAGAGGTCGAGTTCGTAGACCGGCCCTGTAGCTCAACGTTTAGGGGTGGGGGAGGGGTTTCAATTAAGAGGCAAACAATTTTTGTTTTAAGCAGCTAATGAGGTAGTCGATTCAGAGGTAAGAAGACATGCTGAACGTAAATATGACAACCACTTTCTCGCCCGACAAGTAGTTCGCCCAGATCCGGCCAAAATCGGAAAGTTTGTTAAAAGTAAAGTTTTATCTGAAGTTGATTAGATGTTCGATACAGGGGAAGGGGCGTAATTTCACCAAAGTCAAGTGAAACGAGCAGTTTTATATCAAGAAGAAAAACGTAATGAAACAAAGAAAGACGACAAAGACGTCTCCCCTACTCGTTTGTGTCGGAAAAACCAGTCTTCAGTGCCGTAAAAACGGATACAGAAGGTGCCGTAGGTGCCGTCTTACGGCGGTCAAAACAAGGCTTTATCAGTCAGAACATTTGTATTTACTTACCTCTGAACAGGCACTGTCTTCCTCAGTCCTTAACCTGTTGCTAATTTGTTGCTTCGCTTTAAAAAGAAATCCGATATTTTTTGCTCATCTTCGTTTTGAATTGATTCAACACCACTGGGTATACTGCACTATTCCAAAAGAAAATTGCGCTTAGCGCTTTTTACACCCTAGCTTGCTTTCGTTCTGGCTCAGAAAACCGATTTCTCCCGAGATTTGTTCGTCTCTCCGATGCAGACTAAACCTGTTTAAACGTAAAGTTTAAACAGGTTTGAGTCAAAGTTTAAACTGCATAACGTAAAGTT
Source organism: Branchinecta lynchi (assembly GCA_023053575.1). Lineage (NCBI taxonomy): Eukaryota > Metazoa > Arthropoda > Branchiopoda > Anostraca > Branchinectidae > Branchinecta > Branchinecta lynchi. The sequence goes on along the minus strand of JAKZAP010000009.1, from coordinate 14,453,609 downwards.
TCAAGGCTTCCGTGTTCCAATCTTACCATAAAGATAAAGGTATACTAAAGAAAACCGATCTGTTTCTGTGGATGGTTGAATTCTGTAGGCCTATCTTAGTTTCGACGAGAGTTTCGAAGACGCCAATTTTCAGCTGGGGGGGGGAGGGCAAACATCAAGCTGGGGGGGGGGGACTGGGGTCTGGCGGGGGGGGGGCAGTTGCCCCCCATGTCCCATAGCAAATTACGGTCCTATATAGGGGTAAGGTGATTCGCTGAATTCATTTTTGAGCTTTACTTCTTGCCGGACAAGTAGTTGGCAAGCCAGAAGCAAGGCAGAAAGTTTTGATCAGTTTCGTCAAAGTAGATCTGACGTATATCCTAGGGCTAACTACACACATGGTGAATCCATATCTGAACTTGGTTTTCTCAGATAATTAGCCATTGACCTTCTTCTGTTTCTAAATCTTAATAGTAAAAATGTTCAAGGAGCCAGGCGATGACCGGATATCTACGAGACCAAATTGTCTGGATCAAATATTAAATTATTGGGATCCCATCGAAACCTTTGGTCTTGTTCTGATGGAGACAACCGTCGGTAGCGTGATACAAATCTAAGGTAGCAAAACACGGCAAGTGAGAAAATCAGCGTGATTTTGTTAGAGGGGTTAGAATGTACCCTGCGGGTTCAGAAATATATGGAGTGATTATGAAAGTAGGTTGCATTAGTATTTGAGTTAAAACAGAAGTCGCAGATATTCCTCATTAACATTTTTGGGATCCCAAACACAAATAAACAATGCAGCTTAAAAATCCATAAATTTAAAGGTGACGCTACATCACACACACAACAAAGATTTAGACTAGTGGCATGCATACTTTCTTTCGTGAACAGCGCGTATAAAAAACAACAACAAGAATTACCCCCATCGCTCAAACAGACGGAGTATTGCATTGCCGGATTTTTCGGAAATTATGAAGTGAACTGAAATGATACAAAAAAAGATGATCCATGGTCACTGTCAGAGAGAGAAAGAAAGATAATTTATTGATAAAACAGAATGAACACATGTGAACCGGGGCCGCCCAGTAAAGTTTGCATCTGTTCTAGGGGGCCATTCAGATTATAGTCGTAAGCTACTGCACTTCTTCATGATGATCCACAGAAACAAAAACAAAAGAACGGCAAGTGAACACTAATCAAAACACCAGACATCAGCCCAAATCCTCACAGTTTGATCACACATAACACATGTTTGTCTATCCTTGTGGTAAAGGCCCCGTCGTACCTTACCTATAATACCAATGCTACCTACTTCCGTAATTCCGTCCATTAATTCTTAAATCCGGATCTCGTATGTTAAATTCTAAGCCCGCTAACGACACGTCACTGATTATCACACTTGCCTCGTTTCACTATTTTCCATGCATATTATGCTCCCGCCGAGTGTTCGCGTATCATGCTATTGATGCGTAAAACCGGTTATTTAAATTTTTGTCGTGTTCTTGCTAGAGGTTCCTGGGCACGGAAAAGGGCTTAAACAGCCAAAGCTGTGGGTAGTTAATTAAAATCAGAGCCTTTTTAAAGTACTCAAATATTATGTAACACTGGCTCATAAACAGTAAATAGTGCGCGGGGTGCTTTAAACTTTATGAGTACATAACTGTTCCGCCCCTTTTCGCTGTCGAGTCGAAAGGCGAGGGAACACCACTACTGTCTGTGGTCAGTTGACTTGGGAATCGAGATTGAAGAAAGGGGTTCACGCTTGGATCGTACCCTTTCTTTGAGATCGTTCTCTGATGGAAATCGGCCTTTAATTAATTTTGAAATAAACACGTTGAGGGGAGATGGGATGAATTTGCATGTATGGATTGGTGTTTTAAAGCAGTGGTTCCCAACCGGTGGTATGCCTACCCAAAGGGGTACGCGAAGGTCCCAGATCTCTGAATTTGAAAATGCTTGCTTTTGTCAAGAAATTAGAGTTTTGGCGTATGAAGTTTCGCTCAAGTGACTTTCTGATTCTTGTCCAATTTACAGACGATGATGAAATTGACAACCTTGCATCCCAAGCAACAAATTTGTATATATTTTTATACATTAATCCCTTACTTCATATGTCAATAAATGACGTCTTTTTGGCGTTCTGATCTTGACAGATCTTATTAGAATAGTAGAACAATGATTCTTCAAAAAGGGGTACACAACGTTTTTCAACCTTAATTTGGGGTACGTGAGACGGAAAAGGTTGGGAGCCAATGTCTTAAAGTACTCGTCGTACCAATACAACCTACTTCCGTAATAGTTAGCAATCCTATTTCGTGACCTCTTGGCACGTTTTCCACAAGTTCGTTTTTCAAACTTGAGCGGCTTTGAGCCTGAAGAGTACTCTTGCCAAGAAGGTCTGAAATATAGCTCTAGTAAAATTAAGCTGACGTATCCGTTTTGCACTATCAAATATTCTTGGCAAGGGGAACCACTGTCTATCCGTTGTTAACATTGTTTGAATAAATGTTTCAAAGTCAGCTTGAGCTCAAAGAATATTAAACCACTGTCTTAAAGTACTCGTCGTACCAATACAACCTACTTCCGTAATAGTTAGCACACCTCTTGGCACGTTTTCCACAAGTTCGTTTTTCCAACTTGAGCGGCTTCGAGCCTGAAGAGGACTCTTGCCAAGAAGGGCTGAAATATAGCTCTAGTAAAATTAAGCTGACGTATCCGTTTTGCACTATCAAATATTCTTGGCAAGGGTCGTTTTAGCGAATCCGTTTCAAGAGAAAACGTATCGCACAAGAATATGTTGCAGGAGAAAGCGTTTGTATTTGCAAAAGCGTTTCTTCGAAAACTGGTTTCAAAGGGCCGGCAGCGATGCATCCTTAAGGGTTGCAGCTACATAACGTTTAATCGCAAAACTGGTTGAAAGGGCCGGCAGCGTTGCATGCTGAAGGGTTGCAGCTACATAACGTTTAATCGCAAAACTGGTTCAAAGGGCCGGCAGCGTTGCATCCTGAAGGGTTGCAGCTACATAACGTTTAATCGCAAAACTGGTTCAAAGGGCCGGCAGCGTTGCATCCTGAAGGGTTGCAGCTACATAACGTTTAATCGCAAAACTGGTTCAAAGGGCCGGCAGCGTTGCATGCTGAAGGGTTGCAGCTACATAACGTTTCATCGGGAATTCGTGCCAGAAGTACACGTGAGACATAATAATATCCGATGAAAAACAAGCTTCCTTCTTCTAAATTTGATAGTCTTCTGCGCGATACATTAGTTAAGAGACGATGAAAATCAATGACCGATGCAAGCGTCTGACCTCCGCGTTTGAAAAAACGTGAGTTTTCTGAAAAGGCTTCTTACTGCAGCAATCTCACAGAAATTCCTCTCCTATCCCTATCACCATTACCATTTATATACATGTATAGTCAAGAATAATGACTTTATCAGCTAATATTTTATTCATTAAGAGTTTAGAAGACAAGAGCTAGAAGCTCATATGGCACTTGCAACGCTGTATCAGAGGATGAAAATAGGAATTTGCCAATTCGTGCGTTAGTTGTGTTCATTTGTAAGCAAACCCCTTGAGATAAGAATGATCATTGGTCCTTTGAAATCGTGAGAATGGATCGTTCTTAAAAATTATTCTATTTACGCATTTGGCTGTGATGATGCTCACTTTAAGGGCGCTAGAACATTCATCCGTAACGAGCACTCTTGCACAAATGATGACAAGCTCATCGAAATCATGAAAATATGTATTTTGCTCAAAATAATTGTTTTTACTTTAAGGAAATAACAAAACCCTTCAGGCAAAACGGATCATGGGCCCTTGGGGATCACGAATATAATTATATCTTTTGGTCAAAAGTATTTTTTTTTACTTTTCGGTAAGATATGTAATTTAAGGGTGCTAAAAATTCATTTCTTAGCAAAATCCTTGAGGCATAAACGATCATGGGCTAATGGGGATCATGAAAAAGTATATTTTGCTTTAATAGTACTTGAAGGGATGGTCGAATCTGAGAAATTACAATTTCTAAGCCAATCTCGTTAAGGCTCTGATGTTCAAAGTCGAGTTTCATCGTCCTTGCGGATCTGGAAGTACCTTAACTCGCGGTGACCGGAATTTCGGACCCACACCCCCTACAACTCCCCCAAAGGTGCCCGAATATGGTCCGGTACTGTGACGTATCTATGGCTTGTGCTTGCTCTTCCCGCCAAGTTTCATCGCTCCACTCTAAGGGTGACACAAGATTGCCGGTTCTCCCCTCCAACCACCCCCACCCCACATTCATGGGATCTGGTCGGAACTGATCTCGGAAATTTGAGATACGAGGCTTTTCCAAATATCAATTTTCATTCAGATCCGATCACCCCTTCAAAAGTTATATATACCTCAAGACTCCGGATTCTCCCCCCCCCCCTCCCCACGATGGTCAGATTGGGAAACTGACTATTTTAAACTAATCATCTCAAGCCTCAAATGGTCAAGCCAATTTTCATCGTCTTAGCCCCAGGGTCCGAATACGGCCCGGTTCCGTCGCTGATGTATCTAGGGCATGTGCTTGTTCTTCCCAAAAATTTTCATCCCAATCGCTCCAGTCTAATCGTGTCACAATATTTCCGGTTCTCCCCTCCGGCTTCCCCCCCCCCCACATTCATCGGATCCGTTCAAGACTCGAAGTGGGAGGTCTGAGACACGAGATTGTTAATGTACAGTTTCATTAAGATCCTATAACCCGTTCGAAAGTTATAGATGCCTCAACATTCCGGATTCTCCATCCCGCCATTCCCCCCTCGGTGGTCGGATTGGGGACGTGACTATTTCCAAGTTAGTTTGGTTGGGTCCCTTATATGCCTGCCAAGTTTCATCGTCCTAACTTTCTGGAAGTACCTTAACTCGAGAACAGTGAACCGACAGACCGATCGACCAACAGACCGAAAAGAGTATATGGCACTTGAGCAAAGCTGCAAGTGACATAAGAACTGAGCTATTCAAGAAACCATGGATTTTAATAATTACATATAACTTTGGACGCTTTGGAAACTCGTAAATAAGGCATCAAGAAAACAATCACAGTAATCTTCGAAATAACTCGTCAAGAAAATAATGACAGTAAGCTTATAAGCATAAAGATTGAGGTCAAATTGGTTTTGGAAAGGGAAGCAAATCCTAGTACATCACATCGAGTTAAAATCATGGCACAAATAAGACAACAAGAAAAAAAAATCATAGTAAGTACTTCCACTTCCAAGCTGACTAGTTTCTATTATTCCCCCTATGTCTCACCATCAGCACATCTGACAGACATAGTAAAATAGCTCTCAGGTTGACGAGTAGAAAATTTGGAATCTGCTCCCTGCTGGTAGTATAGAAAATGTAAGTTACCCATTACCCTATAGACCCGACTTAAGTATGTCTATATATAGACACACATAAGTGTTGATTGTGTTGATTTTGAGACAATGGGGGACTAACAGAATCTAGTCCACTTTGAATGCTGAGCCAGAATAAGGCGAATTGATAACTTGAGACTTATCAACAACAAATTAGAGAGCACAACTTAACGCAGCACAACACAAATTCTTTTTAGAAGGAACATCAGTATAACTGACAGTATTTGAAACCTTGTAGGCTACTTCTTTCCTTCAAACTACCAGGATAATATTTCAGGATCTCCCATCACAGCATTCAGATTTTCATGCAATTATACTCTGTACCCACAGCATTCTCTTATTTCTTCCTTTCCACTTGAAAAAACTATTTTGTAAAGCAATATGGTCAAACTGTTGGTAGATGTAGGTTGCAATGGTAAAAAACAATTCTCTTATCCTTTGAGTCCAGCCTCTCAAATGGAACATTAACATAAACTTCTGGGTCAGAACCAGAACAATGTGCTTGACATAAAGGTTGAAATTTCTGAATTCCAGCAATAATTTCATCAGAAACCTTCTTACTGAATGTGTGGAGATATTGAAGCTTAATACTGAAGATTAAAAAGATGAGATCATGTTATTTTAAATATGCGAAGCACCAGCTCCACTTAACGAAATTATGTCATAACCATACATTGACAGAGAAATTCAAGATGCAAGTGTGACCCTTTGGGATGTTTCCTCATCGCTTTCAAAAATCATGGACAACAGGGCCCAACCAGCGCACAAAGTCGTCCACTGCTTCCTGACCGAAGATTAAAAATTAAGTAGCCTATCTTTTTTCTGCGTGTTTATGTGTTTTGCTTATTTTGTTTATTTTCTTCATTTACTCTGCCTTTTCAAAATAGTGGGTCATAAATAAATTACTTACTTAAGGAAAAGCTTTGCTTCTTCCCGCTCAACTGTCACAACAAACATTTTCTCCAATATCAGTATCATCAACAACAAAAATTGGGAATTGAGATGGTATGGGAGGCTGAGGGATAGGGAAAGGTTCAGGAAGGGATGCAGTGTCAGAAGATGAAGTAGGATTAAAAACCCCAAGACAAGACCAGGACAAGACAACGGGGAATTTACAGTATCAGACAGGTATCAGAAGGATGGACCAACTGGATCTGGACATTGACTTACAAAACTACTATACAAAATCTTTTCTGACAAAAAGAAAGGCAGAAAAGCGTATCTCGATCAATCTCCATATGAATGAAACATATATCGCCTAATGTTTCTCAAGAAACAACTCACTGTAGAATTTATAACCACAGTATTTACACGAGATTTACACCTCACCCTTTCAGGTGACATAGCATAGCATTCACCAGACTAGGCTAAGTTAGTTCTAATGCTGATTTGCTGGGTTTGGTCAGGTAAGTTAGTCAGGTGAAAGTAAAACTGATTGGTCTTAAATTAGATTGGTATTAAAAAGAGTTCAGAAATTTTCACAGAATTATCAAAAGAAATTAATTAAGGGAATTAAGCAATCATTTCTTCACTAAGCTTATGCAAATAGGATTGTAGCTTATGAGCATTCAGTTGGTCTGAGACAGGCTAACCAAGAAAAGCTTACAAGCATCCAGTTGGTCTGAGACAGGCTAACAAAGAAAACAAAAACAGAGATTAAATTATTTACTTACTCTGGCAGAACTCCAGAACATCTTTGTCCTTTTCAACTAATGATGTGACTCCTTCATAGTGATGAGTCACAGTTCGCGCACTTTTCAGTTTGAAAGATGGCAGGACAAACAAGAAGAAAACGGAATTTTCTTTCATGGAAGGGAGCTAACAAAATGGGCACTGTCTAGGGAACCGGGAGTCGTACTTTATGTTCTACGGGCTACGGAACCGGTAGTTCTCACGGAAACCAAACCATATGAGCTGCGATTCCGGGATCTGACGTCATTGACTAACGGAAACTTGTATGTGCTGGCTCCCGTTCCGGTAGTAATTGGAAATAGCTCACGGAAACTTCATCGCACCAGCTTCTCGTCCGGTAGCCTCACGGAATTGTGTACTCAGAAGCTAGGGAGCCGGCAGTTGATACCGGAAACTGTATAATTGGAGCTTCTGTTCCGGTAGTGTCTACGTGGAATATAAAACTTACGGAATAGTTTGGATGAGAGCTAGGATGCCGGGATTTTCACCGACTTAGAGAAAATAACATGGGAAAAACTTCACTACCGGAACCCATATATTAAGAGCTAAGGTACCGGTAGCAACTACTATTTGCTTGAAAACGACCAGCTCACGGACACAGATGCCTATGGGCTAGGGTTCCGGTAGTGACAAAAAAAAAATTGAACTCACGAACCCATGTCAGTGCAGACTAGGAAACCGGAAGCAAACTTTTTTAACTAACGGAACCCAACTTCTGCGGGCTGGGGTTCCGGGAGGGCAAAACAAAATAAGATTTTGAACTTGATTCAGTGAGGTGCACCGGACCCAAAGTCCATTTTGACACGCGTCCGTGAGTTTGTAATTTTAATTTTTGGCACTACCGGAACCCCAGCCCGCAGGAGCTGGGTTCCGTGGGTCAAAAATATTCACTTCCGGTTTCCTAGTCTACACTGACATGGGTCCGTGAGTTCAATTTTTGTATTTTCGTCACTACCGGAACCCTAGCCCATAGTCACCTGTGTCCGTGAGCTGGTCATTTTCAAGCAAATAGTAGTTGCTACCGGTACCTTAGCTCTTAATATATGGGTTCCGGTAGTGAATTTTTTCCCATGTTATTTTCTCTAAGTCGGTGAAAATCCCAGCATCCTAGCTCTCATCCAAACTATTCCGTAAGTTTTATATTCCACGTAGACACTACCGGAACAGAAGCTCCAATTATACAGTTTCCGGTATCAACTACCGGCTCCCTAGCTTCTGAGTACACAATTCCGTGAGGCTACCGGACGAGAAGCTGGTGCGATGAAGTTTCCGTGAGCTATTTCCAATTACTACCGGAACGGGAGCCAGCACATACAAGTTTCCGTTAGTTAATGACGTCAGATCCCGGAATCGCAGCTCATATGGTTTGGTTTCCGTGAGAACTACCGGTTCCGTAGCCCGTAGGACATAAAGTACGACTCCCGGTTCCCTAGACAGTGCCAACAAAATGAGTTTAAGAGCGAGAGTTAAAGGACTTTTGATTTAGATTCCCGAGTTAACAGATACTTATCGGCATATGATGATAATTATGAGCCTGTTAATGGTAGAAATGTTGCCAACTAGTTCAATAAAAATTTTCTAACAGAGTTGTGAAAGTAAGATGTTAATTGCTTTTTTAAAGAACAAATTAGCCTTTTCTACTTTTGATTGGCTATGACGCTTTATGCAAAACCAACCAATAGAAAGCATAATTCGCTTTTGTAATAAGAATATGAAGACTTTAAGTTGTAATATCTTTTCAAACACCTATGCGAAAAATATAATCATACGATCAAAAAAAAGTTAGGATACCTTTTCCAGCCAATTGCAGGTTCAGAAACGCTTTCACTTAAGACGTGTTCTTGACGTTCCCTAAGGTCTCCGCTTAAGGAGTAGCCGCGTTTTTGTTTGTCACGGGGAACCACTCCCACTATTCTTCCAAGTCCCCACGGGCGGGGAATGCTCTGATTATCATCACCATCGTCAAAAAGGACTCCCTTTCATCTTCGGAGGGGAATCAGTTTTTGCCAGTGTTTGTGCAATGTAAAATTAATTAAAAAGAATCAGAATAAACAAATCCCAAAAGAAATTGGATCTAGTAATTTCGTCAACTGCACATTCTTTTTTTCGAACAAAATACATTTTAGAAGCATTTCTCCGTGTTCTCGTTGTTTTCCTAGGCGGAGTCCGCGTGGAGTGATTCCCTCTATTCTCGCCGTTCCCTTCGATTCCCCGAGGAGTCCTCGGGGAACGGCGAGAACACACTTTTAGGAAGTCCCGTATCTCACAGTGTTAAGTTATTTCGTTTATGGCCTTTTCTGTTTTCGGAAAAGTTCGATCACTTCGACCGTTTTTTACGGTTTTTATGTTTCCCTAAATTATATATAAATTATTTCCTGTTGAATGACCTTGGTTGTCGACCAAGCTACGCTCTTTTCATGGCTTTTACCTCATGAATTTTATCTATTTACCCCAGAACCCAATAAAACATGGATATCAAAGTGATGTTGTAAAGGTTAAAAGCAAAGCGATAACAAGAACAAGAATCGAGACCAGGGGCACCACGAATGGGGGGGGGAGGTTGTCCATTCAATTTGTGGAAATAGTCAAACGGATACAGTCAATACAAAAACAAAGTTTTCAATCTTCAAAACAGTCGATTTTTCGTCAAACATATTATTCTTAAAAACTGTCGGTATCTCTGCTAAAACAGTCGGTAAAACGACCAGCCAGTCGGTAATTACCTTCCCCCCTTCCCCGAAATATTTTGGCTGGTAATGCCTCTGATCGAGACACATAATTTTCCGATTGTAGTTTCCGATTGTAGGGTTTTCCGAAACTGAATTGACGAATACATAGCCTCCGCAAAAAGTTTGAACTCAGGGTTCAAGGTCCATAAACGTTTATTGCAGAAACGTTTTTGCAACCTATACTTTGTTCAACGGATCTTAAAACAGTTCTCAAAACAATTTCTTTTACAAAAATATTTCACAGAAAATTTTACAAACTAGCCATCAAGCTGAAACTCTTTTTGTAAAAACGTTGAAGTGGGCAGGTTTTTTTTTTCAAGATACAGACCTTCAAATAAACCGAAAAGGAGTCTGTCCCAGCACAGTCCACTATCTTTCAACCTGATCTAACGATGTATGCCTTTTCTAAAGCTCAGAAAGTAAAGCTGGGCAAACGGAATCCGTGTCATTTGCAACGTATTTCACAAAAAGAGGGGTATTTTAGTTTACAGTGTAGGCAAACATAGTATAATACATGACACACAACAAGAATGAAAATGGAAAATAATATAAGGAAGCATCAAGAGTTAAAATGAGAAATAAAATAAGGTACGATTGATGATGAATATCGGTCAGACAAATTTACTAGGGGCGGGGTAGTTTGAAGCAGATTTTTTGTTCATTTTTTTTCCGATCACTTGTCGGTCGGTTAGTCCGGTGTTTGCGAATTAGGGTACTTCCAGATGTGCCAGGATGATGAAACTTGGCAGGCGTACTAGGGACCCGACCAAACTAACTTGGAAATAGTCATCTGTCCGATCCGACCATCGTGGGGGAAGGGAGGGGGAGCAGGAATCCGGAATTTAGTGGCACGCCTAACTTTCGAACGAGTGATCGGCTCTTAATGAAACTTGATATCTGGAAAGACGTCACGTATCACATGTCCCATTTCAGTCCGGACCGAAACCGATGAATGTGGGGGGGGGGGGGGGGGGGTCGGAGAGGGAACCGGAAACTATGTGACACGCTTAGAGTTGAGCGATCGGGATGAAACTTGGTGGGAGGAACGATCACAAGTCCTAGGTACACCATTGACAGAACCGGACCGGATTCGTGCACTTTCTGGGGACTGGAGGAGGGTTCCGGAATTACGGTGATACGGAGTTAAGTTATCTGCAGGTGGGCTTGGACGATGAAATTTGGCAGGAAAATCATGGACCCGACCAGATTAACCTGAAAATACTCAACTTCCCGATCCGACTATCGTGGGGGAAAGGACGGAGGGAGAATCCTGGATCTTGAGGTATGTATAACTTTAGAACGGGTGATCGGATCATAATGAAACTTGATATGTAGAAAGACCACATGTCTCGGATATCCCTTTTCAGGTTCGGACCGGATCCAATGAAGGTGGGGTCGGTGAGTGAGGGGAATCAGCAAACCGTGTGACACGCTTGGAGTGGAGCGATCGGAATTAAACTTGGTGGGAAGAAAAAACCCCAGCCGTATGTACGTCAGTGACTGAACCGGACAAGATTCGGGCACTTTGGGGAGTTAGAGGGGGGAGGGGGGAATTCCGGTGATCACAAATTAGGGTACTTCCAGAAGTGCTAGGACGATGCAACTTGGCTTGAAAATTTCAACATGATTAGCTTAGAAATAGTCAGTTCCCAGATCCGACCATTGTGGGGAGTCAAGGGAGGGAGAATCCTGGATCTTGAGGTATGCATAACTTTTGAACGGGTGATCGGATCTTAATGAAACTTGAGAGTTGGAAATACCTCATGTCTCAAATATCCTATTTAAAAATCCGGACCGTATCCGATGAATGTGGGGGGGGGGGGTAGGGGAGAGCCAGAAATCTTGTGCCACGCTTATATTGGAGCGATTGGGATGAAACTTGCTTGGAAGAAAAAGCGCAAGCCCTAGATACATCAGTGACAGAATCAGACAGGGTTCGGGCACTGTGGTAGGAGCTGGAGGGGGGCCGCAGTTCCGGTGATCGCGAATCAAGGTACTTCCAGATGTGCTAGGACGATGAAACTTGGCTTGGAAATTAGACACTTGACAAGATTGGCTTAGAAATTGTCCGTTCCCAGATTCGACCAACCCTAAAAGTACTAATCCTAACCGCAAAGTACAAAAAATAGTTTTAAGCAAAATATAGATTTTCTCGATCCACGAGCCCATGATCATTTATACCTCGAGGGTTTTGCTTATAATTGATTGTCTTAAAGGACACCTGAATGAACAGTACCAAATATCATCCCTATCTGTATGACTACCGTTAACATTGCCTGCAGAAAACCCAATCCAAATACGAAATAGGGTTTCCAAGCTATGATTTTTGCTCCATTTTGCATCTGTCTTTATTTCAGTACCGAACAATTTTAGAAATGAACAAATGTCTCCAATCAACCCTTCTTCTGGAATATGTTTAACCAGTTAAGCCCAAACGTATATCTAGAAGAAATTCCAATACGCTTTTTGGGATCCCAAAACGTAAGTGGAGGGATACCTATGACATCGCAAAAGTTGCCCGTCTGTCCGTCCGTCCGTCTGTCCGTCCGTCTGTAAGCACGATAACTCTCGAAGGGAATGAGATTTTTTGATGAAACTTGGTCTGAGGATTCGTTGGGTCGTCGGACCAGTCAAGTTCGTAGATGGGCTTTGTAGCTCTACATTTAGGGGTGGGGGAGGGGATTCAAATTAAGGGACAAACAAAATATTTTGAAACAGCTAATGTGATAGTCGATTATGGGGTAAGAAGACATGCTGAACACGATGGTTCCAAAACCGGAAAATTTGTTGAAAGTAAAAGTTTTATTTGAAGTTGATTAGATCTTTGATTTAGGGGTGGGAAGACATTCTGAAGACGATGGTGAAAACTATTTTCTCGACGGACAAGTATTTCGCCCGGAATCCGGCCCAAACCGGAAAGTTTGTTAAAAGTAAAAGTTTTATTTCAAATTGATTAGATGCTCGATTTAGGGGTAGGAAGACATGCTGAAGACGATGGTGAAAACTATTTTCTCGACGGACAAGTATTTCGCCCGGAATCCGGCCCAAACCGGAAAGTTTGTTGAAAGTAAAAGTTTTATTTGAAGTTGATTAAATGTTCGATTTAGAGGTAGGAAGACATGCTGAAGACGATGGTGAAAACTATTTTCTCGATGGACAAGTATTTCGACCGGAATCCGGCCCAAACCGGAAAGTTTGTCAAAATTAAAAGTTTTACTTGGAGTTTATTAGATGTTCGATTTAGGGCAAGAAGACATGCTGAACACTTATGTGAAAACAAGTTTCTACCCGGACATGTAGTTCGTCCGGAATCCGGCCAACACCGGAAAACTGTTGGAAGTCAAAGTTATATTTCTAGTTGATTAGCTAAGCGATTTAGGGGTAAGAAGAGATGCTGAGTCCCTGTATGGCAATCGTATTTTACCCGGACATCTAGTTCGACCGGAATCCGGCTGGAATCGGAAAATTTGTTATAAGCTAAATTTCTATTTGAAGTTGATTAGATGTTCGTTACTGGGGAAAGAAGATACCCTGATTTCGTCTTTGAGCTTTCTTTTTTGAAGACAAGTAGTTCTAGAGTTCGGCCGGAACCGGGAAATTGGCAGATGTACTGGCAGGAAGTTTTCGTCAAAACAGATATGACTTATAGGGGTAAACACACATGCTGAATCCAAATCTGAACTTGGTTTTCTCAGGTGATTAGCTATTTGGCCTTAATCTGTTTCTGATGCGAAGACTGGATCTGGCTAAGACAAGACCCAGTTGTCTGGATCAGATATTGAATTTTTGGGATCCCATCGAAACCTTTGGTCTTGTTGTCTTGGAGTCTGCATGTGCAAACCTCCAGAAATGAACTTCCCTCTTTTGAAAACGTCACGCTCAGGAGAAGAATGCTCTCCCTGGCCATGTCCGTAAATGTATTCTCTATGGTGTGTTCAAGTATGGTTTCATTGGACAGGTGTCCTTTAAAGTAAAAATAATACTTTTGAGCAAAATATACATTTTCGTGCTCCCGATGAGTTCATCATCATTTTTGCTTCAAGAGTTCTTATTACAAATGATCACAAAAGTAATCTGCTAGGATGGATCTGTGATTATCTGAAAATAGACATTTCAGTCTAAAATCCGTGGTGAGCTGGTGTCTACGACACGTCAAAGTAGGAAGACTAATATTTAACGGAGCAAAGAAGTCGACTACTTTTTGGTTGGAAAAACAACTTGTGTGAAAACCACAAATTTTCCCACAAGTTCGTTTTTCGTTTTTCATAAGTTGTTTTTTCCAAAACCACAAGTTTTCCCACAAGTTCGTTTTTCCAACTTGAGCCGCTAGCCTGTAGAGGACCCTTGCCAAGAAGGGGCGAAATATAGCTCTAATAAAATTCAGCTGACGTGTCCGTTTTGCACTATCAAATCAGATTGGCAGTCAGCTTGTTTAAAGTCAGCTACATTTTATTAGAGCAATGTTTCGGCCCTTCTTGGTAAGGGGCCTCTTCAGGCTCAAGCCGCTTAAGCTGAAAAATGAACTTTTGGAAAAATAATTAAGAATTCTTCCTTAAATATCTGATTTTGGGAACTTATTCTCTGAAAATTGTTGGAGTGATGTTGTGCTGATGTGTGATTCCAGTCTGGACACTGCTGCTCTTTTTGCTGTTCGATTGGGTTGTCGAAAGTGTATTTCGGTTTATTAAATGCTGGTTCAGGCCAAGCAGGATATCCATATTTTGAGCAACTTTCTCTTTCAGCCGAAAAGCTGGATCAGGCAGAGAGCGGATCAGGCTCCCGTTTCTTCCTTCCGAGGGAGCTCATTGGTCAGAAACACGGTTGTACAATTTGTGTTTCTTTTTTAAAACAAGGGACCAAGCGAGAAATTTGTGAAGTTTGCTGGAACGGGTTTGTTATCTTTAATTAAACCAGTAGAGTTTCCAAGGAGCCACTGTTTGTCGAAAATTGGGATAGAAGCTAATCCACTGTGACTTAACTGTGCTTTAATACGGAGCAACTTGGTCCAAGTAGAACTGTTTTAGCGTAAATGGCACATATTTCCGTCGAGAAATCCAGACTGGGATTCATTCCACGACGAAATGAATTGGTCTATTCCCAGAGGCGGGATGACAGGTTTGATGTCTTCTTTGTACAATCAAGTTTCCGGACCCGAGAGGAAAGTTTCGCCTGATGCGGCAATAAAAACGTCTGAGAAGAAACATCCAAGGAACGTGCTGGGGCCGGGGGGAGAGGGAGGGGCTGTGAAGATAGATGTGGGTAAAGGATTGACCGAATCACCTAACTCGGAACTGAAGAAATGAATTTGGCTTGGGCGTCGCCTTGGTCACCGTTGAGTGTGGTGAAGTTGCAACTGACGAGCTAGAGAAGTCCTTAAAGCAGAACTGAAAGCTGATACTATTTCATTTGTTTCCTTCTAAAATAACAAGTGCCGTCATCACACTTTCAGAAGTTTCATAACAGACACACAAGGATGCGGGGTTTCAACAGACAACATGCAAGAGACAACACCTTCAGATTTCAAATTCAGATATTTTTTACTTCACCAAAAAAACACAACTACTTTATACAAAAAACTCAACAACCACATAAAAGACAAAAATCCTGTGGGTGGCTGTATCTTCTAACCACCTTTTAACTTAAAATTATTCAGTATAATAACAGAAAAACTAGTCTAATATTTAAAAAAAAAAAAGGCAAAGAAGAGAGTAAAAAAAAAATTAAAAGAAAGAAAAAATAATTCCCTCGATAATCTGGAATGTTATCTGTTGTCGCGACAGAATGTTATGCATGGGATATTATCCATAACAAGCTTTGAGAGGAACAGCCGAAAAACCGTCAAAAAGCATCTGGTGACTTTTTTGGTTGTCGTCGTGATGTGGAAAATTCAACAGACGCTTTTTTGGCGATTTTTCGGCTCTTCCTGGCAATCCGTGTTATGTATAACATTTCAAGTATAACGTTCTTTGCGACAGCAGACAACATTCCAAGTGTTGTCCGTTGAAACCGCGCATCCTTATGTTCTCTGTTATGAAACTTCTCAAAATAGTCGGCCTATTTTCGATCTTATATTCAAACTTTCATGGTTTGGGTTTGGTTCTCCAACCAAATCCAGTCTTCAAATGAAAGGTGTTTCACAGTTTTGACCCGCCTCTGGTCTCATTCGATTGGTTCATTCAGAGGTATGGATTGTACAAACTAATCAGAGATAAGGTTTATTGGCAATGTTACAAGCTTGCGTTTAATAGGTTAGTGTGCTTTCATAGCAGTGAGATACTGCGAGAGCTAGTGCATACACTGTAAAACTTTCTCCGAGTAAGGATTAAAGTTAACTGCAGTATCTGCTACTGGGATTATTCTTATCTCTACTGGGATAACATTAATCCGAATTAGAAATTATCTTATCTTAGTAGAGACAATATTAATCCCAGTAGCAAAATACTGCAAGATTTTTGTTTACAGTATCGGTGATCTGGGTCTCTTCCCGAGATCTTGAGTCGGAATGCAGCAGCTGTATCCCGTGATCGGAAATTGGGACGATAAGCTCTTCAATGAACCCTTCAAAGAAGGACCCGAAGTACGGTGTTTCTGCTTAGAAATAAGTCATCTTTGTATCCGTGACACCAGCAGCCTTTTCCTTCCATAAAAATGCCATAAGCACTTACACAGTCATTAGTTGCGTTTTTGCAGATACCATGGTATCTGATACCACGGTCTAAAGTCGTTGTCGGAGTTACCGTGGTATTTGCGGTCAAGGTGTTTTTGCAGTTATCGTGGTATCTGGCCAGTTATCGTGGTATCTGATATTCATTTTTGACAGATTGGTGGGAAAGAAGTTTGGCACTTAGTAATGTAGCTGGATATCAGTTTTTCTTTTGGGATGATTTCGATAAGTGCAGCTTCGGAAACAGTCGTTTTTGAAGAGCAGCCATATGTCAGATACCACGGTAACTGCATAAGTGACTAATTGCAGATCCAGTTACCGTGGTATCAGATACCATGGTATCTTCAAAAACGCAACTATTGTTGCCGCTCGCGAGCCGCTAACCCCTTTGCTCACAACCGGGATGCAGTTCGATGAAGCCAGGATTTTTCTTTGTGGAAGGAGTCATGTGGAGGTAGGGATTGGAAGTTTAAGGCCAACATTCTACGGAATTTTCCGATCAAACTGATTGGAAGACAGTGTAGAGGCCTGGTTGCCTACTTGATTTTTTTTTTTTTCAGGTTTATCTACCATGGTTGAGAGGAATCATCCCAAGAACCAGTCTCTGGAACACCTTCACTCAAGTTCCGAGTAGAAAGTAAGAGCGTGTTCCACCCTTCTAACAATAGTTACTATTAGTTACTATTTCCGTTCCATCCTCACGAAAAGTTACTACGCTGACCGTTCCAACCTTCTCGAAATAGTAACTACGCATCTCTGGAACGTGATTGGTCGGATTCGCCCGTGGCATGTCTGCTGGAAAATAGAAAAACCGTTCCAGCCTTGACGGCAGAAAGCCAGAATTCGTGACGCCATGCGTAGTAACTACGGTAAGTAGGGTGGAACACGCTCTAAGGCTCGCATGTCGTCCGTGGGATGAAGTAAGTAAGTAAGTAGCGAATTTATTTCAAAAACCACTATCATGGCAATGCCAAATTTGGGTGTTACGTCAAGTATAATGCACATTTTATAATATATACAATTAATCCTCAGTTCGTCATCACAGATCTATTATAGCATACAAATAAAAACCAAAAACAAAACACGGATGTTGGAATAATATCAAAGACAGCTACCGCCATCGTTATAAATTTTTGTGAAACTCGGAACGAAGCTTTTCTGGTACCGCGTATGTGTTGCAGGTATGGGAGACTGGGGACAACTTTGGAACCTTTGAACTCGCGACCCTCTCCTGTCGGTTTCTTGTGTTTTCATACGGAGGGGGAAGGATGATAAAGAGGTGCGGGTCGGCAGTAGGCTACGTGGATGAGCGTTTTGTCTCGCCTCGTCATAGAATTCTGGAGAGAGAAAAGGTACCATTATAATTATAACAATCACTCCCATCGGCTGGTAACTGTATTCTCATCCATCTTCCGCCAAAAATTCCCTCCTTTAGTTGCCTTAATATCACTTGCAGGCCCATATCCAGGAATTTATTTCGGGGGGGGGGGGGGGTGCCTTTGGGGGCGGGGGATTGCCTGCAGGTCGGACAAAAATGTAAAAAAAGACGTAAATCAGAGGGGAAAAGCCTATAAAAATGAGTATTTTTGTATTCTTCGGGAGGGGGGTAGAGGGTAGACCCCCCCCCCAAAACGTATCCCCCCTGGATAAGGCGATCTCTTGTATAGTTTCCCGCGTTCTAGTACAGGTACTACAATGAATGAATGTATGAATTTATTACACGCAGCCTAGTAACAAGGCATTTGCACAGCACGTACAGAAACAAGACCAAAGGTTTCGATGGGATCCCAAAAATTCAATATCTGATCCAGACAACAGGGTCTTGTCTTAGCCAGATCCAGTCTTCGCCAGACTCCTTGAACATTTTTACAATTAAAATTCAGAAACAGATTAAGGCCAAATAACTAATCACCTGAGAAAACCAAGTTCAGATTTGGATTCAGCATGTGTGTTTACCCCTATAAGTCATATCTGTTTTCACGAAAACTTCCTGCCACTTCTGCCAATTTCCCGGTTCCGGCCGAACTCCAGAACTACTTGTCCGGCGAAAAAAGAAAGCTCACAGACGAAATCAGGGTATCTTCTTTCCCCAGTAATGAACATCTAATCAACTTCAAATAGAAATTTAGCTTATAACAAGTTTTCCGATTCCAGCCGGATTCCGGTCGAACTATTTGTCCGGGTAAATTATGATTGTCATACAGGGACTAAGCCTCTCTCCTTACCCCTAAATCGCTTATCTAATCAACTAAAAATAAAACTTTGACTTCCAACAGATTTCCGGTTTTGGCCGGATTCCGGACGAACAACATGTCCGGGTAGAAAATTGTTTTCACATAAGTGTTCAGCATGTCTTCTTGCCCTAAATCGAACATCTAATCAACTCCAAATAAAACTTTTAATTTTGAAAAGCTTTCCGGTTTGGGCCGGATTCCGGTCGAAATACTTGTCCGTCGAGAAAATAGTTTTCCCCATCGTCTTCAGCATGTCTTCCTACCTCTAAATCGAACATCTAATCAACTTCAAATAAAACTTTTACTTTCAACAAACTTTCCGGTTTGAGCCGGATTCCGGTCGAAATACTTGTCCGTCGAGAAAATAGTTTTCACCATCGTCTTCAGCATGTCTTCCTACCCCTAAATCGAACATCTAATCAATTTCAAATAAAACTTTTACTTTCAACAAACTTTCCGGTTTGGGCCGGATTCCGGGCGAAATACTTGTCCGTCGAGAAAATAATTTTCACCATCGTCTTCAGCATGTCTTCCTACCCCAAAATCGAACATCTAATCAACTTCAAATAAAACTTTTTCTTTCAACAAACTTTCCGGTTTTGGCCGGATTCCGGGCGAACTACTTGTCCGATGACAAAATGGTTTTCACCATCGTGTTCAGCATGTCTTCTTACCCCATAATCGGCTATCACATTAGATGTTTCAAAACATTTTGTTTGTCCCTTAATTTGAATCCCCTCCCCCACCCCTAAATGTAGAGCTACAAAGCCCATCTACGAACTTGACTGGTCCGACGACCCAACGAACCCTCACACCAAGTTTCATCAAAATATCTCATTCCCTTCGAGAGTTATCGTGCTTACAGACGGACGGACAGACGGACGGACGGACGGACGGACAGACGGACAACTTTTGCGATGTCATAGGTATCCCTCCACTTACGTATTGGGATCCCAAAAAGGTAAATTAACGCTTAACAAGAAGTACAGAGGGCACACAGAATCTACAACGACAGCAAAAGATAAATAAACACAGAACAAGAGATACACAACGAAACACGAAAAGAACAGTAAAGTCACTGCATTAGCTAGCGCACTGGGCAATGGGCAGGAAGGCGGTTGAATGATGGCAGAAGATGTTCACCTATTTCTTTTAACTTGACGGTTGGGTCCAAGCCAATTTCTCCGAATGGCATACAAAAACAGCATTTTCTTTGCAGAACGCTGAAGAAAACATAAATCTCTTTCCTCGACCCGACTTGTAAGCAGCATCCCGAGAGCGGACAAAGGTCGTAATCATGCAGTGGGCGCTACATGGAAACGAAATCAAATGGGGTCGCTGATCATGCAGTGGGCGCTGCATGAAAACGAAATCAAATGGGGTCGCTGATCATGCAGTGGGCGCTGCATGGAAACGAAATCAAATGGGGTCGCTGATCATGCAGTGGCCGCTGATCATGCAGCGGACGCTGATCATGCAGCGGACGCTGCATGAAAACGAAATTGGACAAAGGTCGTAATCATGCAGCGAGACAAACAAATTCTCCATGATTCGGTGATTGCGCATGCGACGAGGAAGGTACAGAAAAGAAAGGAGATACTTGAAAAAATATGACCGCATTCGACTGGTGTCTTTTTTCCTGAGGATCGGGTACAAACCAGCGAGGTATACTCATCAAAACTATTGATGCTAACTCTTTGGTTCCGATGAAGAATCGCCGTGTGCCTAGCGGAGAGCAGGGAACTTCACCATAGCTGTCCCCAACAAATGCTGTTGTTTGGTTGACATAGGATTTGAATCACCGTTTCAGTGACGTTTCTTGCCTCCCTAGGTCCACTGGCGTGTTTTGGACTTAGTCATATAGAGTATAACTGTATAGGCGTTACTGACATCAAATGGGGAAAGTGAGCTGTGGCGTGTTCTAACCAGGGTTGCCACGTCAGACGAAAAAAGTCTACTGTTCTTGAACCTTACGTATTTGTTTTTTTTTGCGGAAACTTCGGTTCAATTTTGTTTTTTTACTAATTTGGTGAGAGAAAAGACCACCAAATTCGTCACCAACAGTGGCAACACCTCTTCGAATGATGGCGTAGCCAGCCCTTCCGATGGCTCAGTTGGTAGGTTGGTAGCGTGTCGGTAACAAGACCAAAGGTTTCGATGTGATCCCAAAAATTTAATATTTGATCCGTCCAGACATTTGTGTCAATTAGACATCCGAACTTCGTCAGACTTCTTGAACATTTTACTATTAAAATTTAGAAACAGATTAAGCGGACCAAACCGTTACTATACAAAATGTTTGGGGGGGGGGGGGGCAAGGTATTTGACTGGCTGGTCATTTTTACCGACTGTTTTTGCAGAAAAATCTCCTATTTTTCAGAAAACCGACTGTTTTTAGAAAAATCTATTTTGTACGGAAAACCGACTGTTTCTAAGAAAAATCGACTATTTCCAAGAAAAAAGTCGACTCTTTTTACGGAAAATCGTGTTTTTACTGGCCGACAACATTAGGGGGGGAGCGTCCCCCTCCCCCGCTTTCAGCCGGATTCCTAGCGAACTTTACGTCCGGTGAGAAAACGATTTTCGTAGACGGATTCAGCATGTCTTCTTACCTGTAAATTGAACATATAATCAGACTTAAAGTTCAATGGGCACATCAAACTACCCCAATCCAACTCTGTAACAACCTAGGAACAATGATTACCCCATAGATCAGCAGCTTTTTCAACAGTTTCCTCTCTGTGATATTTCAAAACGTAATTTTTTGGACTAGTACATGCTCAATTTACTAACTTGGACAAAGATAAAAGTGATGTTTCTTATAATACTTAGTAGATCTTTATTTTATGCATAAATCAGCTTGTATAATTCAGATTTGAATAGGTTATATGTTTTTTAATGATTTTTCTAGCTATATTACTTTTTATAAGCTTATTGCATATTATGGTACATTTTATAAAGCAAGCTATTCAAGCTTCACAACACTATTCCATATAGAAAAACTTTTAATAGGCACTTTAAGCCATGGAACTTCTGATGAAAGACAAGAACCATCAGGTAAACTGCATCTGCGGCTTGACTTTGGTGACATCTCATATATCCTTTAATATCAAGCATTGCTGGGAGTTTTTGAATTTCCTGCCACGATATCACAGCTCCTAAGATTTGGATCGCCGAAATGCCAGAGAGGTAAAGACAAGGGATAACAAGAAAACGGCCGATTTTCGTAGCGCATTCTAAAGGAAGTCGGAAATGTTTATTTGTGAAGCATTTAATACAAAGTAAAGCATAAGAAGTGTAAATTGTGCTTTAAATAAAACTTTTACTTGTAACAAGTTTTCCGGTTTTGACCGGATTTTTGGCAAACTACTTGTCCGGCGAGAAAATAAATTTCATATTCGGATTCAGCATTTCCTTAATGAAATATCTAATCAACTTCAAACTAAAATTTTATCTTTCAAAAACTTTTGCCGGATTCCGGGTGAACTGCATGTCCGGCCATAAAATAAACTTCATTGTCGAATTCAGCATATCTCCTTACCCATACATAAGCTTTAAAAAAAAAAATTTGTCCTCTTAATTTAGACCCGCTCTCCCACCCCTAAATGCACGGCTACAGAGCCCATCTACCAACTCGACTTGTCCCTTGACCTAAAGAAACCTCACACCAAGTTTCATCAAACTATCTCATTCCCTTCGAGAGTTATCGTGCTGACAGACGGACAACTTTTACTAAGTTTTTACTTTGGGATCCCAAAAAGGGATACGAACAAGCAGTGGCGAAACTAGCCCATTTTCGGAGGGGGGGGGGGGGGCAAGCCAAGATTTTACCGACAAGATTTAATGAATTACCGACAAAAAGCGCCGTTGCCGCTGCTCTTTCAACCGTTGTAATAATAAGTTGTAACATATATATTGAGATGGTTTTCTAATGAAAATTAATGAATTCGCCATTAACTTCCTGGCACCAATGGTTATCACATAGAACCAGGAGCATACTATGCAGTCAATAGTATTGCAAACCAGAAAAGTAGTTATAGACACTGCAACACATTACTTCACTGCTTGACGATTTACGCGGCTGTCTTTTTTGCTTGTAAACTAAGCTGTTTTGGGGGGGGGGGGTCAAAGGTTAGCACCTACGAGTTCATAAAGTGTGTCTGTCCGTCTGTTACCATGATAACTCTCGAAAGGGTTGAGATATCTTGTTGAAATTTGGTATGAGGAGCATTGGATCAAAGTACAGGTGAAGTGAACGGGCAATCCAGTTTTATGGAAACTTGATGACTGATGGGAGCAGATGCCCTAAATTTGCTGCTTCTGTGTCCGAACGAATCCAACAACTGTGAGGGGAAGGTAGGGGTCACGGTAGCTTTATGATACGCCTTACAAACCAAACAGGTGCATGGGCCATAGAAAATGCTCGGATTCGACTGAAACTTCCCAAGATGTTCAATTTATCCGCGTCCGAGAACAGTGTTGTAAGGGGGTCTCGGAAATATTTTAATACGAGTAGGGGCTGAGCCAATAGAGTGGTTTGGGATAAAACTTGAAAGGTACAAAGCTCATGAGACCTATACATGTAATTTGTGGCCCAAACAGGATCTGACATCTGTTGGATGAAGGTGGGGACTGAGGGGTACCGGACCGGTAGTCCCACTGGACATTTTTCGGGAATGGTCGGTTCAAGAGATGCTTGATGCATTGTAGACTCGGATGCAAAATAAACGCCATTGGCCTATTTATGTGTCCAAACCTCTTCTAGCCATTATGGTAGTGATGGGGGGGGGGGGGATTAGGGTGGGTCCTAGAGATTTTCTTAAACGGTGCGATTGAGATAAACTTGGCAATACTGTGCCCATGTGACCTAGTTGTGTTATTTAGATATCCTGGCCTGATCCAACCACGGCGCGCCGAGTTGGTGGGGTATCACTGACGGGAGTTGCAAACTCATAAGTCACTGAATAAAGTGGATATTTCCTCGGATTATGAACAGCCAGATCAACCCTAAAGGGCAGTTTATGGGTGGGAACAGAGAAATCACTCAAGAACAATTCGAGAAACACGTTTGCCGGTGTGGTTGGTTTACCGTCAAGGAACAGAAAGGAATGAAGAAGTGTTTGATGAGTGCATTTTCGGAATTACTAACAAATATTCCAGTAACCACATCAAAAAGTCTCGCACTGATTCACAAATTCTGAGTTTAACGACAAGATTTGTATCGATTCCGGATGTAAACAGACCGAAAAAGAGAGTTCCCATTTTACAGACAACACTTGTTCTAGTCATTGTACCGGACAATGAAAAAGAACAGGTATCAGGGTCTCGACCCGGTCATCGGCTTGATTTACCGTGTCATCTCCGCACCGACAAAAAAATTCTGATTTCTAGTCAAGAAGCTTTCTGATTACCGACAGAGCTTCTGTCGGTATCAGAAATGGTATAAAAAAAAGTGTTTAATCAGAACTGTTGTCGGTACTGAAAACGGAATCCACACCGTCTCGGCACCGACAAACGCTGCCGATTCCCAAACAAGAAGTCCTCTGATTTACCTAAAGAGCTCTTGTGGGTACTAACAAGACCAAAGGTTTCGATGGGATCCCAAAAGTTCAAATTTGATCCAGACAATTGGGTCTTGTCTTCGCCAGATCCAGTCTTCGCCAGACTCCTTGAACCCTTTTACTATTAAAATTTATAAAAAGATTAAGGCAAAATAGCTAATCATATGAGAAAACCAAGTTCAGATATGGATTCAGCATGTGTGTTTACCCCTTTAAGTCATATCTATTTTGACGAAGCAGATTGAAACTTCCTGCCTTACTTCAGCCAATTTTCCGGTTTCGGCGGAATTCCGGAACTACTTGTCCGGCGAAAAAATAAAGCTCAAAAACGGATTCAGCATGTCTCCTTACCCCTATAATACATCCAACCTATAATCAACTTCCCATTAAACTTTTACTCTTAACAAATTTTCCGGTTTTAGCCGGATTCCGAGCGATCTATACGTCCGGTGAGAAAATGGTTAGCATGTCTACTAACCCGCAAATCAAACATCTTATCAAATTTCAATAAAACTTTTACTTTAAACAAATTCTCCGGTTTTGGCCGGATTCCGGCCGAAGTAATTGTCCGGCGAGAACATAATTTTCATATTCGGACTCAGCACGTTTCCTTGCCCCTAAATCGAACCTTTGATCAACTTCATATTACTTTTCACAAATATTCCGGTTTTCGCCGGATTCCGGGTGAACTATTTGTCCGGCGAGAAAATAAATTTCATATTGGGATTCAGCATGTCTCCTTACCCCCAATTCAACTATTTTATTAGCTTTTTAAAAATATTTAAACCACCCCTAAATATAGAGCTACATAGCCCATCTTCGAACTTGACCTGTACTTTGAGCTAAAGAGTCCTCATGCCAAGTTTGATCAAAATATCTCAACCCCTTCGAGAGTTATCGTGCTAACAGACGGACGGACGGTGTCATAACTTTACGATGTCATAGGTATCCTTCAAAATGGTATCCGTGAACAGAACAGGCAATTTCCCTACAATAAGTTTCATGATTTACCGACAGAGCTTTCGTCGGTATCGGAAACGAAATGAGGAAAGTGTTCGTCAGAACTATTATCGGTACCTAAAATCGCACTGTCTCCGCACCGAGAAACGCTGCCTATTTCCCAACAGGAAGTTTCCTGTTTTACCGACCGGTATCAGAAACGGTATGATAGAAGCGTTTGTCGGTGCGAATTGCCAACAGGATTTCCCCTCCCCCTCCCACCTAGTTTCGCCACTGCGAGATTTCGCTTTTATTTGCATCTTAGTTATACGGTTCAACCAATCGGGACACATCCGACAGCTTGGATGCCATCTAGGTACTTGTAAACCAGTATTATTCAGTATCGTTAGATGGCAGTGTATCACATCTTGTGAAAACTGATTAGAGACATCGACAAGAACAAACTGTAGTTAGTTATGTTAACACGAAAGAAAATCATGACTTCGAGCTCTAGGCTAACTAAATACATTATCTGCATTCCTTGGTAAATTTAAGTATTGGTATGTTGCGGGAAGGTACGCTTAAAGTTCAACTGAAAAGGGCAGAGATTGGACAGTGTTGTCACGCCTCACCTATTCACTTAAGGAGGCTTGAAGACGCGATGAAAATGTGTTACTTCGTTGCTCCACTATTCACGAATAATCAATTTTGAAATAGTGGAATTTCCCTGTCAGATTTGCGGTACTACCTGTGCCGTATGCTTGACGAAAAAATTAATGTAATTTTTTTTTTCAGGCACTAAGCAGTCTTCACCAAGCTTATCACCGCCCACTGAAAAGCCGCGTTTGTGTTCAGATTCAAATACTCCGCGTCATAGTAGAATTTGCGCTGTGGGGACAGCCGTAGACATTCTGAACCTCACTACTAGAGCAGATAGTGGAAAATCAAAAAATCTCTTAGCAGAATCTAATTAATTAATTATTCAACTAAATGATACAAAAATAAGTTTGCTTTTCAGTTAAACTTTAAAGTTAACAGAAAAGGCTGAGATAGGACAAACTTGGCAAACTAGGCACTTGTTCAGTTATATAGGCTTGGAGACTCGATAAAAATGCGTTACTCCGTTGCTCTGCTATTCACGAATAATCAGTTTTCATATAGTGGAGTTTCCCTGTCGGACTGTGGGGCCTCTATACGCTTGTACCTGTGTCGTACGCTTGACAAAAACGATTTACGAAAAATAAGTGCGAAAAGCCGCGGTCGTATTCAGATTCAAATTTTCCGCTTAATAGTAGAATGATAGAGTAAATAGTGAAAAGGGGGAAAAAAACTTACAGGACCCCTCGCACTATTTACTCTTCAGCTTCTAGTGTCTTAAAATATTTGAATACTTTGAAAAGGCTATGGTTTCAACAAATAACCCACGGTTTTGGCTGTATAAGCCTTTTCCGAGACCGGTTGACTTATAGCGAAAACAGGGAAACAATTTACGTAACTGGTTTTTGTAAAGGAACAAGACCAAAGGTTTCGATGGGATCCCAAAAATTCAATATCTGATCCAGACAACTGGGTCTTGTCTTAGCCAGATCCAGTCTTCGCCAGACTCCTTGAACATTTTTACAATTAAAATTCAGAAACAGATTAAGGCCAAATAGCTAATCACCTGAGAAAACCAAGTTCAGATTTGGATTCAGCATGTGTGTTTACTCCTATAAGTCATATCTGTTTTGACGAAAACTTCCTGCCACTTCTGCCAATTTCCCGGTTCCGGCCGAACTCCAGAACTACTTGTCCGGCGAAAAAAGAAAGCTCAAAGACGAAATCACGGTATCTTCTTTCCCCAGTAATGAACATCTAATCAACTTCAAATAGAAATTTAGCTTATAACAAATTTTCCGATTCAAGCCGGATTCCGGTCGAACTATATGACCGGGTAAAATACGATTGTCACACAGGGACTCAGCATCTCTTCTTACCCCTAAATCGCTTATCTAATCAACTAGAAATAAAACTTTGACTTCCAACAGTTTTCCGGTTTTGGCCGGATTCCGGACGAACTACATGTCCGGGTAGAAACTTGTTTTCACATAAGTGTTCAGCATGTCTTCTTGCCCTAAATCGAACAACTCCAAATTAAACTTTTAATTTTGACAAACTTTCCGGTTTGGGCCGGATTCCGGTCGAAATACTTGTCCGTCGAGAAAATAGTTTTCACCATCGTCTTCAGCATTTCTCGCTACCTCTAAATCGAACATTTAATCAACTTCAAATAAAACTTTTACTTTCAACAAACTTTCCGGTTTGGGCCGGATTCCGGGCGAAATACTTGTCCATCGAGAAAATAGTTTTCACCATCGTCTTCAGCATGTCTTCCTACCCCTAAATCGAACATCTAATCAATTTCAAATAAAACTTTTACTTTCAACAAACTTTCCGGTTTGGGCCGGATTCCGGACGAAATACTTGTCCGTCGAGAAAATAATTTTCACCATCGTCTTCAGCATGTCTTCCTACCCCTAAATCGAACATGTAATCAACTCCAAATAAAACTTTTACTTTCAACAAACTTTCAGGTTTTGGCCGGATTCCGGGCGAACTACTTGTCCGATGACAAAATGGTTTTCACCATCGTGTTCAGCATGTCTTCTTACCCCATAATCGACTATCACATTAGCTGTTTCAAAATATTTTGTTTGTCCCTTAATTTCAATCCCCTCCCCCACCCCTAAATGTAGAGCTACAAAGCCCATCTACGAACTTGACTGGTCCGACGACCCAACGAACCTTCTCACCAAGTTTCATCAAAATATCTCATTCCCTTCGAGAGTTATCGTGCTTACAGACGGACGGACAGACGGACGGACGGACAGACGGACAACTTTTGCGATGTCATAGGTATCCCTCCACTTACGTTTTGGGATCCCAAAAACTTCTCGCAGATAACCGTCTACAGCGTGATCCCCATCAAAGGTAGCTAAAGACTGCAACTGAGAAAATCGACAAAAGCTTAGACAGCCAAAGCCGTTGCTAATACTCTATATGACCAAGTCCAAAAGCCGCCAGCGATCCTCAGGAAGAAGGAGTAAGCGTGTCCGTACGACTCAAACTCAACGACTCAAATCCTGTGTCAATCAAACACCGCGATCCCTCTTCTGGGTGGTAGCAAAAAGAATTTGGGCCGTGAAAACTATACTCCTGATTCGAAACCTTCAAAACGAGCTTTTAACGTGTTAGAGAGCCAAGTCCTATTTGAGTCGATAAATAGAAATATCCGAGCTGAAAAAAAAAAAAAAAAAAAAAAGATCACCGCGATCTTTGGCAGCAGCTGTAACACCACTTCTGCCTTTCTTCCGCTCGATACCCGGAGAGGCTGGAGATTTTGGATCGGCAAGGAGAGATAGTCATCAAGAGTATTTGCAAACAAGCCTTGTTGTAAAGGAGTCAAGATACAGGAACATACACAGTAAACAGCATATGAGGGAAACCGATGAGGTTATTCGATTTTCACTTTCAGTGGCCCAGATCAGAGCAAAATAACTCTAGAGAGCGCGAACTATGAAAAAGTGACACACAGTCAAACCGCAGCGACGCTAACTCCGCTAGAGGACACGAACATCCCTACTGAAGCTCAACCACGAGCGCTGGCTTTCTATTTTCTACGTCCGCCACTGCACACACGAACAGTTTGCTGAAGCTTCTCTCGTGAAGCGAAGTGGGCGGCGCCGCGACGGAGGCCCATTTTGTATGCATGGGAAGGGTAGGTCTTCGGATTACTCTCTAGAGTTATTTTGCTCTGGCCCAGATGAACCTTTCTGATATTGTCTCGATGTTGATACTCTGAGAGGTAGTTTATATCCGACTTGAGAACATCACAAGGCAGCTTTCCCATACGGAAATTTCCCGCATGAAATTGACCCAGACGAAAAGAGTTCATAGTATATATTAGTGGCGTTTTTGCATACCATGGTATCTGATACCACGGTCTAAAGTCGTTTTCGCAGTCATCGTGGTATCTGATACCACGGTTGCCTTTTTGCAGTTATCGTCGTATCTGGCCAGTTATCGTTGTATCTGACCAGTTATCGTGGTATCTGGCCAGTTATCGTGCTATATGTTATTCAGATATCACGGTAGGACCGTGGTAACTGATCGTGGTATCTGAAAAAGTCATCTCACTTTCATCAATTTTGTCAAATTGGTTGGAAAGAAGTTTGGCACTTGTGACGTGACTGGAATTCAGTTTTTCTTTTGGGATGACTACGAAAAGCGCAGTTTCGGCAATTGTCGTTTTTGCAGAGCAACCGTATACCAGATACCACGGTAACTGCACAAACGACAAATTGCAGATCCAGTTACCGTGGTAACATACACCATGGTATCTGCAAAAACGCAACTATTGTTTTTAGTTTGCAGAGGCCGATGGCATATTTCACGATTTGTGTTATAACTATTACTGAAATCACCAACTGATTGAATATACACATATTTAAATTTTAGTGATTATGTTTGACGTAGAGGTCAAATTCGGCGCCTGCGCTGGGAAAAATACTTCTTATGAACCAAACTGCGATGAATAAAACTTATGAACTCCGCTCAGATTTCGACCCGATTTCAGGCTAGTTTCTGGCTTGGCTCTGCCCGAGACCCATCTACCGGGCGACCCGAGGAAGAACATAACCTGAAGCTGCAGTTTTCAGGTTAAATAACCTAGCTCGACTTCGGTTTCATTTCGTCTGGGTCGATTTTAAGCGGGAAATCTCCATACGGGTTCTTTTCTGTCTCATTAGAACAAACGGTGAAAATTCCGAACGATATTTATTGAAAAATCACAAATCATGATAGCGTAACTTATCGACTATATACAAACAGCAGAACGCGACCAATCGTGTCGCAAGAAACATTCGACTATCACTTAGTATCACTTGTTCCGTGCTGGCTCTAAGCCCAGTAATTACATAATTCCCTACTGTTTGAACTGTTTCAACTTCGACGTTTAAAACTTCCGCTATCTTCGAGCCACTGCTTCGCTGAACTCCGTTTTAGCAAGAATAAATAAGAGTTATTTGTTATTCCTTATTTTATATTCGTTATTCCTTCCTGGTTTTAGGACAGAAGTAGCTCTGACGAATCATAAGAACTTTCGAACAAACAAGCTTTTCGAACTATAACACTGTCAGAAGTTTCATAACAGATAGCGTATAACAGTTTCAAGAATAACACCTTTTCACTTAGAAATAAGGTGTTATGACCAGTTAAGTTTACGCTATTTCGTGCCTAGATCTCCAACAACACCTTCAATTGGTAAAAAATACTAACGGGAACGAAAGAAACATAACAGATAACATCCCAAAGTGTTATTTGTTGAAACCGCGCATCCTTCTGTTGTCGTTCAGACAGTGTCGTATTTTTACCTATTGAAGGTGTTGTTGGAGAATCTAGGCACGAAGTAGTATAAACTTAATTGGTCATAACACTTTATTTCTAAGTGAAAAGGTGTTATTCTTGAAAGTGTTATGCACAATCTGTTATGAAACTTCTGACAGTGAAGAACATTTTCAGAAGCAAAACTAAGTTGGAGTCTTAGAGCTCATAAATAAAAAATGTATACGACGGATACTTTAATTTTTAATTTCAAATAAATGCGGCACGCCAGCTATGATGCTTCATCAGCGATATTTCGGCTCTTCTTGGCAAGGGTCCTCGCCAGGAACCTATTCGGGCAAATTACTTTCAAGAAGATATTTATAGTCGACAGAAGCTTCAGTTATTTATTACAGGTTTGTCTACTTCCCCGACATTGACCCTGAAGATTGACAGCCTGACAAGGACCCTTGCCAAGAAGGGCCGAAATATCGCTGATGAAGCATCGTAGCTGACGTATCCGTTGTATACACTGTTTAAATATATGTTTCAAAGTACACTCTAAAGTAAAACGCAACGTTTTTTATCTATGCAACGCTGCCGTCCCTATGAGCCAGTTTTCAGAATTTGCCAGTTTTCTAGTAAAGCGTTTCTCCTATAAACCGTTTTAGCGAATCCGTTTCAAGAGAAAACGTACCGCACAAGAATATGTTGCAGGAGAAAGCGTTTCTATTTTCCTTGAGCCCAAGCTTATAAGCTTGGGCTCGAGGAAAATTTAGTCTTAGAACTCGAAATAAAAAACTTGAGAAACAGGACGGAGAGTCAATACTGTAAGAAGCAGTCTCGGAGATATCTGAAGCATTAGGGGAAGTTTCAAACAAATAAGCTTCAAGAACGGTCACAAAATAATATTTAAACATTTTCAGAAGTCGAAACAAGAGTCTCAGAGCTCGAACAAAAAACCGCCTTGAATTGTTCTTAGGAAACAGAGAAACTTTCAAGTAAAGGGATGTAAAAAGCGGTGTCAAAGAGATTTAGCTTTGGTGCATCAGAAAAATCTGCAACCCAATGCGCTTCAAGAACGATCACTAAAACAAATATAACACATTTTCAGAAGTCAAAACGGAAGTTCGAGTGTTGAACTCAAACAAAAAACGACTTGACCACAGAATTTTCATAAATCCCTATTGTTCTAATTGTTTGCACATTCTTGTGGCTAGTCTTCTTAGGAGTGTACTCACCGATTTGGCGGATAGATAAAAAAAAGAATACTGTAAGAAGCGGTCTCAAAAACGGTTATAGGTCAAACGGGTCTGAAGAACCTGCAAACCAACAAGCTTCACGGACGGTCACAAAATAACCATAAAACATGTTTCAAAAGCCGAACAAAAGTTTGAATCTTGGAACTCGAACGAAAACCGACTTGCCGTGATCTCCTAAATACCTATTATTGTAATTGTTCGAACATTCTTGAGGCTTTTCTTCTTTGTAATGTACTCGCCCATTTTGGCGGATAGAAAAAAAATAAGTCGGAAGAACTTGCAACATGCTTAAGGAACGGTCACAAAATAACCATAAAACATTTTTCAAAAGTCGAAGCATTCGAGTCTCAGAGCTCGAAGAAAATCATATTTGATAGTGTAAAACGGGTACTTCAGCTGCATTTTATTGGAGCTATTTTATGGTCCTTCTTGGCAAGGGTCCTCTTCAGGCTCAAAACCGCTCAAGGTTTTTCCCAAAAGTTCTTTTTCCCAACTTGAGCGGTTTTGAGCCTGAAGAGGACCCTTGCCAAGGGCCAAAATACAGCTCCAATAAAATTCAGCTGACGTATCCGTTTGCACTATCAAATATGATTCACAGTCAGCTTGGGCTGAAGAAATATCGAAATACAGATAGAGGTCTGATGGGTCAGAAAACCTGCACACAAACAAGCTTTAGAACGGTCACAAAATAACCTAATGAACTTTTCCAGAAGTCCAAAAATAGTTTTGGTCTCAGAGCTCAAACACTTGACTACGAAGTTCTTCAGAAACAGACGGACTTCCAAATACATGAACTGTAAGGAGCGTTGGTCTCAAAGTCAGATAGAGGTCTGATGGGTCAGAAAACCTGCACACAAACAAGCTTTAGAACGGTCACAAAATAACCAAATGAACATTTTCAGAAGTCCAAAAATAGTTTTGGTCTCAGAGCTCGAACATTTGACTACGGAGTTCTTCAGAAACAGAGGGACTTCCAAATACATGAACTGTAAGATGCGGCCGTCTCAAAGACAAATATAGGTCTGATGGGTCAGAAGACCTGCACAGAAACAAGCTTTAAGAACGGTCACAAAATAACCAAAAGAACAGTTTCAGAAGTCGAAAAGTAGTTTTGGTCTCTAAGCTCCAACAGAAAACCGACTTGACTACGGAGTTCTTCAGAAACAGAGGAACTTCCAAATAAATTAACAGTAAGAAGCAGACTCAAAGAAAAATATAGCTCTGCTTTGATGCATCGGACAAACTTTCGAAGGTTTAAGAACGGATAACCATAAGTACCTTTTCAGAAGCAGATACTAAGTTTCGAGTCTCGGGGCTTCAAAAAAAAACAAAAACAATTTGACTACCCAGTTCTTATGAATCAGGGGAACGTTCAAGTAAACGAATGTCAGAAGCGGTCTTGCAGACAGATGCAGCGCTGATGGGTCGAAGAACCGTCTGACGTTTTGCATCGTCAAATTTAACTTTCAAAACTTTAAAGCGGTCACAAATAACGATCAGGACATTTTTAGAATTGGAAACTAAGTTTTAGCCTCAGAGCTCGAACAAAAAACGACCTGACCACGAAGTTCTTACGTATTTCAGATGAACTTTCAAATCAAAGTTACCGTGAAAAGTTGCCCCATGGACAAATATAGCTCTGATGCATCAGAAGAGCTTTAGAACTAGCAAACTATAACGGTTACTAAAAAGTTTGAGTCTCACTCATAACTTGAGTGAAAAATTCACTTGACTATAGTGTTCTTATGAAACTGAAGAACATCCAAGTAAAACTGGGCGAGATGGTCTCAAATCAACCATCAAGAGCGTATCCGAACCGGAACCAAAGTTTGACAGAAAACAGTTAAGGCAACAATCATAGTTCTGCACAACTCAGATCTATACCATCTTTTCACTTTCTATGGTAATTCACTATCGTTAAAGCAAACAATTTCTTTTTCCAGACAATCGTAAACAACTACCACAAACGGCTACACTAACGTCTGAGAAACATACAGCCAATGGCTGAAGAGCTCACTAAAGTCACGATCAACAAAGCCACCAATCACAATCGAGAATACGCGCACACCACGCGAGTCACCGTACGTACCGCGAGTCACTAATCACAACAAAAAGTACGCGCGTCATACTGGCCAAAGACAAGCAAAATCAACTGACGTCCCCCACTGGATGTGAATATGTGTGGTCTTTTAAAACCCGGCTTTTTTCGTGCTAGAACACTCTTTCCTCTGAATTTGCGGTTTTGCACATCCATTTTGCAAAATTTACGTGTCCCCGGTTTCCGGCTGAACCCCCGTTACCGAGCCCCCCCCCCCCCCCCCCCCGGGTACCAAACCATCCGATACAGTGTTAATAAAAAGCAGTATATTTTTATGAAGAGTATTTAATTATAGGGGTGAGCGGCCAGCGAGCTGCCGCCGCGCATTTACGTTTAACTCGCGCATCCATTGAAAAATCTTATGTGCTCGCTGTCCAAACTGCAGTTTTAATCAGGTTTTGTTCTAATTTCCTCTATATTTGATAGTGCAAAGCGGTTAAGTGAATGGTTAAAGGAACATAAAACTTGACTCAAACTTGACTGGGGGAGCTACACGGACAAAGGATAATTTTTACAGTGAATAAGTGCATAATTACAGTGCATAAGGGGCAAGGGCCTGCCAGCTAGCTTTGGGAACACGAAGGAGGGGGTTCAAGATATCAAAGAAGGGGGGGGGGGGGTCCTGTCGACAATGAGTCCCTGTATCTTTATCTAAGCCCCCAGGGTCGGTGTGATTGCCAAAAGTTGCGTAGTCAAGTTTTCTGTGCCTTTAAGTGAACGGTTAAGTAAATAGTTTTACTAGAGCTATAAGCTACTTCGGCCCTTCTTGAGCGACTTAGAACCTGAAGAGCACCCTTCCCAAGAAGGACCGAAAGATAGCTCTAATAAAATTCAGCTGACTTATCCGTTTTGCAATATCAAGTATGATTCGCAGTCAGCTTGGACTTGCATTCGGGGGTTTGGTACCGGGGGGGGGGGGGGGGGCTTTTCGCCTAGACCCGTCCTCACCAGGGTCGCTACTGGCCAAAACGATACCAAGGTATTAACCGATTGGCTTGTCATCTTACAGACTGTTTTAAGAACAAGACCAAAGGTGTCGATGGGATCCCAGAAATATAATATTTGATTCAGGCAATCAGGTCTTGCCTTCGCCAGACCCAGTCTTCACCAGGCTAATCATCAGAGAAAACCAAGTTTAAATATAACTCTATAAGCCATATCTATTTTGACGATACTGACCGAGACTTCCTGCTTTACTTCTGCCAAGTTTCCGGTTTCGCCCGAATTCCGAACGAACTACTAGTCCAGCAAAAAAAGAAAATTCAGAAACAAATCCAGCGTATCTCCTTATCCCTATAAAGAACATCTAATCAACTTTGAATAAAAGTTAAATCCGGTTACAACCGGATTCTGGACTAATTATATGTCCGGGTAAAAAATTATTGTCATATACAGACTCAGCCTCTCTTCTTACCCCTTAATCTGTCATCTAATCGAACTTTTGCTTCTAAAAGTTTTTCCGGTTTTGGTCGGATTCCGGGCGAACTAGTTGTTCGGCGAGAAAATGGTTTTCACCATCGTGTTCAGCATGTCTTCTTACCGCATGTCTAAATCGACCATTTAATCAACTTCAAATAAAACTTTTACTTTTAACCAACTTTCCGGTTTTTGCCGGATACCGGACGAACTACTTGTCCGGCGAGAAAATTGTTTTCATTATCGTGCTAAGCATGTCTTCTTACCCCACAGTCGACCATTTAATCAACTTCAAATAAAACTTTTACTTTTAACAAACTTTCCGGTTCTCTTTCCGAATCCTATTTTTGCCGGATTCCAGACGAACTACTTGTCCGGCGAGAAAATGGTTTTCACTCATAATCGACTATCAAATTAGCTGTTTAAAAATATTTTATTTGTCCCTTAATTTGAACCCCCTCCCGGCCACCCCCAAATGTAGAGCTACAGGGCCCATCTACGAACTCGACCTTTAACAATTTTTCCGGTTTTGGCCGGATTCCGGGCGAACTAGTTGTTCGGCGAGAAAGTTGTTTTCACCATCGTGTTCAGCATGTTTTTTTTACCCCTAAATCTAACATTGAATCAACTTCAAATGAAACTTTTACTTTTAACCAACTTTCCGGTTTTTGCCGGATTCCGGACGAACTAGTTGTTCAGCAAAAAAATGGTTTTCAGCATCGTGTTCAGCATGTCCTCTTACTCTTAAATCGACCATTTAATCAACTTCAAATAAAACTTTTACTTTTAGCCAACTTTCCGGTTTTTGCCGGATTCCGGACGAACTACTTGTCCAGCAAGAAAATGGTTTTCACTATCGTGCACAGCATGCCTTCTGACTCCATCATCGACTATCACATTAGCTGTTTAAAACTATTTTGTTTGTCTATTAATTTGAACCCCCTCCCCCACCCCTAAATGTAGAGTTACAGGGCCCATCTACGAACTCGACGTTACTCTTCACCCAAAGAATCGTCACACCAAGTTTCATCAAAATATCTCATTCCCTTCGAGAGTTATCGTGCTCACAGACGGACGGACAGACGGACAACTTTTGCGATGTCATAGGTATCCCTCCACTTACGTTTTGGGATCCCAAAAAGAACGCAACTTCCATCTAAAGTCGTGGTCAGGAGCGCTGCCAGTAGTGCATGTTCGGTTATTCAAAGACTAGATCGTGTTAGTTTCCTCGGGTGCAA
Source organism: Branchinecta lynchi (assembly GCA_023053575.1). Classification (NCBI taxonomy): domain Eukaryota; kingdom Metazoa; phylum Arthropoda; class Branchiopoda; order Anostraca; family Branchinectidae; genus Branchinecta; species Branchinecta lynchi. Next base: position 14,417,045 of record JAKZAP010000009.1, on the reverse strand, counting down.
CGTCAGTTTCTTTTATCTCTGCACACCATCTAGATGTAGACATGAGAACGTCGTCCCAATCTTTCGGACTTCCTCACATTAATAATCTGTCCACCTCTTCTTACTGATTCCAGTTCCACCTCAGTCTCGTAAGAATCTGTCACGGTAGATGGCAGACTGCTAACACTGCTATTGTACGGCTGCCTGTATCCACTCGGTGGATCATAGTAGTTACCCGGTAAGTCGTACTGACCCACTAAGCTCTGGGAGGTAAGGCAGCTGCGGGAAGTGGCGGCGGATGGGGGCGGTGCACAGGGAGGAGCTAGAAAGAAATAGTGCTAGTTATTATTGTGAGTAGTGAAGAACAAATTTTCATTTATTACATTGCAAATTACTCAGTGATTATCATTATTCTCGTAGTAGGATATTAATTAAAGTTCCGTCAGCCCAAGCTGACTGCGAATCCTATTTGACGGTGCAAAAGGGATAAGTGAGCTACATTTTATTAGAGCTATATTTCGGCCCTTCTTGGCAAGGGTTCTCTTCAGGCTCAAGCTGGAAAATCCCTTTTGCACCGTCAAATAGGATAGTACGAACGCATACATGCGGGGGTAGCCACTGTCCAACAGAAACCTGAAGGACGTGAATGTATGTGAATGTTGGTATCACGATGTATACTCAGGGGTTGGTTTGCATAAGAAACAGCGTATTTTGAAGCCCCGTTTGAATTCTCCGCTGGCAATCGTAAAGTGTCGGAATCCATCGTGACGATTAATAACAGGGTAATAACCACCAATCCAATGTTGGTATCACGATGTATACACAGTGGTTGGTTTGCATAAGAAACAGCGTATTTTGAAGCCCCGTTTGAATTAGGGTCTCCGCTGGCAATCGTAAAGTGTCGGAATCCATCGTGACGATTAATAACAGGGTAATAACCACCAATCCAATGTTGGTATCACGATGTCTACACAGTGGTTGGTTTGCATAAGAAACAGCGTATTTTGAAGGGTCTGAATTAGGGTCTCCGCTGGCAATCGTAAACTGTCGGAAGCCATCGTAACGATTAATAACAGGGTGATAACCACCAATTTGTGATATTCAGCCAATGAAGGCACGCCGGGTCTGGACGAACACGGTTGTGAAAGCCGTTCGATTGCCGGTGGAGACTCCAAGTATAGTACTGTCAATCTAAGAGATTTATTAGCTTAACCTTAAACAGATTGCGATACAAACGGTTTTGACACTGTCCAGACCAGAAACAAAAATCTGTACAACAAATCAAAAATCTAAAGCGCTAGCTAAAGGCGAAATAGTATTTTGTTCACTTTATTCCGTTTTATACTTTTCTTTTGAAAGCAGTTTCTGTACCAGTTTGGCTTCAAAAACCGTTTTTCATGTCCATTTTAGTTCCTGATATGATATTCCATGTCAATACTTCACGTACGATTGACAGTGGAGACTCGGTGGAGACGCGTGCTTTTATATGGATACACATTTATTCGTTTAAACGAACGCACTGCATCGACGCCATCTAGCCATTAGCTCGGAGCAAAATGAAAAACACAGAGGGCACAGGGATCGAACCATGCCATTGAATAAATGTTGCCCTAAAACGATCGATCATAGATTTCTCTCACTTTGAATGCTGTTAGTTTAGTAAGAAGACGAATAACTAAATAAATAAGTTGAAGAACCCATGACAATGACAAATTTCCCGTACCTCAATCTCTTACATAGATTATTTTAACTGGTGTCTTTATTTCTAATGTTTTACGCTGTAATGTAAATCGATTGCGATGTAGTTGTACATTTGCCATCTATCATTTTTACTTTTTATATTCCTCGATTTTTATTTCGATGGAGAACACACAATGATAATAATAATAGAACAGGGTATGAAGTTGAGCGAGAAAATCCAATTACCAATCTGTACCAATTTACCAATTGCAGGTTCGTTTCTTTGATCCGGCTATAGCCGGAAGAGGAACCTTGCTAAGGGCGAGGGGTCGACGACTCTAATTTTTTATATACACCATTCCGGAATACCCTAATAATCCTGACCATTCCGGATTACTCCTAACCATTCCGGCTTATTCCTAACTATTCCGGATTATTCCTAACCTTGTGTATGGGAGAAATTCCAGTTGAAATCAGAAATTCGAGTCATCTGGCATCCTTCATGGCTACAGTGAAGAGATTTTTCCTTGCAAAAGGATAGTAATGATGCGTGAGTGTTTTTTGTAAGCAGAATGTTTGTTGTATATGTATGAACCGTGTATGACTGGCATGTAGAATAATATAAGAATAGTGTTACCACATTATGTAGAATAGAGAAGACTGCCACCTAATAAAATTTAATCTAATCTAATATAATCCTTTCCGGATTATTCTTGACTATTCTGGATTATTCCTGACCATTCCGGATTATTCCTTCGGGACGTGTACACCATTCCGGGAGAGTCTTCGACCCCTCGGCTAAGGGGGGCCAAAATATCACTGAAGAAGCTTGTTCTTATCCATTTTAACAATCGTTGTGGTTAGGCAGTTGCTATCAATAACTATTTGTTTCCTCTTGATGACCAACTCTTGTGCCGATCAAAAATCGCCGAGTGCGACGGAGCCGGAAACGTCACCACAGCTGGCCCCAACAAACGTTGTTGGTTGGTCGAGATAGGATTTGAATCGATAGATGTTCCTTCAGCCCAAGGTGACTGCTAATCATATTTGAAGGTGCAAAACGGATAAGTCAGCTATATTTTATTAGAGCTATATTTCGGCCCTTCTTGGCAAGGGTCCTCTTCAGGCTCAAGCCAATAAAGAATTTCATTTTCCAGCTTGAGCCTGAAGAGGACCCTTGCCAAGAAGGGTCGAAATATAGCTCTGATAAAATGTAGCTGACTTATCCGTTTTGCACCGTCAAATAGGATTTGAATCATCGTTCAGGTGACGTTTCTCGTTGTTCCCCTGGTTCACTGGCATGTTTTCGACTTTGCCATATAGAGTATTGGTATTGTACCATGTATAAGAACTCTTCTCATGCCGAGTTGTCAACTTAAAACTGCGTCAGCACCCAATGAGGAGCCTTCAAAAAGTCGTTGGTTGAAGAATGAAATGGTTTGACCTCGAAGCAGGGGCGTTACGACTAGGAGGGGGGGACGCCCCCCCCCTCCGTCCCCAATGTTGTCGGCCAGTCGGTAAAAATAGGCAAAGCGCCACAATTTGTAGTAAAACAGTCGATTTTCTTCTTGGAAACAATTATTTTTTAAATAGTAGGTTTCTCTGCACTGTCAGAAGTTTCATAACAGATAACACGAGGATGCGCGGTTTCAACAGATAATGCGTAACAGGTAACACTTCGGATGTTATCTGTTGTGTTTCAACATATTATGCATAACAAGCATTACCATCAGGAAGAACCGAAAATCCACAAAAAAGTAATCTTTGAGTTTTCCGACATCGTGACGATAAGGAATAAAGTCAGTAGATGCTTTTTTTGGCAATTCCTAACAAAGCTTGTCATGCATAACTTTTCATGCATAATGTTTTCAAACACAACAGATAACATCCGAAATGTTAGCTGTTACGCGTTATCTGTTGAATGCGCATCCTCGTGTTATCTGTTATGAAACTTCTGACAGTGTGAATAGTGTGATAGTCGACTTTTTCTTAAAAATAGTGTTTTTCTTAAATTTCCGTCAACACAGTCGTCTTTTCTCAATAATAGTCGTTTTTATCAGCAAAAACAGTCGGTAAAAATTACCAGCCAGTCGGTAAATACCTTGCCCCCCCCCCCCAAACATTTTGGCTAGTAACCCCTCTGCCTCGAAGTACTACTGGGATGCATTTGATGCCTAGAAAATCATCACATCATCAATGACGGAGCGATTTAACAGATTAAGACTGGTCTTATGGTCCATTTACACACTGCGTAAAATCCGAGCGTATTTTACGCACGTTTTGAGCTTGAAAAGATTTCTAGCAATACGGGCGTATCTGGATACAAAACGGACCGATTTCTCAAATACGTCCGTATTGCTAGAAATGTTTTCAAGCTCAAAACGTGCGTAAAATACGCTCGGATTTTACGCAGTGTGTAAACCCACCCTTAATTCGCTCCCAAGTGCGAATTAAGCTAACAAATTCTTCTTCAGTACAGGCTGAATGCGAATCATATTTGACAGCGCAAAACGGATACGTCAGCTGGATTTTATTAGAGCTATATTTCGGCCCTTCTTGGCAAGGGTCCTCTTCAGGCTCAAAGCCACTCAAGTTGGAAAAAGGAATTTGTGGGAAACACAAGAAGCCAAGAAGGGCCGAAATATAGCTCTATTAAAATTCAGCTGACGTATCCGTTTTGCACTATCAAATATAATTAGGTAATTTTATTGGCGATGAATCCCAGTGTAAGTTAAATAAGGGCTTACCTTTGATGTGGTCTGATTGCAACTTGGGGACAGCCAGGTAGGTGTAGGTATTCTGAACCTGTTCTTCGACGCGCGATCTTAGCGTAGAGGTCGGTTTTACTTCATCTTCTTCTGGCTGTGTTGTTCGCCGACAGAATGGCTTGTGTTCGGATCGATTTTTGCGGCGGATCAGGCAGCATGTGCCAGTGCTGGAATGAAAAACAACATTATAAGCAACATGCGTAGTATGCACTTAAATTTAAGACCGTGTCGAAACCTGGAGAAACTACACAAAATCTTTGCAGTATTTGCGAGTATTTGATACTGGGATCAATCTTGTTTCTAAGAAGATATTAATCTGAGAGGGTGTTCCACCCTTCCACCCTTTTGTAGAGGCCATGTGCCTTATTTTGTAGAGGCCATGTGCCTTATTTTTGCATTATATTATTATTATTATTATTAATTATTAGTTACTATTTCCGTTCCATCCTCACGAAAAGTTACTACGCTGACCGTTCCAACCTTGTCAGAATAGTAACTAATAGTTACTATTTGCTTACCATGCTCGGGAGCGTAGTAAGCGTAGTAACTACGCATCTCTGTAACGTGATTGGTCGGATTCACCCCTGGCGTGAGATCCTGCTGGAAAATAGAAAAATCGTTCCAGCCTTGACGGCAAAAACCAGAGTTCGTGACGTCATGCGTAGTAACTACGGTAAGTAGGGTGGAACATGCTCTTAGAAGAATTTTTTACAGTGTACTTAGTCCTAATCCAGTCCTAAGCTTCTGATAGACACAAACCTAACCTTTCTTAAGTGGCGCCATTTCAGTAAAGATTTACGGGGGGGGGGGGGGGGCAAAGAGTTCGTTGAGGTCCGACTACTTTGTGCAAGTGATTGGTGAGTTGTTTCCGTTTCACTGGACTATATTTAAAAAAAAAAAAATACACAACTAACATAATATTTGTGACACGCCATGACGCCATCACAAAAGGAGTATTTTGTTAGGGTAGGGAAATAATATTTAATTTAAAAAAAAAGGAATCAACCAACTTAGTAGCATATACAAAAAAAGGAGGAGAGGAAAAAAAAAATTAACCTATGACTTATCCGTTTTGTACCGTCAAATATTAACCTATGGTTTCAACTTAAAACACTGTAAAAAAAAATCTTGCAGTATTTGCTACTGGGATTAATCTTGTCTTTATTGAGATAAGATTATCCCTAATTCGGATTAATTTTACCCCAATAGAGATAACATTAATCCCAGTAGCAAATACTGCATCCTCATTCGGAGAAACTTTTTACAGTGAATGAAAAGAGAGAAAGCCAGAAAAAAAGAGAAAAAGGAGGAAGGAGAAAGAAGGAAAAAATGGTGGGCGGCTGGAGGAGGACACACTAAATACTTGTTCTGTTATGAACTTCCATCGCTCGCTTAAATGAAATAAGGCTATGAAAAAAATCCACAGATTTGAGTTTTAGAGCGTGTTCCACCCTACTTACCGTACTCACTACGCATGACGTAACGAATTCTGGCTTTTTGCCGTCAAGGCTGGAACGATTTTTCTATTTTCTAGCAGGATCTCACGCCAGGGGCGAATCCGACCAATCACGTTACAGAGATGCGTAGTAACTACGCTCCCGAGCATGGTAAGCAAATAGTAACTATTAGTTACTATTCCGACAAGGTTGGAACGGTCAGCGTAGTAACTTTTCGTGAGGATAGAACGGAAATGGTAACTATTGTTAGAAGGGTAGAACACGCTCTTAATGAGGCCTTTCTTCGTTGGCGTGAGATAATCAGGTACAAGGTCCACTGTTTGATAAGCTTTCACTTGCTCTTTAAAACAATTTTACTCACACGATGATGCAGAGTGCAGCAAACGTTCCCACTACTGCCAGCAAGACAACTGACGTCGCCCCCTTTCCTTTTCTGACGGCGTGGACAATAAGCTCCACCTCTTTTTTGTCGTAGCCGGGGGAGGAGACTGCGAAGCAGACGTAGGTTCCTGATTGGCTAGGGGAGACGCGGCCCAGAGGAAGCTTCGAAAGATAATGTCCATCGGCAATATCGGAAGAGTCACTGCCCTGAAGCATCTAGGGAAAAATGTTGCGTTACCATAGCCTATTGTCCTAATCATCCATGTTTGGATGATCATCCAGCACTGAACCAATGCCTCAAGATTGGTAAAAAACTTATTTCGCACCCCATCTACAATGAGTTTCTCCCTCCCCCATACAATCATGTAAAGGAAAGGCAAGAGCGAGCAGTCTTTATGAAGGGCCCCAATATTCCAGCCAGTAGCGGCCAAACACAGCCGTTACCAAAATAGTTTTATATAAAAGGTTGTTCAAACTTTTAATAGCCTTTGACCATTTGTACTTATTTTTAAATGTATAGGCCTATGTTTATATTGATAAATTTGTGCATGACAGTACTCACCAGTTTTTTATATTTTTTTTACTGTGAAAGTGTGAGCGAATAAATTAGAATTCTATTTTATTCTATCATCATGACTTATCATCACCTTATGAAATAACCATGGGACGTTTGTCGCCTCACCACAGTTTGATCCGTTTGTTTGATTAATGTTTTGTAGTCTTTAGTTGTTGTTTTAAGTTTTTTCCGTTGTTTTTTCTTTTTCCTTCTTCAAGTTTATACTCCACTATTAATCTTTTTGACGTAAGTGGGTAATAAATAAATATTATTATTATTATTACTATTTACCAACCGGTAACATTTGCATGCCAGAGCTAGGTGCCGAATATCATGATTTATCATCACCTTATGAAATAACCACGCGACGAAGGACAACCATGTGAACTGCTTAGTTGAATTTTCTTCGGTGACATCACTATTCCTACGGTCCGCTTCTATCTGACTATTATAGAGATTTGCGAACTATTCACGAGCCCCTCTGTAGCTTAGTGGGAAACAACTGTTTGCAAAACTATATTTCTTGCGTATAAAAAGAACCCGGTGTGCCACGCCCGATACAAGCATATAAAATGTAATTTCTTCTGTGTTACAAGAGCCTTGTAAGTCAAATGTCGTGTTTTTTTTCTCACTTATCTAGCCTGCTTAAAAACAACCACGGGGCTCATGGTATTCTAGTGTGCGAGAAAATATTAGGCTTTGGTCATTCCAAATAGTAGTCCATATAGAGCGTGTTCCACCCTTCTAACAATAGTTACTAATAGTTACTATTCCCGTTCCATCCTCACGAAAAGTTACTACGCTGACCGTTCCAACCTTGCCGGAATAGTAACTAATAGTTACTATTTGCTTACCATACTCGGGAGCGTAGTAAGCGTAGTAACTACGCATCTCTGTAACGTGATTGGTCGGATTCGCCCCTGGCGTGAGATCCTGCTGGAAAATAGAAAAATCGCTCCAGCCTTGACGGCAAAAAGGCAGAATTCGTGACGTCATGCGTAGTAACTACGGTAAGTAGGATGGAACACGCTCATAGTCATCCCAGGGCGGAATTCTGTATTTTCTCTACTGGTACATCAGGCGACTGTGATTTCCCTGTCTCTAGACCTGGACTTCGTGCTGGACTTCAACCCCGCAGAAGCCGGCTGGAAACGACCCCGCGGCAGACCGAAACATCGATGGTCCGACAGTCTTTTCAAATACTTGAAGTCGGCAAACATCGACATCCATGACGCACTAGTGCTAGCTGCTGATCGCACCAAATAGAGGGGTGACGTCACTCTCAAGGCTGAGCGACGCCCAGCAGGAGACATAAGTCAAAATAGGTCAAAAGGACCTTAAAGCCCCCGTGTCAATAACTATGCCCATTCGTCTTTGTATCCACTGCCGCAGGACACTTTTAGACATTCAATTCCCATTTTAAACAAATTTTCTTTTTCATAATGAATCTGGATTTCTCCTTTACCGTTTATGACGGCTTATTGAAGAGGAAATTGGACGAACAATCCCAGAAAAAGGTGTCTGTACCGCAGCAGGAACAGAAATCGCGTCCTTAGATCCAAATACTATAATAAGTACATTTGTTGTCAGGTACTGAATACTTGATTCGTAAGTAGCCTAGAAAACGTGGAAGTCTTTGATACCTGGTAATTCAATATTAATTATTAGCCAGTTTTTCAGTCCTGAACCCGTTTAATTTGCTTAACACTGTGTAAAAATGTTTAAGTCTATTTAGTGTGTTTTTAAACTATATGAAAATAATGTAGTCATGTTTATGTACATTGTCTTGTTTAGTGTTTTAATCTGTGTATATATTTTGTGTATTTTACTCATACTCCGCTGTTATACAAAAAGTGGGTCACAATAAATAAATAATAAAAATATAAATTTGAAGTTCTTATCCCAACACACTGCAGGCGATCTATCCTTTCTTTGAACTTACCAGATACTCTTTGCCTTCAAAACGTAAATTATCTAGTGAAGACTCTTCTGGGTTCTCCACTAGCTTAAGCCAGTTGACCTGGATGGTAGCGTCGTACAGTCCGATCTCGACAAAGCACTGTAGGGTCACTGAAGTTCCTTCTCGAACCTCGGGCTCAAAAGGAAGGACCTTGGAGATCTTTGGTTTTGGGGGCTGACGATCTAGATGGAAAAAATAGCTAAAGTCTTACCTATAATACTAACACAACCTACTTCCATAATCACCTCATATATTTAAACCCGGAGACCCCAATTTCGTACGGTACATTATAACCCCTTTAAAGCATAACTCTTACTAGAAACGATTTAGTAAGATCGAACCTTGAACCTTGATCTTTTCACTATGAAACGGATCAGAAAAATCGTTTCGCGACAATACCACTACTTTCCGTCTGAGTTTAGCGATTTTCTTGTTAGCGCTTGTCGATTCTATCCAGCCTTCCTGCTCTCCGACACGGCTGCTGGGCGCAAAACGTTTGAAAACGGAACGCGCCGTGGTTAAAAAGTAGGAAAACTAAGCAAATAAAAGAAGTCAAAAACAGAAGATTCTCATATCCTTGTATGTGAAAGAGTTGTCAGTCGACGTTGAAGATCCTGGCAAACGTTGCGTTTCGTAATGGGCAAAATTCGGCACGGATGAAAAAGCCCTAAAAAGTCGTAGGCACAAAACGGAACAATGGAGAGAGGTGGGGATTTTAGAAGCTTATAATCCGTATAGTTATATATTATTATAAAAGTATATTATTATAAAAGTATATTATAAAAGGCAGAAAAAACAAGAGTGGTCCTTTAACAAAACCACACTGATTTTCTCACCTGCGGTGTTTTGCTACCTCGACAACCGCTGTCGATGGTTGTCTTCGAGAAGTTTTTCCATCAGAAAAACCCGTTATGTAAATTGTTTCCCTGTTTTCGCTATAATTCAACAGGTCTTGGAAAAAGATTAAAACAGCCAAAACCGTGGGTTATTTGTTGAAAGCACAGCCTAGTTTTAAAGTATTCAAATATTTTAAAATACTGTAAGTTGAAGAGTAAATAGTGCGAGGGGAATTAAGCACTTCGCTATGGAACACTCCGTCACCTGCCTTTTGAAGTATAATAGACCTTATTTCGATGTTTTTGTTATTTTGGGGATCCCAAAACGTAAGTGGAGGGATACCTATGACTCTTAAAAGTCGTCCGTCTGCCCGTCCGTCTGTAAGCACGATAACTCTTGAAGGAATGAGACATTCTGTTCAAACTTGGTGTGAGGATTCTTTCGGTCAAAGGACAGGCTGAGATGGGCTCCGTAGCTCTATATTCAGGCGTGGGAGGGGGGGGGGGCTTGAAGTAAGGCGCCAACGAAATAATTTTTAACGGAGATGCAAACATGCTGAATCCACATGTGATAATTATTTTGTTGTCGGACAAATAGTCCACTTGGGATCCATCCAAAAAGTAGAATCAGAAGTTGAAAGACGATCTAGATGAAAAGTTAAAAGACTATTAAAATAATCTAGCACTTCGCTATGAATACCCAGACACCTTCCTTAGAAGTACCCTAAATTCAATGTTTTTTGTTACTTTTTCATACATTATTTATCACAATAGTCCACCATACTTGAATACGAACCTCTTTTATGAACTTACTTAAAGCGCAAGTCGCAGTTATCCTCCCATTTATTTTAGCAGGAAAGAATATTTATTTCAGAAATTTCAAAGCTGCTATTACAATTACTGCAATTCCATATACAGTATCTATCATAATATTTTTCCTTCTGCCCAAGCTGACTGCGAATCATGTTTGATGTTGCAAACGGATACGTCAGCTATATTTTATTAGAGCTATATTTCGGCCCTTCTTGGCAAGGGTCCTTTTCAGGCTCAAGCCGCTCAAGCGAAACTGGTTTTCCAGCTGGAGCCTTGCCAAGAAGGCCCGAAATATAGCTCGTATAAAATGTAGCTGATGTATCAGTTTTGCATCATCAAATATCTTACATACTTATCTCTGAAACTCTTCTGGCTCACTTGGCAACCTTACTCGGTCTCACTCGGCCACCTTAATTTTGACGAAAATCTCGGAAAAAGACTTATTTCTGACCACTGAGCTCCTTGGAAGAAATTTAAGCGACAGCCTGATCCGCTTCCAGAATAGTAAAACACGGTGAGTAGCAGCCTAGTTCCGTTAAGTTGGACAACTTGAAAACCAAAACGGAAAGGACAGAAGGGGCGACATTCAGTGAAGTGTCTCGAAAATGCGTAAGGGTGTTCGATGAGAAATGGATGTGTAGTATGATTGGTAGCCCTCAGTTTGATGATGTGACGCGGCTGGTAAGATTCCTCAGGGTTGCTTTTCAACACCGAAACTTATGCCTAGAGTAAGCAGGTTACCGTATAGATCGGTGTTTTTTTTTTGTTTTTTTTTTTTTCGTTTTTTTTGTCATGGCCTTTTGGCCTTTTTGTACAATTAAATCTTATCTTATCCGGCCTTGTCATGATCTGCAGTCGGCCAAATTTGTGTATATATACACATATGTGTATATGTACATATATGTACTATTTAATTTCATTTTTTCATCGCTACTTTCAACATACTACTTTCAAAAAATGGAATTGAAAGTAGCGATGAAAAAACGAAATTAATTAGTGAAAAAATAAATGTTTAATAAATGAAACCGAACCTGATTTTATATCATCGGGACACAAACAGCAGACAGCGCGAGTTGACCTTTAATGCCCCTTACTTGGATCACAAACACGTCAGAATTTGCATAAACAGTTATCGTGACCAATGGAAATTTGGAAATAGTAACCAGAAGCCTCATCATCTCAAAGAGAATCAAACACGGCAAGCCTAAAAATGCCTCTTTACTATAAGAATACGACACACCATACAGACTTACAACTAATGGTACTATTGCAAAAGTAGATTATATGTACGAGGGGATATCTTAATATCCAGAGCAAAATAACACTCGAGAGTAGCGCCAAAACCTATGCTTTCCATGCTTCGAGAACGGGGTACTCGTAGCGCCGCTTGCGGTTTTTAAAGCGACACAGACTTGCGAGTTTAGAAATTTCTAGTAAAGCTAAGATGCAGTGTGCATACACCGAGAAAGTTGTATGGACGTGGTATCTTTTGGATATGAAACTATCAGAGCCAGTGCTGGTGCATGACTGAATGACTTTCGTCAGGGACGTTCTCTATCGCTAGTGGTGCTAGTATCGCTGCTATTCGAGTGTGGGTCCTTTTTTTTCAAGTCTTGGTGCTACTCCTAGTACTACTTTACTCTTGAAGCGACAACTGGCTAGCAGATGTCATTTATTATTTTTTATCAATTTTATTATTAATTTCCGTGACATGGGGATGCGAACTCGTTAGATGAGGCGGGATCACTGTTCCCAGTCCCGTATCCAGGAATTTATTTGGGGGGGGGGGGGTGCGTTTCGGGTTTTTGTTTTGCCTGCTGGTTGGACAAAAAATCACAAAAAACTCATAGATCAGAGAGAAAAGCCTATAAAACTCGTTATTTTTGCATGTTTCGGGGGCGGGTCAACCCCTTACCCCCCCCCCCCCCTGGATACGGCCTTGACTGTTCCTATGGCGGGCTTCTATCAGACTATTGTTGTGGTTGGCGAACTCTGTTCACAAGTCCCTTGGTAGCACAAATGGTAAGAGCGCCTGCCTTGTAAGCAGAGGGTCCTGGGTTGAAATCCCGGTTGGGAAGCATTTTTGTCTTTCATTTCACTAGTTATAAAACATTCAACTCACCAACAATCTCCACAGCAAACGAATGTTGGACCATTCCAAATTGGTTTTTTGCCATACAACTATAGATCCCACTGTCTTCTGCTTTACTTCGGTCTTTGGTAAACTTCGTTCCAGATCTGTCGACTGTCTCAGTTCCAACAGGTTTGCCATCCTAAAAGCATTGTTCAAGATCAGTTTCAGATCTCAGAAGATCGAGGTGTTCAGTCACTCTTTTATCCAAAGGCTCTGTTCTATTTAACACAGCTTAATCCTCTTGAGTCATCTGTTCTGGTGTACATCGATTACCCCAAAGTACCTCTACATATCCCGAATTAGCTCTAAGGGTTTCTATGTATCTCGGAATTGTTCCAAAGTATCTCGGAAGTATTCCGAAGTATCTCTTAAGTGTCCTGAAGTGTTAAGTAGTTTTGCAACAATTTAGCTCGTACACACTGGTTCTTGGTTACCAACCTTGGGTCTTTCTTCCGCTTTTCAAGCACCTGCTGCTCCGGATTCGAAGCTTCTGCTTTCCAGGCTGGATTCGGATTCGGACTCGAATTCCAACCTAGATATTACGAAACTGCTCCGATGTCTAACCTGCTTCCTCCCATTTTCCCGACTTTCCCGAAAGGAACCCCAAAGTCATTCTTGATTGTCGAGAGTAAAAACCCCTACAACGATAACCACACATGAAAACCCAGAAATGACCGTCTCATTTGCCTTAGGCATCAGTTCTACCTCAATCCGGTTTCGATTCCGGATTCGAATCCTCAGCATGAAACGACGTGGATTCGGAATCGGATTCGTGCCTAGCCCTGGATTCGGATTCGAATCTTTTATGGTCGATTCGCCCATCTCTGGTGAGCACCGAACGCGGATTCATATTCGCCTAGGCGAATTCAACGTCGCTAGAGGAAAAAATTCACGCTCAACTCCAAGTCAATTTTTTGCCACGTCGCATAGCGGAGAATATGATCGTTCTGTGGGAACCGAGCTTTACGCTTAGCTAAAAACCCTAGGAGGTCTCTCACCTTTTCCCAATATACTTCTGGGGTTGGGACGCCCTCTACGATGCACTGTAGCTGGATTGAGCTTCCGGCGGGGTGAAAGACCTTCTCTTCGTCTGGAACGACCCGGCGGATCTGAGGGGGCTGAGGCTTCAACTGCTTGGTCTTCAGTGTCAGTCGGTCCATGTTGTTTCTTTTCGTCGCCAACCGTGGGCGACCTCTTCTGTCTAAAATATAAGCTTGTCTGGATGACACGAAATCACGGCGATCCGACAGTCGGACTGCGGAACCTCAGACGCGATGGTCCGGGGTCATCTTGCAGCGTAGCGAGTCCATGCCTCCGCGTCTCGATAACGCTTGTAAAAATCGGAACACAGCTGTCGAGAGAACCTGGAGGGTGTTCCATCCTACTTACCGTAGTTACTACGCAGGACTTCACGACTTCTGGCTTCTTGGCGTATTTTTCCACAAAATATCACTCTACGTGGTAATCCAGCCAATCGCGTTACAGAGATCCGTAGTTACTACGCTTACTACACTCCCGAGCATGGTAAGAAAATAGCTACTATTAGTCAGAGCTGCTGTGAGTCCAGCAAATTCAAAGTCCGAGTCCTCAAAAAAGGCGTCTCGAGACGAGTCCCTAGTCCGAGCCCACAGCACTGGCGGGCGGACAGCTCCGTGAACGAAGAGTCCGAGTCATTGAACAAGGCGTCGAGAGACCGTCTCGAGACGATTCCAGAGTCCGAGTCCACCAGCTCTGCTATACGCCCCTCATAAAATTCCTCTCAGATTAGTTCTTTTTTGGCCGCTAGGTGCGCTATAGTAAAGAAAACAAAGACACGTTACTTCTTGGTGTACGTTTATCCAGTTTTTGGTTGCTATTTTCAATTCCTCTTAGACCTAACCATGTTTAAAGTGCTGAGTGCTGGCTGACTTTTCAACGGGGCTAATGCACGACTCAATATGAAGCAAAAGCCTAATCGCTTATTCGCCCGTCAGATAACTTATCCCCAGATCTCACGTGTGATTGTTACTGTTCCTCTAGCGCGTCTGGCGGCAATTCGTCATCGGATTTTATGAAGAACGTATTAGTTACTATTTCGAGACGGTTGGAAGGGTCAGCGTAGTAACTTTAGTTGACGTAGGAACGGAAATAGTAACTAATAGTTACTATTGTTAGAAGGGTGGAACAGGCTCTTGAAATCAAGCGAAATCAAATCTACTTGGTGTTGCAGAGGTTGATGTAGCTTGCCAGATGCAGCGCTAACTGAGCCTCGTTTTTGTTGCATGCTGCAGGTCCACTTCTCGGCCGATTCCAGACTGAATCTTTCTACATCCGTTTTTGCACTGCAGCGGTTCCGAGGAAGACGGCAGCGCTTCTCGAGAATCACGGACTTGCTCCCCGACCAAGTCCGTGCTTCCCTGCAAGATGCTGCAGCGCTGCCGCTTCAACCAAGAAGAAAGTGAATCCAAAAACGAATATTATACAAAAGCAAAGAAGTGCTGCAGCAGCGACGCGGCAGCGCTATTGCAACAAAAACGAGGCTCTGGTCACGCGACGAAACCTTTCGGATATATGTATTTTTTGCCCTACCATTTGCCTTAAGTTGCAAACAAAAAAAGAATCCAGGGGTATGTGCAGCAAAAAAACAAGTTATCCGTTCTGCCAACGAGAACTTGATAATGTTTGTAGTGAAACCTCCTTCCCCAGGAATATGCTTCGACGACAAGAAATGTCTCCTCATGCTACTATGCAAATGAGGAGCTTACGCAGTTGACAGTAAACAGTGCGAGGGGTGCTTTAAACGTACAACAAGAAATAACGCGTCACAATTTACTTAATGCTAGCGCATCTAGCGGCGAAAACAGAACTAATCTAGGGAATTTCATGAAGGGCGTATGCTGCGCGGAGATAATGCTGCTCGGAATGTCGCCGATCGGATTTCTTGTCCGAATTGTCAGCACCATCATCAATTCTATAAAGCAAACCTGAGATTTAGTCAACTTTATCACGGAAGGTCAGAAAATCCGGCCGGAAAACCCTAATAGTGTGTTCACTATTACCAAAGTTATTGCGGCCAAGCCTGAGGCCAGTTTTGTCCATAAGGGCTAACCTGGATACCTATTTCTGCCCAGCCAGTGCCCAGGTGTGCCTCACCGGAGACCACGGAGGATGTACGGTAGTGTCCACCAAGTGAGTGACCCCCGTTTTAGATTCTCCCGAGTTTCCGTATTATTAGAGGTAAAAACTTACCTTTAATCACTAAATGAATATCGGCGGACACAGAGCCATACCCTGAAATCGCGATGCATCGATAGGTCCCCCCATCTTGATAACTGACTTTGTTGATCTTCAGGGTCCGCCCGCTCTCCTCCCGTCCATCGAATCTGCTATCATAGATGGCGACGTATTCGTCCGGAATCGGGTAGGTCTGAAACAGTCGAAAATAACGCGTCATGGTCATAGGTGAAAATAAAGCTACAAGGGATTTAAAAAAAAAATTACGAGTTCTTACGTCGGTTTTTACCTGAGGTAATTAAACTTTAAAATAGAGTGTTGTATATCTCGAGGTGTAGATGTCTCTTTTTAAAAATTTTCGGATGCCATATTCAGTATTAGTAGAGAAATTCAACCAATCGAAGAAAACGATTGTACTTTGGTCGTTTTTTCTCTGCAAAAACAGTCGGAAGAAATGATTAGCTAGTCGGTAAATACCCTGCCCCCCCCCCCCCCCAAACATTTTGGCTAGTAACGCCTCTGAAGTGTGGAAAGATTAATAATACATAGATGGCGCTTTACACAAGGGACTTGTACCGTAACCAATACACCAGAAAAAGCTTTTCCGGATATAATTTAGAAGTCTAGGACGCCATTGTCGGATTGTGGGTCGTAGTATGTCTGCGTGGCTCTGACAATGGAGTCCTAGACTTCTAAATTATATTCGAAAAAACTTGTTTATGGTTTATTGGCACGGCCCAGTCCCTTGTGTAAAGTGCCGTCTATGTATTATTATTAATTTCCATGAAATGGGGATGTGAACTGGTTAGATGAATTTGCCTTGGGGCGGGATCTCTGTTCCTATGGCCGGCTTTTACCAGACAATTTTAGTTCACAAGTCCCTCGGTAGCTCAAATGGTAAGAGCGCCTGCCTTGTAAGCAGAGGGTCCTTGGTTCAAATCCTGGCGGAGGAGCATTTTTGTTTTTCAGTTCGTTACTTACAAGGTCGAAACATTGCCACGCCGGCATACAATATGGAAAACACAAGATGCTCATAACTTCTCGATAACGTAATCGATGAGCGTAACTACGAGCGTGTTCCCTCCTACTTTTCGTAGTTACTACGCATGACGTCACGAATTCTGGCTTTTTGCCGTCAAGGCTGGAACGATTTTTCTATTTTCCAGCAGGATCTCACGCCACGGGCGAATCCGACCAATCACGTTACAGAGATGCGAAGTTACTACGCTCCCGAGCATGGTAAGCAAATAGTAACTAGTACTTACTATTCCGACAAGGTTGAAACGGTCAGCGTAGTAACTTTTCGTGAGGATGGAACGGAAATAGTATTTAATAGTAACTATTGTTAGAAGGGTGGAGCACGCTCTAAGTAACGAACTATGGTATTTAGCTTACCTTTTGCCAGTCATAGATTACAGCTTTGTCTTTCCTAAAGGGGCAGACAAGCCGCGCTGTTTCTCCAACGGTGAAGAAGAAAGACGTCTCGGCATGTTTCAGTCGCTCCGGCAAAACTGAAAACAAGAACAAAGGTTTAGATAGGATCACAAAGGGAAATATGGAATTCTTCTTCCATACTATCGGTTCCTGTCGGTTAAACTGTCAGAAGTTTCATAAAAGGTAACACTAGGATGCGCGGTTTCAACAGACAATGAGTAACATATAACACTTGGGATGTTATCAATTATGGTTGAAAACGTTATGCATGAATTGTTATGCATAACAGGCTTTGTTAAGAAGAGCCAAAAAAGCATCTACTGACTGTATCCTTTACCGTTGTGATGTCGGAAAACTCAGCAGATACTTTTAGGCGGTTTTTCGGTTCTTCCTGATGGTAAGCTTATTATGCATAACATTTTCAAACACAACAGATAACATCCGACGTGTTATCTGTTACGCATTATCTGTTGAAACCGTGCATCTTTGTGTCTGTTATGAAACTTCTGACAGTGTGAAAAACTGATGTTACTGGGGCGTTTCAACGATCATTCGGGCTTTTGCATACCAGGTGCTTGGTTGGTGCCCGAACTCACCAGAATTTTTTTTTGTTTTTGTTTTTTATTTCTCGGTATGTGTCCAAAAGGATGGTCTTTCCTTGTTGAAGACTCAGAGCCTACAGGTTGAGAGGTGGAGTGAAGTTTTGTAGTCTATGTCCGAGGGGACCAGTCAGCCACAAACCCCTAATTTTTTTATACCCCATGCCAAACGCTCGGTATACCTATCGCCTGGCATAGCCCATGCCCAACGCTGGATACCCTATGCCAAATACTTGATAAAACACCAAATGATCGGAAATTTTATCGTTTGAGCGAACAAGTATTGTACCAACTATTCCAGTATTTCTTCAAAAACTTCTTTATTGTTCTACATACTGTTTTGTTCGTCTAAAAAGCTTGTCAAAAAATTATAACAAAATTTTCGGTGGGATCTTCAAGGAAAATATTCACTGGGTTTCTCCATCCAGACTGTCAGGTCTTGCAGATTTCCAGTCTTCATCAGATCCCATAAGCGTCTTGTTTATCCCTAATCGACAACTTTATCAGATCCATTTCGGAATTCCTTTCTGTCTTTTAATTTCCGGTCTAGCCTAGATCTCGGCCTAGATTACGAGGAAACACCGCTGCTAGTTGATAACCTGGGGGATATTTGGATCCAACATCACTGTAAAAAGTTTCTCCGAATAAGGGTTAAAGTTATCTGCAGTATTTGCTACTGGGATTAATCTCATCAATACTGGGATAAGATTAACTGAATTAGAGATAATCTTATCACAGTAGAGACATTATTAATCCTAGTAGCAAATACTGCAAGATTTTTTTTTTCCAGTGATGTTCTTTGTCTACATATACACACCATCTTTATCAGTTTGGTCGGAGAAGTTTGTTCTTTTCAACATTTCCGGTATACAACAGAATGCGGTGGTAGCATTACCAACTATATTACAAAGCAGTCTTCTAAACTCAATACCGAAACAAACAGTTGAAAAGAGACATTTTGATAAAGACGTGTTTGACGAAGACCTAGCGACTTCTTAAAGGACCCCTCGCACTATTCACTCTTCTGTTTATACTTTAATCCTAGGCTGTATTTTCTACAAATACCCCACGGTTTTGGCTGTAGCCTTTTCAGAGACCCGTTGACTTGTATCGAAAACGGGGAAACAATTTACACTACCGGTTTTTCTGATGGAAAAGCTTCTCGCAGACAACCTTCGACAGTGTGATACACATCGAAGGTAGCAAAACACGGCATTTGAGAAAATCAGCGTGGTTTTGTTGGACGGGTTAGAATACACCGTACGGAATTGGGGTCTCCGGGTTAGAAATATATGGAGTGATTATGGAAGTAGGTTGGGTCAGTATTGCAGGTAAGGTCCTTTAAGAAACGAAGCAGGACGATCGAAATAACACGTTCCTCTACACGATGCCTCCCGAATTTATGGTTTTCACCCCATTCCATCGGTAGCATTAACCAATAAGGAAACAAAACAGATTCCACATGTCACCTTACCTCATTAAGACACTCTAACCGCTAGAGCAAGCAATTATAGGAATTGCCGAAATTCAGATTTTACCGGATTCCGGCCGAATATCGGTCTCGCAGGAAAATCAAGTAAACTATTAGATATACCTGCGTTGTCCAAGCGACCGGAAGCTAAAGGACATCTTCCAAGCAAAGTAAGTCCCAGGACATGGATTATCCACCAGACAATCATTTACCTAAAAAAATATTGTTTTTTAACTACACTAAAGTTATAAAATAATTGCAACCTCCCTGAAGTCACAGTAAAATCTGTAACTCTTGCATTATAATAGGTAGCACCAAGAATAAATAAGGGGAGCACCCAAGTTGTGGAAGACCATGTGCTATTTTATAAGTAGTGAACTGTGGCCTCTTTTACCAGACTATTGTAGTGGTTTGCGAACTCTATTATGCCCCTCGGCAGCTCAAATGGTAAGAGCGCCTGCCTTGTAAGCAGAGGGTCCTGGGTTCAAATCCTGGCGGAGGAGCATTTTTGTCCTTGTTTACTACTTATAAAATGTTTCGATCTCAAGGGCGTCTTCCCCATTAAAATTATATATTTGGTTTTATTTAGTTTTCACTGTGAGGGTCCTTGTGGGTCCTGGTATGTCTACGTGGCCCCGACAATGGAATACTAGACTTTAAATTATATTACAAAAAAATGTTTCAGGTTTATTGGTCACGGTAGGTACAAGTCCCTTGTGTAAAGTCCCATCTGTGTATTATTATGTGCTATTTTCATTATAGTTATAATTATCAATATACAAAATAATTATTTCTCTACGGTCAACAAAATTAACAAGACTATACTTTACTTGACGGCAACCAATTAAAAGCGATAAATAACTTATTTTCAAATGTTGAACGTGCACGTGTTGAACGTACTTTTTTAGCTGACTGCGAATCGCATTTTAGGGCGCTACAAGGACAATAATACATAGATGGCAATTTACACAAGGGACCGTCACCAATAAACCAGAAACAATTTTTTTTTTTTCGAACATAATTTAGAAGTCTAGGACACCATTATCGGAGCCACGTAGACATACCAGGACCCACAAGGCGGAGTCTCATGGTGAAAACAATTTCCGTGCCATGAGGATGTGAACTGGTTAGATGAATCTGCCTTCGGACGGGATCACTATTCCTATGGCCGGCTTCTACCAGACTATTGTAGTGGTTTGCGAACTCCGTTCACAAGCCCCTCGGTAGTTCAAATGGTTAGAGCGCCTGCCTTGTAAGCAGAGGGTCCTGGGTTCAAATCCCGGCTCAGGAGCATTTTGTCTTTCAATTCACTACGTATAAACTGCTACATGGATAAGTCAGCTGAGAGCCAACAATATTTCGGCCCTTCTTGGCAAAGGTACTCTTCAGGCCCAAGCTAGATTAACGAACCTATGACCCGCATCGCATGTTCGTTTTTACAGCTCGAGCTTGAAGAAGGCCCTTCCCAGGGAGGGCCGAAAATATCACTAGAATAACTCTCAGCTGACTTCGCTGTTAAAGGTTTCTCCGGGTAAGGATTAAAGTTAACTGCAGTATTTGCTACTGGGATTAATCAAATCTCCACTGGGACAAGATTAATCCGAATTAGAGATAGTCTTATCTCATTAGAGACAAGATTAATCCCAGTATCAAATACTGCAAGATCTTTTGTGTAGTGTTATCCATAATGTTACGTAAATATCGAACAAGGTAACAAGGTAAAACACAGTTTTGTCACGGTAAAAATCACGGATAAAAAATATGGAATGCTACACATGGGATTGTTCAATCCCATGTGTCCCATGACTTCACTGTTAAAGGTTTCTCCGGGTAAGGATTAAAGTTAACTGCAGTATTTACTACTGGGATTAATCAAATCTCCACTGGGACAAGATTAATCCGAATTAGAGATAGTCTTATCTCATTAGAGACAAGATTAATCCCAGTATCAAATACTGCAAGATCTTTTGTATAGTGTTATCCATAATGTTACGTAAATATCGAACAAGGTAACAAGGTAAAACACAGTTTTGTCACGGTAAAAATCACGGATAAAAAATATGGAATGCTACACATGGGATTGTTACCGTGACATAACACGGTAAAACACAGTTTTTTCACTGTAAAAATCACGTATAACAAAGACGGAATGTTAGGGGACTGTTACCATGACATAATACGGTAAAACACAGTTTTTTCATGGTAAAAATCCTGCAAAAACGTTCCATCTTTTCTTTACTCTAGGCCTCTATCAGCATTGTATTTGTTTGTTTGTTTATCAGTTGAACTAATAGTACCTTTCAGATTCAATTATTCCCCAAAATCTCCGTCAAAGAAATCTTCGCACCACAATATCATTCTCGACCTAAGGCTAAGTAGCAACTAAACCTCCAACAAACGATAATGCTTTAACCATCGATATTTCTTTTATCAGTTTCCCTGTTTATTTTGTGTGATGGTTTATCTTTTCTACTGTTTGGGTTATGACGATGACACGCCTCAGGCAAAATATGCACAAGATAAGCAGACACTGATTGTTTGATCAGAGAAATTCTGACAGGGAAATTCACAACCTCGATGAGTGACAAACGAGTTTTAAAAGAGACTGTTCCTTCGTTGTTTCTGCTTAAAGTTTGACTCAAAAGGGCTGGGATGAGACAATCTAGTTACCCATCACTTGTTCACTTAAATTGGCTTGAAGACCCGCTGAAAATACGTTACTTGTTGTTCCGCTATTCACGAATAATCGATGTTCAACTAGTGGAATTTTCGTGTGATTTGTGGTACCTCTATGCGCTTGTATTTCTGCTGTATGCCTTACGAGAAATATTTATGAATTGTTTTTTTTGTTCAGGCGCTAAGCAGTCTTCACCAAGCTCACAACTGCCGACTGAAAAGCCGCGTTTGTGTTGTGATGAAAAATTTCCCGCGTAATAGTAGAATTTACGTTTTAGGGACGATCGCAGATTTTCTAAACGTCATAACTAGAGCAGATAGTGGTAAATAAAATAAAAAGTAAACAGAATCCAAATTATACAGTATTCAATCAGATTACGCAAAAATAAGTTGGCTTTTCAGTTATACTTTAAAGGACGCATCCTACAGGATGTTTCTGCTCAGATGTTTTCAGATAGTTCACTACTTTACAACTAAGAAAATTCTTAAAGAAAATTACACATGTCTTCGGCTGTTTTTAGCCTCTTTCCATGTCCAAGAAGTACCGAACTTGCGGCATTACCGGAATCCTGGACCCGCTCTCAACTCCCCCTGCAGTGCTCAAATCCGGTCCGGTTATGTCAACGATGCATCTAGACTTAAGCTTGTCTTCTCACAAAGTTTCATTCCGACCCTTCCCCTCTAAGCGTTTCCCAAAATTTCCGGCTCCAACTTCCAGCTTCTCCGGAAGTCACCGGACCCGGTCCGGATTTCAGAGACATGAGACCGGATTTTGTCGTCAGAGACATGAGGTCTTTCGAAATTTCAGTTTTCATAAAGATGCCATCACCCATAAGAAAGTTATACACACCTAAATTTTGTAAGGTCCCCCCCCCCCCCAACCCAGACGGTCGGGTCGGGGAATTGACTAACTACAAGTTAGTCTGGTCGGGTCACGCCCGAACTAGCAAAACCGGGACAGAGCGACAGACTGACGAAACGACAGACAGGCAGACATTCCGATCGCTATATGACGCTTGAGCTGGAAGCTCCAAGTGCCATAAAACAAAACCAGGGTACTGTAATGCAAATTTAGACACAAATATTCAAAGAAATGCATCGATACTGTAGTCTTGCCTGAATTTGCTACCGATTTCTTTCTTTTCAGGGTTATTACTGTTCATTTTGTTTGTATTGTTTGTTATCCGCTGTTTATACTTTTTGCAATGTATTTTTTCAAAATTGACAAACACAAATGCCCCTATCCTGCTAAAAGTGTAGTTCGATGACCAAAAATAAAAGTTTCGCTATTTCTGTAGGACGGAAAAGCCAGTAGATGGCACCGGGAGTGCTTTAAGTCATAGGCCAGAGCTAGTCTACAAAAAAATAACTTCGGTCCTGGCAGACGGCATTGGTCCACCAATATCAGACAGAATTCATCACTCCTTCAGGAGTGATAACATAAACCGATTTTGGGGCCGTATAGAGATTGTGATTTATGTCCGTCAGTCCGTCTGTCGGTCCAGGTTTTGCTACTTCAGGCACTTCCACATAAGCTAGGACGATGAACCTTGACAGGCATATCAGGGACCCGACCAGATTAAAAATTAAATAATCACTTCCCCGATCCGACCATCTGAGGGGGGGGGGAGTGTAGAGAACAGGAAGCCGCAAAATTGAGGTATTTTTAACTTGCGAACGGATGATCGGATATTGATGAAACTTGATATTTGGGATGACTCGTGTCTCAGACGTCCCTCTTTAAATCCGGACCGCATCTGACGGCACTGGGGGGAGTTGGAGGAGGGAACCGGATATCTTGAGAAACACTTAGAGTGGAGGGATCGGGATGAAACTTAGTGGGAAGAACAAGCACAAGTCCTAGATACGTTACTGACGTTACAGAACGTGTCCAAAAGCTTTTCGGTGCTGTAAATGCTGCATTAATGCTGCATTTTCTTTTATTTTTTGTCCAAAAGCTGTTACCTTTTTTTCTTCTCTGACACTTCTAGAATACCAAAATTTAAGTCAGGAAGAAGAAGAAGAAAAAGTAATTAGCTGTATAAAGCTGACAAAATGGACCAGCTACTGATATCCAACCTTCTTATCTTTCCTTTGCTCGTTGGCCATGATCGTCAGTTGTCTTAGAATTTAAATATTTGCCAAATTGTCAGTTGTCTTTTTGAATTTGTTATGTTTGCCGCCGAAAACACTGAGAGAATCGCCATACTCCCGAGTTTCTTCTTGAAAATTCAGCATAAAATTTAACATTCTTGCTGAATTTTTCGATGAACTGTTTCTCTAGCATCTTCTTCCAGATGAATCAAACTTTGCTCCGATCTGACTATCAGTTTGCGGAATTTCTCCGAGGGCAGAACTGCAGTGGTCAGCAAAGATCTGAATTCGTAATCCAACTGGAGACGCGAGCCATAATCCACTGCCGGCCTATTTTTTCAAGCTAAATCAGAAAATATCCGGACCAGTATAATTATTTTTTTTCCGTCAAATCTGAAGTCGAAACGGCTTATTCGGTGACATATTATCTGTTTTAACTGCTTGTCAATTCTGAAAAATGGCGAACAGTGGAGTGACATCGAGTCTCGGCTTAGAAAAGATTTTGCCCTTTTGCTCAGTTCGCAATCTCATCCTAAAACATGCAAGGTTCGCTGGATTTCAATATGAAACCTAGACAAAAGCGAAAATATAAACGTCTGCCGCACATGACTTGTGTGTGGTACAGCAGTCCAGGATTCTGAAATTCCCTCCGCGACCATAATGAATCATCAATCGGTAATTACTGATGGCAAAATATATCAAAATTTGTAATATCTTAAATGTTGGCTTTTATGTTCCTCCTTAACGAATTGGCGAGGGGTTGCACTCTCAAATTTAGTAGACAGAAATTCCCGGTGCTAGGAATCTGCCGGCAGCGGCCTAGACCAGCGGGCACCAGTTTCCACTTGTTAGAAGATCAAGATCAGCCGAGAAATCAGCATGCTTCAAAGCCTTTGAGAGATGAATCGCCAAATTTGTGGCCGGCGCCGCTGATTTAGGCCGGTGCGGGAAAGGGTGTACAGCAGGTGTCGGGAAGTAGGTAACTTCACGCTTGCCTAACCTTTTCGGTATCTCAGAACAAACGATAGGTTGTTAGTAGTCAACATAGGTAGGTAGGTTTTTTATTTTTAACCAAAAACATTGAAAATAAAATAAAATAACACTACTAATATCCCAATGCAGCAAAAAGAAAGTCCTAAGGACTTTTGCTGCAATTTATTAATACTACTTGTATCTAATAAATAAATAACTAAACATAACAACTTATTATCCACCTAGCCTATGACTTAAATAACAAACAATTAAACGTGAACACTACACGCAACAAGAATCCTTAATATTTACTCATTACCAGTTTCAGCCCCACCCGAACAACTGTGAAAAAAGTTAAGATAGTTAAGATAAAAAAAAAGGTAGGCTACACTTTTCGTAAATATAAAATTTCAAAATACCAAGGTGTTGGTCACTCTCGATGTTAGCGTACACGAAACTACCCGGCCGATGCCGGCACCGCTGCACGTGTTAGAATATTAAAACCAGTATTATTAAAAGCGTTGAAAGATGAATCGCCTAATTTATAACTGGCAATGGCTGGCAGCGCTAGTTTCGGCAGCTGCCTGGTAAGGGTGTAAACCAAGCACCAGGGAGTAGACAGTCCCTCTACCATTACCCCTTGATTACCCAACGTCTGATATAAGGCAATACTAAATGATCAGTTTTAAATAACAACTAAACAAGGGAAAACAAATGGAGTGGAAACAAATAAAAGATAAACTTGCCGAGGGGTTACTCACTCTCCGCCACCCGGTGTACACCCATTCCCGGCCCTCCCGGCACCTTCCACTTTTGTCAGTTTGTAACCTGTCTAGGATGAGGCTGATCCGCTCTGGAGCGCGTCAATAGAACCAATCAGCGTTGACTTCTATATTTCCTCTTTAGCAACTTACCGGCGATCTAGCTATTTGTAGAGGTAACAAAACGTGATGTGATCATGTGGCGCGAATCCGCTCGTTTGCATCGGGAGTCGGTCGTATTTTACTTGACTCACATGTTTGAATGACCGAGATAGGGAGACAGTTCTGTCTCGTTATTTGTTCTTGATGGTATGTCTCAGTTTTTGGGATCCCAAAACGTAAGTGGAGGGATACCTATGACATCGCAAAAGTTGTCCGTCTGTCCGTCCGTAAGCACGATAACTCTCGAAGGGAATGAGATATTTCGATGAAACTTGGTGTGAGGATTCGTTGGGTCGTCGGACCAGTCGAGTTCGTAGATGGGTTTTGTAGCCCTACATTTAGGGGTGGGAGAAGGGGTTCAAATTCAGGGGCAAACATCATATTTTGAAACAGCTATTGTGTTAATCGATTATGGGGTAAGAAGAAATGCTGTCATTTGTCATCGGACAAGTAGTTCGCCCGGAATCCGGCCAAAACCGGAAAGTTTGTTAAAAGTAAAAGTTCTATTTTAAGTTGATTAGATGTTTGATTTAGAAGTAGGAAGAAACAATCGTCACACCAAGTTTCATCAAAATATCTCATTCCCTTCGAGAGTTATCGTGCTTACAGACGGACGGACGGACGGACAACTTTTGCGATGTCATAGGTATCCCTCCACTTACGTTTTTGGATCCCAAAAACAGCGGCGTGAGATCGAGTCTGGGCCCCTAAAAACATTTTGCTCTTTTACGCAACTGGCACTCCCACTTCTAAACTTGTATACACGGCTCGCTAGTCGTTAGATTTGAATCTGAAGCGTCGAACAAAAATAAAAGCATACCAAGTCCCGGAAACAAACATCTTAGAATGTGCGAGGGGTTGCCCATTCTAGATTTATGTGTAGGCTGCAACAAGTGCCCGGTTCCGGTTCCGGCTTCGGCTTACACCAGCCGGCAACAGTTGCCACGTGTTAGAACATTAAGTTCACAATGTTTAGAAGCGAGAATTGCCTAATTTATGCCCGGAATGTCGGCGAGAAATGTACAGCAGCGGCTGGGGAGTGGGTAACCCCCTTGAGAACGTATCAACGTTTCCCAAATTTCGACCCGATCCCACCACACGTTCATGACAGAACATTTCCAATGTCCTTCTCCAACCCCCCTCAGTGTCCCGTTTTCTCATTTACGTTCTTTATGCAGTTTTTTAGTGTTGTTTAGTTAACAGGGAACTCTTGCGGCCACTTGACTATGAATGAATGAATGAATTTGAATGAATTTATTCCAATAAAGCCCAAGGGCCATGGCGGGAAACATAACACAATAACAAAAACAAAATATCATTCACTCCAACAACAAACCAAAAAATCAACTTCTATAAAAATAGTTCAGAGTGGGCCATAGCTAGCTTCAGGAATCTACCCAGCCTTCGGATCTCACCAAAACACTTCCTTCCCATACTTGAAACCAAATCCCTTTCCTCCCAAGCCTCCCGACCAAACACTTCCTTTCTTAATTCTTTCAACTCCTCACAATAACATATCAAGTGTACCACATCCTCTCCTTCAATACCACACATTGGACAAAAATAAGGACCAGTGCCTTTCCTATCTCTACCAATATAATTTCTCCGCCTCCCCACCGGAAGAGCTTCCACCCTAAGACTCACCACCCACTTCAATTCTGCCCCCCCCCCCCCAATCCCAACTTAAAATATAATTCTTCTCCCCATGCCTCTTTGGCCGTACCACACAACTTCAGAGATTGGTGCTCTGATACACCGCCATGCCACATCTGAATCTCTTGATCTCTTATGCCTTTCTTTCACTAACTTAGCTACCTTACCTTTGTTCACACGAATAAAATGCCGAGGGGTTACCTACTCCCCGGCACCTGCTGTACAACATTTTCCGGCACCAGCCGAAAGCAGCGGTGCCACTACTAAAAATATTCGTTCTTTCCGGTCCCGGACGGTTTCCGATTGTAGACTAAAAATTCGACTGGGTTATTCGAAAATTGTTGGTAACAGGGGGAAATACATTCGAAAAGCTCTTGGCAAACTATACTCTTCCTTCTGTATGTGATCATTCCATTCTTGTTTTATCTAGTGTTTATCCCTGTTTAAAAAAAGGAGATTAAAGCTATTCGATCCTCTTATTTTCGTTTTTGTAAATTTCTTCTATTTCTCCCTCCTTGGCTAAGAAATTCTGAAATTATTAGTAATTACTCGCTGCCGGATATCACGGAGAAATTGACTGTTCTCCACAGAAAACTGTCCGAAACGGTGTACGCGAGTCTGTCGCCCTCTCATG
This sequence comes from Branchinecta lynchi, assembly GCA_023053575.1. Lineage (NCBI taxonomy): Eukaryota > Metazoa > Arthropoda > Branchiopoda > Anostraca > Branchinectidae > Branchinecta > Branchinecta lynchi. Next base: position 14,388,812 of record JAKZAP010000009.1, on the reverse strand, counting down.
GGCTTATTCATCTGTTTGACTCTTAAGTAGATTTACTTTGTATGCGTTGTGTTTTGCCTAATTATGCCTTCACAATATTCTTTTGTACTCCACTGTTTTCGTCTTGTACGATTTGTGGGTTAAAAATAAATTATTATTATTGAATTAGGCTACACATCTTTCAAACGGTTCTAAACATGCTGATTTTAATGTTCTAACACAGGACAACGGTGTCGGCTGGTGTCTGCTGGTGCCGACAACAGGAACTTGGGTGTACACTAAAATCGTTAGTGGGCAACCCCTTACGAATTATTCTGTGCGGGTTAGATTGAATTAGTTTTTAGTTATGTTGTGTGGTATTAGAGTTAAGCAAAAAGAAAGGGTGTAAGTTTTATGACGCTTTATTTATGTACAAACATTACAATGAAGTTTTACCCCAGTGCTTTTCTCAGTATTTTTCCCGTGCGTTATCTTTTCATGAACATGGAACTCGCAGTTCGCAGCTGATCCGTAGGCCAGTTGTAGTAACTAGCAGAGATGTAGTCTTGAATCTTGGTCTTGGTCTTAAGACCAGTCTCAAGACCGATGTCGACAATCTTGGTCTTGGTCTTAAGACCAGTCGCAAATTCTTGGTCTTGGTGTTGTTCTTGCGCTTCCGGTTGTCAAGACCTAGCCTGGTCTTCAAGACCGAGGCTGGTCTTCAAGACCATAATTACATCCGGATTAATTTCGAAACTTTTCAAAATTACCTTAAATTACCTTAAATCGCACTTCCAGCGAGATAAGGTGGTGTTAGCCTCCTGTAGAGGCTAAAATGTTGCAAAGCAGGATAAGGTTAATAATGGATTGCATCATCAGGACACATTTTGGAGGTCAAGAGATTAGCGGATCAAATTATTTAGGGGCTATTCATAGCGATCGTTGCTATATAAGCAAATGTTCGAGGTGAGTTTCTTCAGTAACACAATAATGGCTACCAAGGAACCTTCATTGGTGTAGTATGCGTTTACCAACTTTCAGCTTTGTGAAAAAACTCGGAAGTGGTCCGCTGTTTGTAAGTTCTGCAACGAAAAGAGCACTGACAGTAAAGGGGTTTCCTACTTTTGTAAGGTAAGCATGCAGTATGTACAGTTATTGCTGACACTTTTTATTCGTACAACGTACAATATGGACATGGATGATTGCTGGTAAAAAATAATGTACCTTTTCTCTAAGATCCAGTCAGCATGATGCGAAACGGACAGAGGAAATTATTCTCCTTCAAATTATGCGTATCAGCTCTCCCCGCACATGACTTATTTGGCGGGTCGAAAATCATTCCATTTCATCTTGATCATTGGCTGAATGTTAGCAGAAATGACGATGAAACTGTAGAATTATATAAAAAGCCAACTGCCAAATGACACTTTCTTTTCATACATGAGCCCAATCTTTCGCGTTTTGTTTGATATTTTGCTATGTCTATTTGGTTGCTAAGAGTTCAGCTGTGTCACTAGATAATCCGAAAGTCACATCAGGTTCTGGTCGGAACTAGAGATCTGAATGAGGATAATCCAGTTCGGGGGTGAGATGTCTCTAGTTTGGCGGAACTAAAGAACATAGTACCAGAAAACGCAACCAAAGAGCAACATTCTAATTTTCAAATTTGTACTCTCTTTTCGTTCGTCCTCCAAAACATCTAGTAAAATCTTGGTTAATCGGTTGACCAACCCCTTTTCGGCCACTAATTTTCGAGGAGAGAATTTTTTAAACAAACTTGGACTAAAAGCTATGTTGACCTTTTTCAGACATCTGAGGCGGAAGCACGTTTCTGTATACGAGTCGTACATCACGAAATCTCCAGCTTCCAGATCCAGTCAGATATTGCTTACTGGTTTTGGCTTCCACTCTGCGACAGACTCCGCTGGAGCTCACTACGCTAGAGATCACCCCGTACAACGAAGATTTGAGAAGTCACTCTTGGAAAATCTTATCATCAGCTGCAGCCTGCCAATATCACTTGTTGAGAACCAATCCTTCCGAAAATTTGTCGCCGATATGGATCCGAAGCTTTGTTTGCCTGCACGCAGTACGATATCAGGTACCAGAATTCCGGAGCTACGCACGAAAAAGGAAGTGGCGGTGAAGAATTTCCTGGCACAAGCAAAATTCGTAGCATCCTGCCTTTTCGCGCCTAAATCCCCTATACGAGAAGGTTTTCTGCGTTCCAGCAACTTCAGCACCAGTGGAGCGAGTGTTCAGCCACAGTGGACTATTTATGAGACCGCATAGAGCGAGGATGTCCCAGAAATTATTGGCAGCATTGGTTTATTTAAAATGCAACAGACAAATTGGCATATGATTATATAAATTTTATGTGCGTTTTTATTGACAGAAATATAATCAGCTTACTTTTCATTAATTTCCCGTAGTTAGGCTAGAAAAGTAATTCCTCACTCAATCTAGTAAAATAGACTTTCTTGGTCTCGGTCTTGGTGTTGATCTTGGTCTTAAGACCAGAGCTGAATTCTTGGTCTTGGTCTCGATACCAGGGCCAAAATCTTGGTCTTGGTCTTAATTCCGGTGCGAAAATCTTGGTCTTGGCCTTGGTCTTGACGTTTTGGTCTTGTCGACATCACTGGTAACTAGTAGATAGAGATTTAGCATTAGTCATGTAGTGTTTTATCGGATTTCCATAGCATGTTAAGGTTCATTGTTTTGCTGTATATGAATTTGACGGTTAATCTCAACCATTTAAGTCTTTTTTTGGTTTTGGATAATTAGTAGTGATTCTGGTTGAAAATATTTGTTTTTTTTTGTCGGGCGTCCCAGGCGGGGTCTTTCTTTCCCTTTTTTTCTTTATTTTTCTCGAAGTTTTCGTTTTTGTTGATGTTTTGTTTTAAGGGTAGTAAGTCCCTTACAGGTTCACCTCTGGGCATTGGTTTAAAATAAAAAAACATTATTTAATTCTCATTCATTAGTGTTACCAGTTGTAATACCTATCGAATGGTCTCGCGAATGGTAATGGTTTCTCCAGCATCTTCCTCCAGATGAATTAAACCATTGCTCCGATGGACTATCAGTTTGCGGAATTTCTGCGAGGGCAGAACTGCAGTGGTCAGCAAAGATCTAAATTCGTAATCCAACTGGAGACGCGAGCCATAATCCACTGCCGGCCTATTTTTTCAAGCTGAATCAGAAAATGTCCGCACCAGTATAATTATTTTGTTTCCGTCAAATCTGAAGTAGAAACAGCTTGTTTGGTGACTTGGCTATTATCTCTTCTAACTCTTTGTCATTTCTGAAGAGTGGAGTGACATCGAGTCTCGGCTTAGAAAAGATTTTGCCCTTTTGCCCAGTTGGCAATCTCATCCTAAAATATGCACGGTTCGCTGGATAACACATATCATGTAACTTGTGTGTGGTATAGAAGTTCAGGATTCTGAAATTTCCTCAACGATCAATGGCAAAATACAAAATTTGCAACATCTTAAATATTTGTCTTTATGTTCCTCCTTAACGAATTGGCGAGGGGTTGCCCACTCTCAAATTTAGTGTACAGCAAGTTCCGGGTGCCAGGACGGTGCCGGCACCGGCACCGGCCTAGACCAGCAGGCACCGGTTTTTCACTTCTTAGAACGTAAAAATCGTCATGTTTCAAAGCGTTTAATAGATCGCTGGCACCGCTGATTTTGGCCGGTGCGGGAAAGGGTGTACAGCAGGTGTCGGGAAGTAGGTAACTCCTCGCTTGCCTAACTTTTCGGTGGCTCAGAACAAAAATAGGTTGTTAGTTGTCCACATAGTTAAGTTAAAAAAAGGTCAGGAAAGTGAATGTAAGAGTTACGTATAGAGAAAGTTAGGCTACGTATCCAGTTCACTTCTGTGGCTACACTTTCCGTAAATTTGAAATTTCAAAAGACTTTCGACTCTCGATGTTGGCGTACACCCAACTGCCTGGCCGATGTGGCACCGGGTGCAACGTTTTGGAATATTAAAACCAGTATTGTTAAAAGCGTTGAAAGATGAATTCGTCTAATTTATGGCTGGTAAGCTACATGGTAGCGCTATTTTCGGCAGATGCCTGGTAAGGGTGTAAACTAAGAGCCTCGGAGTGGGCAGCCCCTCTACAATCATTATAATGATCAGTTTTATATTACAATTAAACAAGGGAAAACAAACGGAGTGGCATACATATAAAATATAAAGGTGCCACACGACACAACGCCAACTATAGTCGTAACCACCGAAAGAGACTATAAAATGTTATCTTCACATTAGTTGCATTTTCCCAGATACCACGGTCTAAAGTCGTCTTTGAAGTAACCGTGGCATCTGGTAATAACCATGGTTAAAAGGAGTGTTTGTAGATATCGTGGTCACTGTAAAAAAACATCTTGCAGTGTTGCTACTGGGATTGATCTTGTCTCTAAAAAGATAATCTTATCTCTAATTCGGATTAATCTTATCTTAGTCGAGATAAGATTAATCCCAGTAGCAAATACTGCAGTTAACTTTAATCCTATCCAGGAGAAACTTTTTACAGTGTATCTGGCCAGTCACCGTAACCGGTAGCAGGATCTGGTTTTTTGTCAAATAGGTGGGAAAGAAGTTATGTCACTTTAGATGTCAGCGATTATCAGTTCTTCTTTTTGGATGATTTCTGAAAGCGCAAATCCGGCAATTGTCATTTTTGCAGACCATACTATCAGATACAACGGTAACTGCAAAACGACTTTAGACCGTGATATCGGATACCTTGGTATCTGCAGAAACGTAACTATTATGTGCATACCAGACAATATCGAATTATCCCTAACCAACTCGCTCGCCAACTCGTAGTTATTTATCCTTGTATTTATCACCTTTGATTTAGAACTGACCAGATAACTCAAGCCAATCTTCAGATTGTAGGAGCCTAGGAATCTAAACGTACAGAATACAGATTGTGTTGTCACTACTTGTTGACTCAGATAAGTGAAGATATCACAAGCATACTGATCACCGAAGTCAAGCATCTCGGTAGCGATAACGCGATTGGCGCGAAAATTAAGTTTACTGAGGCATCGGAAAGCTCCGGAAATCGTAAATCTCTCGAAATACATGTTCTGGTAAATTTGGGAATGGTTGTCAATCGGCGTTGTTATGGGCGAAGTCAGACTTTGATAACGACGTCAAGAGGTAATCCCGTAAATTAGATCCTAAGCCGAGATTCAAGAATTACCTATACACCCAAATCATTATTATACAGACATGCCCGGCTAGCTCAGTCGGTAGAGCATGAGACTCTTAATCTCAGGGTCGTGGGTTCGAGCCCCACGTTGGGCGTTCCTTTTTGCGTCGTAAGTGGATAAACCATGGAAAATGACCTTGGGAAAATACCATTGCGCCCCTTCAGTTCTTAGGACGCCTTCTCCTCGAACTCCGCATTTTGCGTATTTTCTAACAGTTGGTTGGTGCTTGATAAAATTTTGGTTCGAGCCCCACGTTGGGCGTTCCTTTTTGCGTCGTAAGTGGATAAACCATGGAAAATTACCTTGGGAAAATACCATTGTATAAACGAAATTGCCCCTTCAGTTCTTAGGACGCCTTCTCCTCGAACTCCGCATTTTGCGTATTTTTCAGCGGTTAACAGTTGGTTGGTGCTTGATAAAATTTTGGCTCAAGCAATAAAATTGTCAGTCGATGCTCGCCGGTTATTCTCGAGGGGGGGGGGGGGTGTGTGGCTTACACCACTTGCCAACCTTGATTGAAAGCGAGATCGAAAGTGCGAGCCGATTTCAAGATTGTAGTCTGTCTTTCACTCAACTTGTGTCTAAAGTCTCTGCCAATTTATGTAATGACTTTCTCACGGATTTATTTTTGTATTCCCTTTTTTTATTATTTTGCTCCCTTTCGTTACTATCGGTCGAAATATAGTATGTTGCGACGACTCCGCCACTCAAATCTTAAAAAATAAAAACCCCTAATATCACTACCGAGATCACTACACCGAAAACGTAACTTCAACCCACTGTCTATATCGACATATATCAATTTTCCTGATTTAGTTTGGGAAAGACGTTTGGGATCGTGGGAGACTGGGGTCGTTTTAATAAACAAGGCCCGAGTTTACCTTATAGGCGGATTTTGAGCAAGTTTTGTCGAAAGCTGCGACTTTGTGTATTTTGTTATTTTTGTGTATTTTGTTCTTTTTGTTATATTTTCTTATTTTTACGGTCAACCGCTTCCCCACTGAATGATGTCACAACCAAACACTTAAAAATCCAAATCAAAACCTTGACAAACTACCACGGAACCGACTGTGGCTGTTACGCCGTAAGTATTTAGTTACTAGTAGCCAGGCCAGTAGCCAGGAATTTAGTTCGGGGGGGGGGGGGGGGTTGCCTTTCGGGGGCTTTTGCCTACGGGTCGCACAAAAAAGTACAAAAAATACATGGATCAGAGGGAAAAGCCTATAAAAATTAGTATTTTTGTATGTTTGGGGTGGGGGGGTCCCCGCGGTTAAAAGTCCCCAAGTATAGATTTTAAAGTTCGCCTCGGGCGCATGATCGTGGTAAAACTATTAAAGGCCGTGAGCAACACTTTTGTTTGTTTCTTCACTATCGGTTAAATGCTGCAGTTGTCAACCCATCGTGGTTTTCAAAATATTATATTCCAGAATTATTTTTTTTTCTGAACTTATGAAGCAATCAGTAAAAACATGGCCTCAACATGGCTATCCCTCAGCGCTGAAAAAAAAAGTATAGAGCCGGGGACGCCTCGCCAGGGGACGTTTTGCCTTTGGGACGTTTCGCCTTGGGGACTTTTTTTTTTTATCGTGGGGAGGTTTTCAGACACAGTTTAAACAATTCACTTGCATCTCAAATTACACAAAAGATAATGCCTTTGCAAAAGTTTCCCATACCGGGAATCGAACCCGAGCCTGCTGGGTGAAAGCCAGCTATCCTAACCACTAGACCATATGGGAGGTGTAAATGAGAGGTAGTCCCCGAAGCGGCGCAAGGAAAAACAAAGCATACCGCCATCATACTAAACTTGCGCCGTCGGTGCCGGTGGCTTTGGACCGACAGTAAATTCTGGCGCACGGGAGGGTTCGCCCGAGGGTCGGACCGAAAAGTAAAAAAAAGACGTAGATCTGAGGTTAAGCCTGTACCAAATGATCAGTTTTGTATGTTCCGGCGGGGGGAGGGGGGGGGGGGGTCCCCGGTTCCCCCTGTGCCCCGGTACGCCGCAGTTTTTTCTTGTTTTTATCTCAAAACATCGCTCAGAGGAGCGAGTCGAGACGAGTAGTATCTGCGTAATCCTGCCTGAGTCTCTACTTAGAAATATTATCTTCATGACCGTTCAGCTGTACACCAGGTGCAGGAGCCGGGAGTTCATGGCAGTTCAGAAAGTGTTCCGCCCGGTCTGCCCCTTATCTCCGCGGGGGATACTCACTGCCCAACCCCCGTGTACACAAGGTGCAGGAGCCGGGAGAGATTGAACACCTTGTACCGGAGAGTGAATGTATCCCGTCGGCTACCTCGTCTCAATCCCATATTATTAGTATATTATATGATATATAATATTTATTGCAAAAAGCCAACTGGCCATAGCAACTACCACAAAAAAATCACGTACAAGAAAAACAAAACAACAAGAACAAAAAGTGAAAATTCAGCGTCACGAGAATTAAAACAGGCTAGGGTATTACAAAAAAATAAGTTAATGCATATACAGAAAAACGTTATGATTGGCAGAGTTACGAAGAGTGGTATTTGCGTTTCTGGACTCCATGGACACGTTTCATGGTATCTGATATCTCAGCTCACTTCCCCCTTTAGCGCTTCAAAAAGTCATTTTAGAATTAGAAAATGCATCAAATTAAAAAGCAATGGTTAGAATATTGTTGTTCCAAGAAGGAGAAAACCTCTTGGAAAAGATTGTGGCAAGTGGCAAGACGAACTAAGGGAGAAAGAGAAACTATTCCATCCATTTTGCCCAAAATAAGATTTCTCGCAAGATTTTGTCGGAGCGGAAATGTGATGGCAGATTTTTTCACAAAGCTGTCATCAAATCGATAGAAATACTTCTTAGGAAACCCGTCAGTAGAATTTTGCCCAATACAAGCTTTTGTCGAGCCAACGACAAACAGTACCGACCATTTTTTGTCGGCACTTTTTGGTACAAAAATTAGCTCCTGACAAAACCATGGTATGTCAAATCTTGTTTTAGTTAGCATTTTCTGCTTCGAAACATACCTTGTCGCAACCGAGGGTGCCAAACAAATATAATTAATTTCGCATTATGCCTGAAATTCCAGATCCACCTAGAAATCAAACCAATAGGAACACTTCTGACAAAATCCGTCGGCCCGATTTTGTCCAAAATAAGTTTTTGTCGAGCAGGTACTCGGAAACTGATCTCACAGTCACTCTTGTCGGTATTTGGAAGTTATTGTGGTCAATGCAGACGGTAATATTTATGACACAAAGCTAGAGCCCTCTTTGGAACCTCTAAAAGACAATCTGATCATAAATGTTTCAACAAATTTTCGGCTTCTCGTAATTTTGTATTCTCTGTCTGTTCAGTGGAAGCGCGAGTCATGTCCATGTGTTGATTTTTGGTATTTGGGGGGTTACGCCAGATTCAAATAAATAAAACTTCTAAGGGAAGGAGTTGGAACTCCTAGAAAATAGGTGAATCTCAGAAATTTCGTTTCTCAGGAGCGCAGTCACTACAAGACTTGTAGTACATAAACACATTATCAAGTCTACTTCCACAGCCTTTTCATTCGTTATTTTTCCAAGGTTAACCATTTCTTAAGGCAAATTCAGTCCCCCCCCCCCCCCCCCCCCGTTCCCCCTACAGGCAGAGGTTTAGCTAGCTGAGAAGTGATGGGGCACAGGTTAAGCGACGGGCTTCACCCCTAACTATAACGACATTCCGTCGGCATGCACAGAAATTTGTCGGCGCATTTTCGGCTGCCCTCCCCCCTACGATGGTAGCCGTGGCATGCACAGATATTTGTCGGCGTATTTCAGCTGCCCTTCTCTCACACAATAGTTGACTAATATTCTCGCTAATACTGATATTAGGCTATATGCGTTTAGTTATATTCCTCCAGCAGTATGTATGTACATTTTTTTAAACATGGACTATATATGAAATATAAATATTTGGACGCTTATATGATATGATACGATGTATATTGTTTAAAGGCCGAGAGCCACCGCATACAAAACAAGACACAAAACCAGAAAAAAAAATCTTCTAGTAAACCCTACCTACAAAAGCTCCTCACTATGCTTCCAACCTATCCGCAAAAATCTTCCAAGCTGCCTAACCCTAAACAAACTTTTCTCCTTAAACATTTCCCCCAACCAGCCTTCCCCGCAAGTTCGCTCCTCAGATATTGTATTTTATAAATTATTAGTTGTGAGTTACCAGGCTACATTAGGGTATGCAATTCACCATATATGTGACATTGTATGTACATGTAGAATTTTGTGTGTGACGAAAACGGACGCAAACACAACCAATCGGACTGTATGTTATGTTTTTATAAATCAAATAGAGCTGAATTAAACTGAAGAAATAAGTGCGATTCTCCTAGCTAAGCTTCACACTACCGTTTAATTTAAAAACTGACCTTTCGTTTAAAAAGTGAAAGCTTCCCTTTTATGTGTGATCGATGCTGATAATGAGGCGAAGAGGGGTAAACAGGCACAAATTCGCTAGGAGCATTGAACTTGGTATGAGGAAAACTGCATTACTTACCTGCTGTTTCAAAGGAAAGTCCGTCCGATTGTTAAATATCAGGTTAAGTCAGGGGAACCTGCAGTTTGCTGGAAAAAAAAATGTGAAAAATCTATTTTCGGTTGTCTGACATGATAGTCAAAACCCAATCAAGATTTGTCTATTTCACAATTTGTCACTATCGATGTTTCATGCGAAACCGCTGTTCACTGTTCCGGTACCTTTTCTTTTAGACCGCAGGAGATTGGGAAAATCACGCAGTTTACCGTAATTTCCCGTGACTAGTTCACAAAGCTTCACTATCTTTTTGCGTAACCAGTTCACTAAGTTCACACAATACTAATCTCCCTGACGACGGCAGGTGTGAAAAATGAAGCAGCGAAAGCAGTGATTGGCTGGTTGCTGGGAGTGAGGGCACCAATATAGGTGGCAGCAGTGTTGGATTTGTACTAAATCTAATAAAGAGTAAATTTAGAGCGCTTCGAAAGCAGCGTTGCCACGATAGTGTGAATTGGCGCTGTGTTTTGTTTGTGTCTCTCTTGTCAGACATAGGACGTAACATTAACTCTACTTTAGAAAACGAAGAAGTCCAGATGTTTAATTTTCCAGCAGTGGTTCCGACCGAGTGTCTATTTCACGCTTTTCATGAAAACAAAATTAAGATCTTTCAATTTTGCAGCATCGATTCTGATTAAAAACAGATCTGTAACATTTTTCCATGAAAACAAAATTTCACTCCCAATTCACTCTCTGTTTTCGACGAAAAGTCACTCTTACTTTTTTTCAATGTACAACCCTGTTCGAGAGTTTTATTTTTCAGTAGAAAGTCCAGATATTTTGTACAAAAAAGTAATCCTTCAAGATGTCAGGGAAAAAGTAATAACATGTAGGGAAGATCCGCTCTTTCTGCCTTCTTGGTTCATGCAACTTGCCTCATTCAAGTGGGTCTCGACCAGTCTACCCCAAACCCCTTATTTTGGGAAAGCCTATGCCAAACGCTGGGTATATCTAGCGTTTGGTATACCCTATGGCTAATGCTAGATCCGCTATGCTAAATGCTGGATAGCGAGACCCAGTAAAATATTGATGATTTGACTGAAGCTCAACCAGAATTCATCTATTGTGGTGTATGTAAGGGTTAGGGTACCAAGAGCTATCCAGCGTTTGGCATAGGGTGTCCAGTATTAAGTATACCTAATGCCTATATATAGGCTATGCCAAACCCAACGTTTGGCATAGGGTATCCAAAAAGCAGGTTTGGGGTTGACTGGTGTAGACTAAATCTCAGCCGATTATCAGATATTGGATTCGGTTAAATATATATTACTGAATATACATTTGGATCTACATATATAGAGCCAAGCGCGTTTACATTTATAAATCGTCCTAGGGACAATCATTAGGTGCGGAAATAGAAAATATGAACGTTTTCATGTAATTAGACGTGATGTCCCGGTCCTCGGATAATCAGCTGAGGTTTAGTTGACATCTTCAAGTGAGGCAGAAAGTGAGTCCACGATTTTGTTGATTTTCAAACTCAAGGCTTGTTATATTGTTTTGAGAAAGGCTTGCCCGAAGCTAGGAAACTGGAGAGCTTTTAAATTGTGAAGAGCGGGATAACATAAATGTTGTTTTGATCAATTATGTAGCCTACAGAGTGTTGGCCTGCCATTAATGGTTTTTGGGTGGCTTGAGACTCTTCAATGCCAGTTTCAGAGGTTTTGGCCTGCCCGAGGGCCTGCTTCAAAGCATAATAATACAGTGCAAAACGGATGCGTCAATTGAATTTTATTAGAGCTATATCTCGTCCCTTCTTGGCCTTGGTACTCTTCAGGCTCGAGCCGCTCAAACTGAAAATTAACTTGTGGAAAATCTTGTGAACTAGTGGGTATTTCCATAAGTTCATTTTACAGTTAGAGCGGCTTGAGCTTGAAGAGGACCCTTGCCAAGAAGGGCCGACATATAGCCAATAAAATTGAGCCGACGTGTCCGTTTTGCACTGTCAAATACAAATATGACTCGCAGTCAGGTTGGGCTGAAGGAATATTTAGCATAATGATAAATAAGGCTCGTTTGTAGAAGTTCTGATCGATGATTTTTCCATCTCCGAACGTATACTGCGGTTAATCAGAACTCTCATCAATTTCTGACAATTTTGAGGACTATTACCATTTTGAACGTTCATTTTTATGTTCTTTGTATTTTATTAATCGTAGTATAGCATGTTATTGACCATATTTATCATAAGACGTCGGTGTAAATGTCGCAAAATTGTATATACTTGTAGATTGTTCTGTTATGACGTTATGTTTTGACGTAAAAACAACCCATCGGCTTGTCCGTTATCTGTTTTTGAATTATACTGAATTGAATTGACACGGTTTTTTATTCAGTAAACACGGGTTTAACAAGTGCACTGTTTTAAATAAAAATAAAAAAACAGCTATTTGTGTCCGGTGTTTCGTCTCCGATGAAAGCGAAGCAACTCGTTCGTAATTCGTCGAGTGCTGTTCTTGTTTGGATGAACCCGACGGTTTGACTGAGGCTGCTAAGAAATCCAAGAAGGAAGTCCCAGAAGGTTTCCTCGAACCGACAGTTTATAGTGCGAACACACGATCAGGTTTTCCCGACCGGATTTCCTGCACTTTCATCATCAAGTTGAAAAATTTCAACTTTTCAGGATCCCAAAACGTCGGTGGAGGGATACCTATGACATCACAAAAGTTTTCCGTCTGTCCGTCTGTCCGTCCGTCTGTCCGTCTGTACGCACTATAACTCTCGAAGGGAATGAGATATCTTATGAAACTTGGTCTGAGGATTGTTTGGGTCAAGAGTAAGGTCATGTTTGTAGATGGGCTCTGTAGCCCTACATTTAGGGGTGGGGTAGGGGGTTTAATTTAAGGGGCAAATGAAATATTTTTAAACATATATTGTGATAGTCAATTATAGAGTAAGAAGACATGCTGAACACGATGGTGAAAACCATTTTGTCATCAGACAAGCAGTTCGCCCGAAATCCGGCCAAAACCGGAAAGTTTGTTAAAAGTAAAAGTTATATTTGAAGTTGATTAGATGTTCGATTTAGGGATAAGAAGACATGCTGAACATGATGGTGAAACACATTTGTTCGCCGGACAAGTAGTTAGCCCGGAATCCGGCCCAAACCGGAAAGTCTGTTATAAGTAAAAGTTTTATTTGAAGTTGATTAGATGTTCGATTAAGGGGTAAGAAGACGTGCTGAACCCTTATGTGAACAGTATTTTCTACCAGGACAACTTGTTCGGCCGGAATCAGGTCAAACCAGAAAATTTGTTACAAGCAAAAGTTTTATTTGAAGTTGATGACAGATTTAGGGGTAAGAGGACACGCTGAATCTGTATATGACAATCTCTTTTTTTTTTACCTGGACATATAGTTCGTCTGGAATTCGGTTGAAACCGGATTTTTTGTTTATAAATTAAAGTTTTACTTGAAGTTGATTAGATGTTATTTATATGGATAAGGAGATACGCTGAATTCGTTTCTGAACTTTTTTTTTCTGGACAAGTATGGTAGTTCGTTCGCAATTGTCTGGATCAAATATTAGATTTATGGGATCCCATCGAAACCTTTGGTCTTGTTCATATGGAAGTGATGATGGTGCCGGAAATCCGGGCAGGAATTCCAGACAGGGAGCTCCCGATCCTGATCGTGTGTTCGCACTTTTACCAACGAACCGGAAATCAGGACCTCAAGAGAAGCAGCTATGAAAGTACCCAAACTCACACCTGTCGCTTGTAAAACTGAAACATGAATTACTGTATTTATTCTATGACAATCGTATATATGTTTTAGTTGACTAAAGTGTTGCGTCCCGATAGTTCCGAGGAAAATATATTCTATATGTATCATAATATTCTGGCGGCTTACACCGGCCGGTAGCTTACCAACGAACCGGAAATCCGTTCTGATAGTTCAGGGGAAAATATATGCTATATGTATAAAATATTCCGGAGGAATATAATCTTATCTCTAATTCGTATTAATCTTATCTAAGTAGAGATAAGATTAATCACAGTAGCAAATACTGCAGTTAACTTTAATCCTTACTCGGAAAAACTTTTTATAGGCTATAAAGATCTGGGATGCAAACTCGGAAGTTGTTTTACCTTGGTCATTCGCATGAAGATCAAGGCGAACTTGAAAATCTTGGGGACGTTTTGCCACTGGGACGTTTTGTCACTGGGACGTTTCGCCACGGGGACTTTCCCTGGAGATGTTTCCCCGGGAACGGTTTGTCATGGGGACTTTTCGTCGAAAAGCCGGCTAACAGATCCTCAAATTGGTCACACGCAGCCGTGTCTGCCGTGCTTGTCTCTTCTGGGATAAGATTAATCCGAATTAGATATGATCTTATCTCAATAGAAACAATCTTAATCCCAGTAGTAAATCCTGCAAGATTTTTTTACAGTGTAGTGGAAGGAAAACTCACTTTCGACCGTCTCTAAGCTTTGACCTCTAATCGTTACTACAAAAGCAAATACAAACAATTATTGACGCCGAAATATATAGCGATGATCGCTAAAAACGGCCAATCACAGCGTTTGGAATAATGCCATCTAGCGGCTCACTGAAAAGTTACAGCAGTTCCATCGGAGTAAGGGAGTACAGATAAAGGCACGATTGAAACCTCGATTGAAATAAACCCTGAAACGAAAGTTTGATAACAATGAAGAAAGTAACGAATAAGAAAACATTGAACAACTTAATACTTTTTTTTAAACAGTGAGAAGAAGTCTTGGCATAAATACACTCACAGGGATCTAGAAATTCGTCAACGAACAACTATGAGTGAGAAACTAAAGGAGCAGACCGAGACCGAGAATGGCGATAATCTTATTTTGAACTAGTATAATCTCAGTTGTAATTTAACAATAGAACACTCATACCGAATTCTAAAAAAACTAACTAACTGAATCACAAACAGCGATATTAAGACTTGCATTTTTGATTAAAACAATTCTTACCTTCATGGTGCAAGATATGGATCGCCTTGTTTCGCATTCTGCGTTGGAACAACTTTATATGTCATTCTTCGTACTTTCACGCAAATAAATTCTGACTTGATCGACAAACAATAAAATAAGCCCTTTCAATATCTTTCCGAGGTAATGCCGTAGTTCTGTGGTAATTGTGTCCCAGGGCATTTTGGCCTCCCCTGTCGGCAGTTTGAGCCGTCGGCATTGTGAGCAAGGACGATTTTGGCCCCACCTTTATGAGCATTTTAGACCGTCGGTATTGGTTCCGGGGTAATTGTCTGTTGTCCCAGCGCATTTTGGCCTCTCCTGTCGGCAGTTTGAGCCGTCGGCATTGTGAACAAGGACGATTTTGGCCCCAGCTTATGAGCATTTTAGACCGTCGGCATTGGTTGCGTGGTAATTGTCGGTTGTCCCAGCGCATTTTGGCCTCCCCTGTCGGCAGTTTGAGCCGTCGGCATTGTGAACAAGGACGACTTTGGCCCCATCTTATAGCATTTTAGACCGTCGGTATTGGTTCCGTGGTAATTGTCAGTTGTCCCAGCGCATTTTAGCCTCCCCTGTCGGCAGTTAGAGCCGTCGGCATTGTGAACAACGTCGACTTTGGCCCCATCTTATGAGCATTTTACACCGTCGGCATTTTCGGCCGTTGACATTTTAGCCGATCTCGTCCTCACTTGTGGGTATTTTGAGTCGAGGGCATTTTGAACCGTATTCATTTTGAGCCGTGAGCATTTCTGTCGTGGGCACTTCGATCATGGGCATTCTGAGCGTGGGCATTGTTAGTGTGGTAAAAAAGATCGGGGTGATTTTGGGAACCACCCTGCCCAGTGATGTGGAGAAAGCGTCTTGAACCTGGAATTCCGCAGCTCCGTCCGGAGTTTTGACTATTTAATATACGTCAAATGCTAATAACACAAATGCAGAGACAGAAAGCAATTAAAGCGTTGACATTAACATTTACAAGTTTTTAATATCACTCCTCTTTAACAAAACATAAGTTCTATATTCTTTTAAAAATGAGTGTCCTGCATTTGAACTTAATTCAGAATTTCGTCGCAATTGTGTTCATGTAACAAATATACTTCATCGCGTCCATCATTTTCTAAGGAAAATAACATAGCCTACGTACTTCCCGCAAAACCCCTTCCTCCCACGTTCTCGGGTGCATCTATGTTTAACGGATGAGAGCCCCCTCTGTTACTAAGCGAAAAGCTTCCGAAAAGCGAGCCAATCATAGGAGACTCCTTTTAGACAGCCGAACCAGTAAAAACCGTGAGACAGGGTAACAACAGGGGCTCCCACGGTCTTTCCCCTTTATGACCTGTCACTCAGCTTGGGTTGGAGCCTCGAGAGAGCGCCAATGGGATAAGTTCTTTTTCAGCAGCCAATGAAAGCAGTTCTTTTGGGCTCGCCGAGCCAGCCAGCGGCTTTCCTGGGTCCCGTGAGAACGTCTACCGAAGGAGCTTCTCACGGTCCCTTGGCGCCGTGCTGGCGCCGACGTGAGACCGAAATAAGCAGAATATGCTGGATCCGTCGGAAAGGTTAAAAACCGAATTCCGAATGTATTTTCTGATTAAAGAAGGTCTCGGGATACTATTTCCGGCTAAACCAACTCTATTGTATCTTTTCTGCCACTTTTGACCATTACTTCCATGGAAGTTTTGCAATGGTATGACAAAACTGCACACACATTTACTTAGTTGTTAGTTGAACAGTCTTCAACCCACATGTTCATTGCTTACCAATGTTTCCGCCCGATCCTGTGATCCCAGGATTCCTAAATTCCTGCTGCAAACCGAGTGAAGAATTAGCAAAAGCTCATTTGGGGCTTTTAAATACCATGCTGTAAACAGTTAGTCCTTGAGAACAGTATGGTTACATTCTTTTACTTGTATATCCGTGTTAACTCATAAAGTTGATAAAAAATGAAAATGTCAGCTACGATGCTCTGGCAATGATATTTCGGCCCTTCTTGGCAAGGGTCCTTGTCAGGCTGTAGGAAGTCAGGGAATACCTGGGCAAACGGAAGAAATTAACTTACAATAAATAACTGAAGCTTCTAAGATGCAGCGGAATCCACCAAACAGGTGGTTGCAAAAATCACCACGATCTTTTTTTCCCACTATGTACGGTTCATAATGCTCACGAATAAAAATGCCCACTACTCAGCATGACCGCAACACTGTAAAAAAAAAAATCTTGTAGTGTTTGATACTGGGATTAATCTTGTCTCTAAAAAGGTAATCTTATCTCTAATTCGGATTAATCTTATCTGAGTAGAGATAAGAATCATCCCAGTAGCAAATACTGCAGTTAACTTTATTCGGAGAAACTTTTTACAGTGAGCTCGTCCTGGTAAAAATGCCGACGGCTCTTAACTGTCCACAGGTGAGGCCAGAATGATCCTGGGAAACGGACGACATTATAAGGGACAGGAAAACCACGGAAAAGGTATTTAAAACAAATGTCTGGTTTGTTGATCAGTCCACAACTATTTGCTTGAAAGTATAGAAGAAATATCATAAAAAATGGTTCCAACACAGAAAGCGAAACCAAGGTAAGAATTATTCCTTAATTGAAAAATAAAAGTTTTAAGATCGAGATAAAGTTTCATGGCTCCGCTAGTTTTTTATTCAAAATTATAGCCTTAGATTAATCATTGAGATTATACTACTTTAATATGCAATTATCGCCACTCTGATATTCGGTGTACTCCTTCCTTCCGTTGGTCACTCAGTCCTAATTCCAGCTACTACCGATTGAACACCTCAGATAATTCAACCGTGGGTATTCTGAACCGTGGGCATTTTTACTCGTGGGCATCTTGAGCCGTGAGCATTTTGAGCCGTAGGTATTATGAGTCGTTGGCATTTCGGTGGACATTTTGAGCCGTGGGCATCGTGATAGTGGGCATTTTGAGTGTTAGCCGACCAAATGAGTCGAGAAGCCGTTGAGGTAAAGATAAACCGAGGAGGTGTAAGCTGAGATCCAGGCGAGTACTCCCTACTACAAGTGTGGAACATCGTTACCAATGCAAGAAAATTCAAACTCATACCTTATTAATAACAAATCCAAGGCTGATCTAAATTCAAAAAAACACATTTACTATTATCGTCCCAAACGAGCAGCAAAAACAGCAGCCATGTCAAAAGTTCAATCGCAGCACTAGTTTTTCTCTGCGGAAGTAACTGGCTAAATAATAAGATATTGATTAGTTGTTAGAAACTTCAGTTGTTAACTTTATTTTACGACTAGGTTTAAAGCACGAACAGCTTATTTTGAAGCCCGCTATAAACCTAGACTGGGCTCACCTAGACACCGAGCACTTATAGTACACCAGAGCAAAATTACACTAGGAAGTAGCGCCGTGACTTGAAAAAAGTGACACACACTTGAATAGCAGCGACACTAGCACTACTAACGATAGAAAACGTCCGTGCAGAAACTCAGTCAGTCGTGAACCATCGCTGGCTTCAGATACTTCATATTCTGAACACAGTCAAAAAATACAATCTCCCCTGTCTCAATGCTGTGTGCAGACCGCATCTTACCTTTACCAGAAATTTCTAAACCCGCAAGTTTGTCTCGCTTTAAATGCCGCAAGCATATTGGGTGGCGCTATGGGTAAGCCCGTTTGCGAAGCATAGGTCTTGGCGCTACTGCCGAGGGGTTGCTCACTCCACGCCACCGGTGTACACCGCGGCGCTGCACCGGTGTACACCACGGCGCTGCACCGGTGTACACCACGGCGCGGCACCGGTGTACACCTCGGTTCGGCAGCGTCTCGGCACCGCAGCACGTGCCACTATGCGAGTGAGAACCCCTCGGCTAACGCCTAGTGTTATATTGCTCTGAGTACACCTGTGTTGGCAGTGCTCAGACCCTCGTACTTTTCTGGATTTAGCCTTCGTTTCTAGACCTTTGCCTCTCTAAGTGTCGTTGTGTTTTGACGCCTGTTATTACAATTTGACTTTCATTCGAGAAATGTCAGTTTCGAAACAAGAGCGCCATCGACCATCGCATCGGGTTTTGTTTTGCTGATCGCGACACGAGCGTGTTTATTGCCAGTTATATTTTCTCCAAATTTTCTACGCTTCAAATTTCAAGAACTCCAGAGAACATGCTCATATTCCGTTTTCTCCATGTAACCATGCTGTGATAATTTAATTTAATAAAAAATGGCCTAAAAATCCCATGAATCCTGAATAAAACGCGTATGCATTCACTTTTTTTCTTTCTTTTCCTTTTTTTTCATTAGTTATTTATTATGTTGTTTGTTGGTATGTTTTGAAAATGGTTATCCTTTACTACTGCACGCCAGCAAAAACGTAGGTTTTTCCATTAGTGCAGTAGATGTAAATACTAAAGAGCTGTTTTATTAATAAAAGAAGTATCAAGTATCAGGTCGCTACTTCGCTCACCACCTGGATGTGGTTCGGCATACTCGTTTTCCTTCCGTGAGCATGATGAATCATCATTGAATAATTGGCTACGTAAAATATGAGTTCTAAGTAGGTAAGTAAGTAAGTAATTTATTTATAACCCGCCATTTTGAAAAAAGCGGAGTAAATTAAAGAAAATAAATAAAACACATAGCACACAGAAAAAGACACTTAATTTTCACTCTTCAGCCAGGAAGCAGTGGATAAGGTCGTGCGCTGGTTGGGCCCTGTTGTCCATGGTTTTGTATAGGGATGACGAAAGATCCAAAAGCGTAACACTTGCATCTTGAATTTTGAACTTCTCCGTCATTGTATGGTTAGGACATAATTTTTGACAAGTGAAGCAGGTTCTTTGCATATTTAAAATAACATGATCTCATCTTTTTTCTAAATTTTAGCAGAATCCCGCCCGATCCCGCCATTGTTTCGTTTTGCAGCTACCACTTTTTTCGCCTTTTCGGGCGAGCCGAGGAGGGAAGAATGTAATATCAGTAATTAATGATGCGACCCTGTTTTTTGTAAGTCAAGCCGATAACTCTTTAAAAAATAAGGACATGGGAAGCTTCAAAATTTTGCTTTCCGAACGACTTGGTAAGCCAACAGGTCTGTCTTGTGCTCCGAGTCCCCTTTCTTTTGCTTGGCTTCTACTACTTTTTTAACTATAGCGCGAAGAGTTATGAAATAAATTGCGCTTTGAAGAGTGGGAAGACTTGACAGAGTCGACGAGCGCCAATAAGATCATCGCCTATTTCACGGGGAAACTACTGGTACTTCTGAAAAACGATATTTTTCAAACATTAAGTTGTGCAAGAGTTGTAGTAACAAGTAACTAGTAACATGTGCTTTTACTAGTCTTTTCTTGACTGGAGTAGCATCTTTTGTAATTTCTGTAGTATTTTGTAATTTTGGGACAACGACTCCCCCACTCTTTACATTATTTGTTTCTTAACCTCTTTAACCTCACTTAGTCCTTCATAAATAAACAAACATACAACTTATTATAACAGTCTTCTACATTTATATTGAACTTCAGCAAATTTAATCTGCTGTCGTACTGACCAAAGTAAACATTAGCCCTCGGTCAAAACTTAGTGTACAGGCAATTAGCTAGTTCCATTTTCCACGACGAATTCGTTGTTTTTGCCCTTTTCTTGGATTTAAGGTTAATAACCTATCCTTCCACCTTTTCCACAAAGATATGCACCCGGGTATCTTTTATTTCATTGGTTCTGGGCTTTTGTTGTCCCGTTTCGCCATTGGCTGGTGCCTTCCAAAACAAGTGCTGCCGCACTGCGGGTATTTATTGAACTCTTAGCCAGTCAGCCGCACTTCATAAACTTTATTTCTATTTATCGCTTAGGCTTGAGATTATATCGAGAAAAACGATTAAGAACTTTCTTGAGAAAAACGAAGGAAGGAATAGAAAGTGTTACACATTTGTATTTTGAACAGGAACAAGTGAGTGAGAGAAATGAGAGCGATTACAAAGAATAGTGCCCAGAAATATGTCGACACCCAGTATACCTACTCGGTAAGTTTCTTTAATTTGTTAACCTAAGCTGTGGCGGTCTTTTCTAGGCTATACCTGGTTTTCAAGGCCGTCTTAAGGTTCGCGTCGTCTTAAGGTCGTCTTAAGGTCGCGCTGACTGTCCTTGGGCCGTCCTGGGGGAACGATTCTAAAGTTTTTAGGTTTAATTAGAGTTTGTTTTGTATTTATTTAATCTCCATTTTTCTATAAAGATGTAACGAACTTGATGGGGGTCTAGTTTTGATTTAAAATATTAAAAACTGAATTTAAGGCTTTTCAGCATTTAAAAAAAAATATAAGTTAGTTAGACGAGTCCTCGCATTGATGTGTGAAATAAACGCCATCATTTCTACATTTAACTTTGTTTTTTATATTTTCCAGCCATTTCTTGTAAAGGAGCGGTTTATATATTATAGCCTTTAACCTTAACATTTAAATATGATACGCATGTTAGAATGTTCTTATGAAAGCAATATAGTAGTGAATACTTAGCTTGTGTCGTATTTTAGTTTCCGATTTTGTAGGAAAGAAATGAAGAAAAATTAAAAGAATCATAAATTCAATACAATATAAATCTATTAGATCAAATAAATAAATAAATAAATACCGTTTTTATTGAAACCGTTTTCAACCAAAGGCGGGCATGGTGAGTTCCGACGGTACTATTGTATTTGGTTAGTATTGCCGTCGGTCAACTCCCGTGGCTGTTCTTTATAACAAGTCGTCCAGATAGCTTCTGGTCAGTAACCTTAACTAGACCACTCTTTCTTCTACCTTTTCTGGATACGGTTTTCTTGGAAGTTTTGAAATTTTTAGCAGAATGCGGCTTGGGAGATTTTTTTTCCCGTCGGCGGCTTCTTCGAGTTCTTGAAATTTTTTACCTATTTCCCGTCGGCCGCTTCCTGGATCTTGTGAGTCCAGAAAATAGATTTTCGTGGCCTCGGATCTTCAGCTGAACCGATTTTTTTCATTATTGACTTATTTTAGCCGATTAACGTTTAGCCCGTAACCTTATACGAGAAGGCTATTTATCTGGTCAGTAACCTTAACTAGACCACGCTTTCTTCTACCTTATCATGGATACGGTTTTCTTGGGAGTTTTAAAATTTTTAGCAGAATGCGGCTTGGGAGATTTTTTTTTTCCCGTCGGCGGCTTCTTCGAGTTCTTGAAATTTTTTACCAGGTTGCGGCTTGGTAGGTTTTATTTCCCGTCGGCCGCTTCTTCCTGGATCTTGTGCCTTCAGAAAATAGATTTGCATGGCCTCGGATCTTCAGCTGAACCGATTTCGTTGTTGACATAACTTTAGCCGATTAACGTTAGCCCGTAACCTCATACGAGAAGGCTATTTATCTGGTCAGTTAACTTAACTAGACCACCCTTTCTTCTACCTTTTCATGGATACGGTTTTCTTGGGAGTTTTGAAATTTTTAGCAGAATGCGAGGTGGGAGATTTTTTTCCCGTCGGCGGCTTCTTCGAGTTCTTGAAATTTTTTACCAGGTTGCGGCTTGGTAGGTTTTATTTCCCGTCGGCCGTTTATTCCTGGATCTTGGCCTCCAGAAAATAGATTCGCATGGCCTCGGATCTTCAGCTGAACCGATTTTTTTCATTTTTGACTTACTTTAGCCGATTAACGTTTAGCCCGTAACCTCATACGATAAGGCTATTTATCTGGTCAGTAACCTTAACTAGACCACCCTTTCTTCTATCTTTTCCTGGATACGGTTTTCTTGGGAGTTTTGAAATTTTTAGCAGAATGCAGCTTGGGAGATTTTTTTTTCCCGTCGGCGGCTTCTTCGAATTCTTGAATTTTTACCAGCTTGCGGCTTGGTAGGTCTTATTTCCCGTCGGCCGCTTATTCCTGGATCTTGTGCCTTCAGAAAATAGATTCGCATGGCCTCGGATCGACTCCTCGGACGTTGTTGACTTAACTTTAACCGATTAACGTTTAGCCCGTAACCTCATAAGAGAAGGCTATATTTTCCAGTTGCTAATGGAATAGAACGGGTTTATAAGTGTAAACGCGCCCGGCGCCTCGCTGGGCGCTCGGCTCTATGTATAGATACAAATGTATATTCCGCAACATTAATATAATCGAATTTCCCTATTTCTTTTATGACGTAAGTGAAAACGTTAGGGGCCCTCGATAATAGGCTGAGTTGTGGTTTCCACCATTTTTACGCTTTCTGAATCTGTTTTCCTTTCTTTTCTTTCGAACCATGTAAGTAAGTAATTTATTTCTGACCCGCCATTTGAAAAGCGAAGTATGTAAAATAAAATAAAAACTAGAGAGCCAAAATCATGTAGTATGTTCTGGTTCAGGTTCAGGTTCTTTTTAATAACAAAGTAAATAACAAAATGTCCAGAGCCCGGCTGAGAAGACAAATTCGTAATGCACGGGATGGAAAGACTTCTTTAAATAAATACAACATTTATACTTCACTACATGCCATTCATACAAATGGAAATATGCGTATTCCCCGGTCAGTACCTGGTCCCCAGCATCACCAGTTGACACGTCCAGCGAAACAAACAATACAAAAATAAAAATAAAAGATAACAAGAACCGAGGAAAAGTGTACAGTTGTTTCAGAAAGCAAATACTCTCTAGAGTCCGTCATTGGAATCTGATAAATTCTAATTCTTCTAGCAATTCGATTCGAATAATGATAATTGGTAAGTAACAACACAGAAGGAAAGAAGGAGGACGACTAAAAAAAAACAAAAAAGAAATTATAGGGAGTAATACACTATCGTAATAAATAATAAACCATCTTTTAACCAATCAACCCGACGGACCAAATAGATGGGGAATATGACACTAACGTAATAAATAACAAACCATCTTGTAAACAATCAACCCAACTGACCAAATATATACTGCAGAGAGAAATAAAGTTCGGGTTTGCTTCATATTTACATTATAGTACAATTTATTGTAATGTCAACACAGAATTGTTCAGTCGTTAGTTTATCACGATGGTTTCTGGTTTGATAGTTTTTCCCGTCGGCGGTCTTGTTCGAAAGCCTATGGTTTTTCCTCCCCCGAAAAGATCAGCGTGACCCGAGATCCATCATTCTGTTAATCTGCTGAACTTTGTTTGCTGTGGTTTGCTTCATATTTACATTATAGTACAATTTAGTGTAATGTCAACACAGATTTGTTCAGTCGTTAGTTTATCACGATGGTTTCTGGTTGGATAGTTTTTCCCGTCGGCGGTCTTGTTCGAAAGCCTATGGTTTTTCCTCCCCCGAAAAGATCAACGTGATCCGATCCGTCATTCTGTTAATCTGCTGAACTTTGTCCTTTGTAACTGCGAGTAAGCGACAACAATCGTAGTAGGTCTTGCTAAACTTGATTGTTAAAAAATAACAGTTTTGTTGACAATAAATCAGTGATAAATATAATAATAATTAGCGAGGGATGTCACACTCGCTAGGGATCAAGACAAAGTAATACTGGGGAGTAGCGTTAATACTAGGGAGCGTCAAAATCTATGCTTTCCTTGCTTCACAACCGTGCCATACGGATCAGCGCCGTCGACTACGCTTGCGGCAGGAAACCCTGTTAAATTACAGAAAGATTAAAACAGTGTACGAATCTGAGTTTTATTTTAAGCTTAATTTGCCTGCTACTTATTTGAGGTACTGGATCCAATTGAGAGCTAATTGTCTACCACTGCACGGTAGAAATAAAGTTTTTGATAGGAAGGCGAGAATCCCAAATAGGAATTATTCATGCCCTCTGTGTGGACGAGAAGAGGAGGACATTGGTCATTTTTTGCGAGGGGTTGCTCACTCTCCGCCACCGGTGTACACCTCGACACGGCACCGACGCGGCACCGACACGGCACCGGCACGGCACCGCGGCACCGGCACGGCACCGGCACGGCACCGCGGCACCGGCACGGCACCGCGGCACCGGCACGGCACCACGGCACCGGCTCGGCAAAGGCACGGCAACGGCGCAACACCGCGGCACCAGCTCGGCACCGCACGGCACCGGCACGGCACCGGCACGGCACCGGCACGGCACCGCACGGCACCGGCACGGCACCGCACGGCACCGGCGACAATTTTTCCGGCCACGGACAAATTTTCTGCAGATTACTCTTCGCCATCTGGTATCTGGTATCTGGCGCCCAATAACGAAGGTACTTGAATGAAAGAATTATTGAAAACATGCAACCGAAGAAGAAGCTGAACTAGATATGAGGAGATGCTGTTGACCAAATGCGCAAAGTGGTCAACCATGGTTTGGTACTGGTGCTTGGCGATACTTGGATTTTTCGATATATCGATATTTTCACTTTCGATATTAGATAATCGATATATCGATATTTCCGCTTTCGATATTCAACAATCGATATATCGATATTTTCACTTTCGATATTCGATAATCGATATATCGATATTGATATTTGCTTACCATGCTTCGTTTCGCCAAAATCTAAGAACCAAATTTTCATTAAATAGCATCTTGGATCATTTCAAACTCAGAATAAATGAGAAAGGAATTAGGGAAAACATATTGTCCAATTTCGGATATATAAGTGTAGGTTAGTTCGGATTATTTACAATAATTACGATGAACAAATATCGTTTTCGATAGCGATATTTACGTTTCGATATCGATATTTGGTGCGATATATCGATCGATCGATATCCGATATATCGCATACTGGATCATCTCGAACTCCGGATAAATAAGAAAGGAATTGCGGAATACACATTGCTCCAATTTCGTATATATAAGTGTGGGTTATGTTGGATTTATTGCAATCTTTACGAATGAACAAATATCGTTATCGATATCGATATTTACTTTCGATATCGATATTTTATCCGATACATGGATATATCGTTATCGGTATCGAATATCGCCCAAAACTTGAGTCAGCTTCAGTATATTTTGCTTCTGGTGAAGGTAATTCAGTGGCGACCAATCTTTTTTTTATATTTGTAGAGTGTGCTAAGAATGATACTTGGCAGGCATATTTAACTTGGAAAAAGTCAATTTCCCCATCAGACACTCTGGGAGTGAAATAGAGGTATGCTTATTTGAACGTTCGTGCTTCGAACTTTGCCATTTTCATGCACTTGCTGTGGCTAAATATATGTACCAGTTAGCCTAAGTAGGTAGTCAAGGAAGGAAAAGATTGGTTCATAAATTCTTTTATAGAGCCAACCACATTCCTTAAAGTACTCATCATAACCACAAAGTACAGAAAATACTTTGGAGCAAAACATATATTTTCATGATCCCCATGAGCCCATGATTATTTGTGAAACAAGGGTTTTGCTTCAAAATGAATTTCCAGCTCCCTTAAAGGACCCCTCGCACTAATCACTCTTCAACTTACAGTATTTTAAAGTATTTGAATACTTTAAGTATGCTGTGCTTTCAATAAATAACTAACTGTTTTGGCTGTTTTAAGCCTTTTCCGAGACCCGTTGACTTCTAGCGAAACAGGGAAACAATTTGCATAACCGATTTTCCTGACGGAAAAAATTCTCGCAGACAACCGTCGCGCAACCGTCTCGAACCGTCGACAGTGTGATACACATCGAAGGTAGCAAAACACGGCAAGTGAGAAAATCAGCGAGGTTTTGTTAGAGGGGTTAGAATGTACCGCACGAAACGTGGGTCTCCGGGTTTAGAAATATATGTAATGATTACGGAAGTAGGTTGCATTAGTATTATAGGTTGCATTAGTTTGAGCAAAATATACAACTACGTGATCCCCATGAGCCCATAGTCACTTTTGCCTAAAGGGTTTTGCTTTCACATGAATTTCTAGTGCCCTTAAAGTGCAAATATAAAATACTTTTCACCAGATCATTCTCTTGATTTCCAAGGGCCCACAATCATTCTTATTTCAAGGGTATGGCTTATAATTAAACACAAGAAACCCAAGAATTTACAAATTCCTAAATTTCATCCTCTGACCCAGCCTTGCAAGTACCATATGAGCTGCTAGCTCTTGTATTCAACACACATTGCCGACTTCATTCTCGGCCAATATCTGATGAAATTTGTTTACATGTACATCAGAAATCGTGCTTTATCACAATACTGTAATTTGAAGTAAAAAAAACCGCGGCACCGGCTTGGCACCGGCACGGCACCGGCTCGGCACCGGCACGGCACCGGCTCGGCACCGGCACGGCACCGCGGCACCGGCTCGGCACCGGCTCGGCACCGGCACGGCACCGCGGCACCGGCACGGCACCGGCTCGGCACCGGCACGGCACCGCGGCACCGGCTCGGCACCGGCACGGCACCGCGGCACCGGCACGGCACCGACACGGCACCGCGGCACCGGCTCGGCACCGCGGCACGCGCCACTTGGTGTACATCGTTTTTGGGAGTGAGCAACCCCTCGATTTTTTGAGTCGGTGCCAAGAGCTTTCAAGCATCCGTAGGGAGGTTTTTGGGGTTGCGATCCCCCTACTCCCTGGTATTCTGAAGTGCACTTCTGCTCAATCTATTAGTAGGGTTGGCCGTTACATAAGTAGAGCGTTGGAAGCTAGAAAGATTTTTGTTGATTAGATTAATTATCCTTTTTCCGTGTATATGTATCTTTTTGTGTTGAACGTGTATATGGCCCTCGGGCTTTTTTTCAATACAATTATTATTGTTATTATTATTATTATAAAGCCAGACAAACTTGCGGGTTTATAAATTTCTAGTAAAGCTAAGATGCCATCTGCATACATCGAAACTGGGGAGGTCGTCTTTTTTGTTTGCTGTGTTCCAAATATGAAGTTATTGGAGCCAGCGTTGGTGCACGACCGCAGCGTTGCACGACCGATTGAGTTTCAGTAGAGACGTGTGCCACAAGTCTAGGTGCTACTCCCTAGTGTTATTTTGCTCTGCTATAGGGATGTACCCCCTCAAGACTTAAGTTCCGTCGGCCGAGTTTGAAAGTTTTGGCTCGTCTTGTCGTTCGTTCGTGGATCGGCCTCAACATCAAGGGCCCGTAATAAGTTGTTCATAACTTAGTTATTCAAGACGGTCTCTGAAGTGCTATGCAATAATGAACGAATGAATATTTTTATTTTCCCTTCCGTCGGCCGAGTTTGAAAGTTTTGGATCGTCTTGTCGTTCGTTCGTGGATCTCGGATTTGTCATCGGCCTCAAGATCAAGGGCCCGTAATAAGTTGTTCATAACTTAGTTATTCACGACTATCTCTGAAGTGCTATGCAATAATGAACGAATGAATATTTTTATTTACCCACGTCTGTAAAATAGAAATAGTGGAGTACACAGAGAAAAGAAAGAACACAAATTAAAATAGAATGCAAATTTTCAAGTCGAAGAGATTACACTTCAATCAAAACATCACCGTACCAGAATGATTTTTGTTTTTAGTATAAGAAGTGCTTGCCGTCGAAAATGTGACCTTTTGTAATAGAAATGCCGATATACCGAAATAAGTTATTCTTCGATATATTTATCTACTCGGAAGTCCGTCGGCAAATGTTGAAATCTGATTGGTATGTGTGTTGTAGGCATTGATCCTATTTTGTCAGAATTTCAGTCAGACAATTATTTTCTTACATTGCCTGTAGGTACATCATTTTCGTCATTTTTGCGAGGAAAAATTATCAGCACTTGTGTAGAATGAATAGCAACTTATAATGGGCTCTTCAAAACAATTTTTGGCAGTGCGTGACTCTACTAAACTCGAATGAGAGGGGTTGCCTACTTTCGATTTTAGTGCACAGTAAGTGACGGGAGCCGGCACCGGTTGCCACATGTTAGAATATGGAAAGTCGAACAGGGCGTACTGGAGGTGCCGCGAAAAATCTGACATTTATAATTCGTTTTAGCCGTTATGTTCTGCACCTCAGATATACGTTCAAGGCTCCACCAAGTACTGGGACCCACCAACCACTGGACGTTTCGGGTCCGGAATATCGCAGAATGAAAGACCGAAGTTGGACATTCCTCGGTGGACCGAAACTCAAGGTACGACATTTTTGTTTGTTTTTCTTGAGTGAATACTCGTAGTGGCTTTGTTCGTAAAAAGACCTAAAAATTCTTGAAATAAAGAGTAAAATATTAAAAGGATGCATCGACCGGGAATCGAACCCGGGCCGCCCGCGTGGCAGGCGAGCATTCTACCACTGAACCATCGATGCTTGTCATTTTCGGTGTTTAGGCGACTAATTAGTCTCCCATCTGTCTTAATTTATCAGTCGGTCAATCAAATAAAAAGTCGGAGAATAATTATTAGGATAATGGTATGTTAGAATAAAAGGATGCATTGACCGGGAATCGAACCAGGGCCGCCCGCGTGGCAGGCGAGCATTCTACCACTGAACCATCGATGCTTATTATATCCGTTCATAGCAAATAGACGTCCCTCCTTCCCCCGCTCCCCATCCGCCCTTGATTTAGCTGTGCTCGATTCCCCAGTGACTATCTGGAATTGTGGACGACGAGATATGAATGCCGTTTGGTCCAGCTATGGCCATGTGCCTTGCCTTTGTTTTTTTAAAAGCCGTAGTGATATATCATTCGACAAAACTGTCAGATTACATCCCTGGTTTCCAATGGGAGACGAAATATATCGAACAAAATAAAACAGTTGGCCTATTTTGGATACGGGAAATGTTCATCGTCTATATGACATTATTTTCGTGAAAAATTTAATTGGATGATTTGTGGATAATGTAAATTTACTGTAGTTGAATCAAATGTGACTTTCATTCATTGGTGGAATAAAACGAAAGCCAACTAATTCTTTAAAAATGAGAAGGCGGAAATAAAAAAGATGCATCGACCGGGAATCGAACCCGGGCCGCCCGCGTGGCAGGCGAGCATTCTACCACTGAACCATCGATGCTTATAATTTCTAACGGTTTAGCAATACCATACCCCCCCCCCACTCAACCATCCCTCCCCGATGAACACCAGAAAATATGGGTGAAGATGTGCTAGTTTTCCTGAATTAACATGTCCCTAGATATGTTGGTACCAACTGAAAGCTTTTAAGTTTTACTATATACATTTGCAGTCGGACGAGTGAGCGGAGTGAGAATAAATGGGATGTACAAATCTAGTCTATTTGAACTGACCTTGCTGGTCAGAGCTCAACAGGCCTATAGCGTTGCACCATGACGGTAAAAAAAAAATGAAAACATATCCTCCCCGGCGGGGAATCGAACCCCGGTCTCCCGCGTGACAGGCGGGGATACTGACCACTATACTACCGAGGACTTGCGATTTTAAGTTGTTCTTTAACTTTTTCCAACTGAGAATTTGGTTTCGCGTCTATGTGAGATATTCACCGACAATGCATGAGTGATGACTTCGGCTTCTACCGACTACCACCAGGGGACCCTTGAGGTGTCGTCAAGAAATGTCCTGGATAAGTTAGATCTTCTATCGCTTAGACTAGTGTATATGAGGTGAATATTTTTTCGATTTCTGCTCTTTAGTACAAAGTGGTCTCATCCACCAAATCCGATACTCAAGAAGCTTCGTCAGAGCTAAGGGAATTCATCCGGGAACTAATTAGAATTCTCGAGAATTCGTTCTTAAGATTTACCGCAGACCTTGACTGTTCTGTCGCTCAGGTAGACTTGACCGAGAGGCTACTTACTCCCAAAATGGCCGTAGAGGAATGGCCCGTTGCCCGGTCATTGCACACGCTTGGGGGCGGCCAAACAAGTCCCTTCTTTCTGTTCCGTACCTGAAGTTGGCCACATCGCGAATATTTATTTGGCTAACACTGATAATGCCCACGATTAAAAATGCCCACTATAAATGCCTACGGTTTAAACTGCCGAAGACTCAAAATGCCTACGGCTAATAATGCTCGAGTTGCTAATGGCAGCCACTCGTTCAGAAAATCAGAATGCCCACGATTGAATTACTTTGAGTTGTTCAGTCCGTAGTAAACTGGTATTAAGGGCGAGTGAGCAACGGAAGAAGTAGGCCCAACATCAAAATGGCAGTAACTTTTGTGTTGAATTGGTATAACCTCAATTACGATATAATACCTAACACTCTGCTGAATTTTAAACCCGAAACCCAAACGGCGATTTTAAAACTGTAATTTTTAATGAAGGAACAGTTCACCTAGGTTCGCTTTCTGTGTTGTAAGAATTCTGAACTGATTTACATACTAATACCTTTTCCGTGGTACCTGTCCCTTGTGTCGTTGTCCGTTTTTCTAGGATCGTTGTCGCCTCTCTTGTGAACAGTTTGAGCCGTCGGCATTTTGAGCCGTCGGCATTTTGAGCCGGGGCGATTTTAGTCTCCCCGTGGGTCGGCATTTTGGACGATTTCGATTTCGGGGTCTTCGACCTCTCTTGTGGGCATTTTGGGAGTGGACAAAAAGATTGTGGGCATTTTGGGAACCACCCATTTATTTTGTTCCCCTAAAAGCTCCGTCGGGATTTCTTTTTTTTCAATTTACGGCAAAGCTAGTCGAATTTGCATTTAACTGGTTTGTGAAGAAATAATGAATGGGTAGGATCATACGCTTTGCCATACGGTTTCTAACGAGGGGTTGCCGACTCTCGATTTTAGCATACAGCAAATCCATGGTGACCGGCCGGCCCCGGTTGTCACGTGTTGAACATCGAAATCAGCATATTTAGAAGCGAAATCGTCTACCGTTGGCTCCTACGGGTACCAGACGGAGCCGGAAAAGGGTTTACAGCAGGTACAGGTGTTAAGATGTGTTGAACGTGGAGGAAGTTTCCAACCCCTGTTCTTACACCTTGTTGAGGATGGACGAGTGGAGGCGAGGTTTAATGAAGATAAGGCTCCTGGGGTGTGGGCTGAAGACATTCTGACACCGTAGGTGCCCACTAGCCCCAGGACCAGTCAGGAAACCGGACGAAAGAGACAAGGGAAAGTCTCAGGGAATTCTATAGCTCAGCCGCAGTCAATCCAGAAATCCCTAATCAAGCTGGTTCACACATCCCAGCGAAGCTGGAATTCACATATCCAGTGGGCAACCCCTCCATTTCTGATTGATAGTTTTCTGTAAGATTCGAATAAATCTGGGGAAGTTCGTTGGGAAGCATTTATGGTATTTAATACTGAATTGCGCAGTCTCATATTCGAGAACTTAGTTTTTCGTTAGACACTGTCTGTTTTAGGTGTTTTGTGGTGACAATAATGACACCCAGGGGTAGCTCACTCCCAAAAACGATGTACACGAAGTTGCGCGTGCGGCGGTGCCGTGCCGAGGTGTACACCGGTGGCGGAGAGATAGCAACCCCTCGAATGATACCAGTACAATAGTATGGCAAGGTAGTCCTATTTGAGTTCAGTTTTCAAAGTAATACCATGTTAATCCTCGAACAAGGTTCAAACCATACAAGTCCTCGGTAGTATAGTGGTCAGTATCCCCGCCTGTCACGCGGGAGACCGGGGTTCGATTCCCCGCCGGGGAGGCACTTTTTGGTGTAATACGAAAAATAGCGCAATATTGCCCGTCTCTTTTTACTGTCTCTATTACAGTAGCTTATTTGTTGTTTTGGATTGCAATATAACCAACTCTCCCACTCAATTCTTAGGATGACCCTTATTAAAATAAAAATCGTCGGGGTAAGGTAAAAATAGGTACACGTTTTTCCACCCGATTTCCGACCAATTTCAAAGTCGGATTCAAAATCTTCCCCGGTCCGAAATTTGCCGGCGAAAACAGGAAAATTGGTCTATCTCAAGTTGATTGGTCGAAATATCGATAATATTGAAGAATATCGATATTTCGGTATTGACTTTTCAAATATCGATACTTTCCATAGTTGCATTACGATATGCAACAGCTGTTATCATTCGGGATTTTCAGAATATTGGGATTTCAAACTTGATTTCGATTGGGGAGGAGAAACAGTGGGAATGAAAAACGTGGAAATGCTACTGTTTCTTAATGGGAATGTTTGATTTTGTTGTTTTAGTTCATTTTTGTCTTGTTAATTTTTTTTGTCCATGAAAAGAGTAGTATAAACAGTTTCAGATTCGGTTTACGATAATCGAATATCTATAATCGAATTTGAAAATATCGAAATATCGATATTCCTAAATATCGCCCAGCACCATTCAAAACTGCCTGGGCATTGGAAAAATACAGACCCATCTCTGTTTTTGGCCTGCAAAGCCCCCAGATTTTGATGAAGGACGTACTGGTCTAACCGGTACCGTCCCTCCGACCAATGAGCTCTTCGAGCATGATCCGCCCCAAAAAGAGACAAACACGGAAAACGCGCGAGCTGGGTGTAGTGCCGTTAAAGTTTAACCGAACAGGTCTGGGATAGGACGATCTAGTTACCCATCACGTATTCACTTTAATTGGCATGAAGACCCGCTGAAAATGTGTTACTTGGTTGTTCCGCTATTCACGAATAATCGATTTTTAAACAGTGGAATTTCCGTGTAAGGTACCTCTATGCGTTGTATTTTTGTTGTATGCCTTACGAGAAAGATTTGTGATTTGTTTTTGTTCAGGCCCCTGTTCACCACTGCCCACCGAAAAGCCGAGCCTTGTGTTGATTTCCGCCTCATAGTAAATTTACGCTGTGGGGACGGCCGCAGATATTCTGAACGTCGGAACTGTGTTGAGAATAAGATTTCCCGCCTCATAGTAGAATTTACGCTGTGGGGACGGCCGCAGATATTCTGACCGTCATAACTATAGCAGATAGTGGAAAATAAAAAAAATCCCTTTGCAGAATCAAAACAATTCAGTGGATTCAGTTAAATGACACACACAAAAAGTGGCTTTCAGTCAGGCCCGTATCCAGGAATTTATTTCGGGGAGTTTTTGCCTTTCGGGGGGGGGGGGCTCGCCTGCTTGTTGGACAAAAAAGTACAAAAAACACAGATCAGAGGGAAAAGCCTATCAACATCATGACTTTTGTATGTTTTGGGGGGGGGGGCCCCCCCCCCGGATACGGCCTTGCTTTCAGTTTACCTTTAAGGTACGTCAACATTACACACAAAGTATGAGAACGGATGGAACGATTCAGGGACGTACGAGTGAATTAGGCTAACAGGTAGGGTTCCATTTTAGGGTCAGTTGAAGACGTCCTCCGAGAATTCAGATGCATGGGCATTGAACGACCAATTACCCCAGCCCCGGTACATACTTCAAGCCGTTGGTCGGAATCATCCTGCACGTCAGAATCGTCTTCGGCGTCCATCCCTTCTTGCTCCAGTTCGCCCCTTCCTAAGGTAGGCTCACTTATGCAAAGACAATAATAGTGGGAAAGACCGGTGACTTCACTAAAATCGGGTCTCCGAAAATCGATTGGAACGCCCCCTAGCGTTTGCACTTTGTCCAATTTCCAGCGGTAGATGATTAATATTATCAAAGCAAGAGGGCGCCAGTAGTCAATGTCTGTCAACATTAACTTATTCGAAATCGTGAATTCAACATTTTTCCATAAAAAAAGCGATTTCTTCTTTTCCTACTTGTTTTTTATTCCAATTAAAGAGGAAATCTGAATGGAGAGAATGCTCATCATAAACAAAACGTGCTTTGATGATGATTCTGCGGAAAGCGATGGAAAAAATTGTCAACAGAGCGATTTTTTAACGAAAGAACATCCGCTAAACGGCGCTGATTATGTGCCTCATCCTTCTGTCTCATCCCCCTTTAGGCTATCTTATTTTTCTCTTGAGTAGAAAATATTCTTTCAGCCCAAGCTGGCTGTGAATCATATTTGATAGTGCAAAATGGATACGTCAACTGAGTTTTATTAGAGCTATATTTTGGCCCTTCTTGGCAAGGGTCCTCTTTAGGCTCAAAGCCGATCAAGTTGGAAAAATGTACTTGTGGGAGACATTTGTAGAGGCCAGCGGCCCATTTGTTGGCATAGCATTAATTATCAATCTCGGCCCTTGGGTAGTTCTTCCCTCTTTGCGACTCGGATCTTCATGATTTTCTGTAGTTTCATCAGGAATCTAAAGAAAATCTCAACTTTTCCGTATTACAAACCCGGTAGTTAGTCCGCGAGCAGCCGACTTCGATCTTTCTTGACGTATATAATGCGAAAAGACACGATTTGTTTTATCTCCTGGACTCCTACACGTTCTTCATGAATAATAAGAAAATCTCAACTTTTCTGTATGGAGTTAGATGGTGCTGAAAACGCGGTAGTTAGTCCGAAAGCAGCCGACTCCGATAGTCTGTCTTCGCAACTACTGCGAATTAATTTCGCACGTTAAAGTTGATATTTTTAAACTTTTCTAGTTGACGACGCAAGAATCAAGTGTCTAGCTATCTCTTTGAATGCCAAGTCCAAGTCTAACTTGTCTTATGCGTTTCATTTTCGAGGGGTTGCCCACTTTCGATTTTATTGTAGGCTACAGCAGATGCCCGGCACCGGCTGCCACGTGCTTCAAGGACACTTTTGTTTCTTCTGCTTTGCATGATACCCCTAGTTCCTCGCCTTCCACATTCTGTACTTCCGGGTTTTTTAGCGCTTTTTCGGCCCAACCGAGTTTAGTTTATTGCGCAAAGCAAACTTGCAGCTAGCTGGTGGCCAAAAGATGCCAGGGAGTAGAACCCCCTCGGTCGCTTTTAGCTAGCTGAAATACAGATGACATGAACCTGTCTGAGAAAATGGGCTGGAGAGGGAAGGGGTTGTGAGAGCGAATATTCGGATTTCACTTCCTTCCGGGAGCGTATGTGTCAGTTATTTTATTTTCCGTCGAGTTTCATAACTTTTTAATTTTCTTCCTTATTCTTAGTTTGCGCAGGTGCTTGGCGGGGGGGGGGGTACGTTGCGTAAGTTTCTAGACTAATTCATTATAAAATACCAGTAGCTGCAGCTGGCTAAAAGCGGTTGGAATCATTGTCGGGCGCGCTTCGTAGTATCAGCGGGCCATGGAACCAATCATTTTTTTCTGACAGTCGATGTAAATTTCATTCTGAATGGTAAGCAAATAAGAGCGATCAGGATAGCTTGTTCATTTTTTAAGAATCATTTTGCGTTTTTTTATTTTCGTTTGTGTTAAGAATCGAAATGAAAAAGAAGCCCACGACAACAGACTCTTAACTTCTTGATAATTGCTTCCGAGTATAAATAGAAATCTCGCACATCACATATTGTCCTCCTTCGGGAGGACATATACTAAAATTGGAACGATACAGAGAAGATTAGCATGGCCCCTGCGCAAGGATGACACGCAAAATCGTGAAGCGTTCCACATTTTTTGATGTTTTAGCTTTAGATTTGGAACTTGTAACTGGGCGGTGTTCCTTCCTTGTTATTTTAGTTCTTCTCGCAAGTCGGAATATTTTTTGGCAAAACAAGAGTTACTCACTCATTCTTTGTTTTATCGTGAAAGCAAATCAATAAAGTAGCTTCAGTTTTAGTTACGCGAAGCGTTTTAAATTTGTGTATTGTTATCAATTTTGGAGTCCAGATTATCGATTAAAATTCAAATACCCCGTTGGATAGGGGGTTTCGGTCACCCCCCACCCCGACGAAAATCGCTGTCATTAGAATTGTCACGATTTGCTTGGGTAATTTCTCCTATCCGTACAGTTGTTGGGGAACCGGAGGTTGCCCACTTTAACATCCCCGGCACAGTCCTCGGAACAGCCTCAGTCTGTTGCAGTCAGTCATTAAAACATGCAAATGCAGTCAGGGGATGAAACAACAATTAAAAGGAGGGAGGGGTTCTCACGTGGCCGTTCCTGACGGCCGTTCTCACTGGCCGTCGGGTTCTCACGTGGGCATGGTAGTAGAGAGACGAGGGTGTAGTTTCATATTAATAGTGCGAACACACGACCAGGATCGGGAGCTGCCGAACTGGAAACCTGCCCGGTTCTTCGGCACCATGGTCACTTCCAGATGAAAAGTTGAAATTTTTACAACTTGATGATGGAATTGCAGGAAATCCGGCCGGAAAATCTTTAATCGTGTGTTCGCACTTTAAGAGAAACACTTTTAAGGGATTTCCAGATATTTTGCGTTTCTTCCATTCGTTTTGAGAGCCATTAGCCAACACCTATTTTGCGAGTGAGCAACGAGGGGTTCCCACTCTCTATTTGATGTGCAGTAGGTGCCACGGTGCCGTAGCAGCAGTCGACGGAGAGTGAACAACCCCTAGACTCCCGCATAGCATTGCGCAAAACATTATTTTTCGCATGCCGTTAATTAGCGAGGGGTTGTTCACTCGATTTTTAGTGTACAGCAAGTGCCCGTTGCCCGGTCAGGCTCCGGCACCGGCTTACACCAGCCGGCACCGGTTGCCACTTGTTAGAACATAACAGCCATATATTGGTTGTATATATTGGTTATATTAAAAGAACCTTGAACCTTGAACAGCCATGACGTTTAGAAGTGGGAATCGCCTGAATTACGGCCGGTTCTGCTAGTTTTGGGGAGTGGGCAACCCCTCGTTAATTAGTTCACGCTGATTTCAGGATGATATCAATCCTTCTTGTAGGTCTTTGAATTCGCACCTTAATTTTTGGCAATTTTTTTCCAGGAGTGCAGCTTCTGCAAAAACAATGGCGAAATGCAGTCAGTCTACGGCTCCCACAACCTGAAAGACCGAAGGAAGATCATTTGCCCGATTCTTAGGAAACATGTTTGCCCATTTTGCGGGGCAACAGGAGACCTGGCCCACACGAATAAATATTGCCCCAAAGCTAAGAACATGAATGTGAATCTGCCCATTCCCATGAGCGCTGTACGTAAGCAGTTCAGGAATGCAGCGGGAAAACGGACCTGGAGCCCATAAGGGGGAATTGATACGATTTATGGATCCGTGTCTCTTTGCGATTTTGTACATTGTGGAACTAGACCCTTGCTATGTGGATTAACGCTGTATTTTTTTTCTTCGTGAAATAGAAGAAGGGGATGATGATAAATGTATATCGAATGCTATATTTCGCAGACAAAAGCCATAACGTATTGTATGTACATAGTACTGTTGATTTGGGCGTTGTCCATGTGTATGAATAAAATGTGTTGATAGAATATAAGGTTTGAAGCCAAGCTGACCATTCATTTCATAAAATAGAAAAAACGAGATTGTCGGTTGTTTTTTCCTGATCAGCTAGTTACCCCTCCAAGGTGATTTACGAAATACCCGAAATTTTATTTATCCCTCGCACATCATCTTGAAGGGGTAACTAGCTGATCAAGAAAAAACCTTGTTTTTTTCTATTTTATGTGTTGTTAGAAATCTGTAAATCTGTTTGTTACTTCCTGGATACGAAATTTGGATGACGAAAACGAAATACAAGCATCGATGGTTCAGTGGTAGAATGCTCGCCTGCCACGCGGGCGGCCCGGGTTCGATTCCCGGTCGATGCATCCTTTTGTCTTTTTGCAGTTCGGACTTTCTGCTTGCTCTTTATGATAGTTGTTGCGTTGACAGGGACGGTTGATTGGTTGGCATCACTGGAGATCATTTCATGGGCAAACTAGTGCACCCAGTGCTTATTTTCACCTTATCTTGTGAGTGAGCAATCCCTCTGTGCTGACCAATAAAAATCACGACTGGTCATTCAGACAACGGTATCAAAACGCCGAGTGTCCAAGCGCGAATGTAGAAAGAAAAAATTAAGTATTATCTCTTGGGGATTCTAACAGGCAGTTCTGTACTAAATTTGCTGTTTGTTCAACCCCACATCCCATACGTGAGCATCTTTCTACTCTAATAGCCTGTTCTCATGGGGCTGAAACATCGACTAATTTATTTGCGTAATTAGTGGTTGAAAAAAAAATGCAGAAAACAGCCGCCGATCTTCCAAATAGGCGCGTATTTTCAACGCGGTCACCTATCGGGATAAACTAAATCTTGGAATGTGACCTTTGATAACTCTGGGGACAGTATGGAGAATGTAATTATTAGGGGAATTAGGCCAAACGTGTCGAGTTTTAGGTCAATCTAGTTAAAATTCTGTCAGACCAGTGTGAACATATCATGATTTTTTAATGATTACTGAATGGTTTTCAAAAAGATAGAATACTTTTCTTATTTCAACTGCGTATTTTCTGTTTGTCTGATAGTTATTTTGGTATTTTCTTTGAAAAAAAAAAATATAAGTCCATTCAGCCTTCAATGAAAGTGATTGGACAACACTAAATGATTGCATTCTGTTCTTGTATTATTTATATTTATCGTTAATTCTTTGTTATGTTCTCATTTAAAAACAAAGTATTTTAAAAATATTTAAAAAACAAAAGATTTAAACGAACTTTATAAGCTGTTTAGTGGAGTGTTCCTTGGAACAATCGACTATTGCGAGCGCTGTATCAGCTATCGGTTTCCCGTTTTCACCGTATTTGTGGAGCTCATAAAGCATGAACCAGTGCAAGTATCAATTTGAAACTTTGTACACTAGTGGGTATTGGGGTCTATTTGTGCCTTTGCGGGGTCCCACCCCTACTGGTTCAGGGGCAAATGACCCAGATTGCCCAGAGAATTGTGTTCATAACTTGACCAGAACTGGACATAAGAAGATGAAATTCCTTGTACATGTAGATCCTAGGGCTGGGAAATTGCTTTTAACGTTGCGCCTCCCCCCTCACCCCTTCATTGGAAACTGGGCCTAGGAATAAAGTTCCTTAAGCGTGACAGGAATCAACAGGTATCAAGTTGAGGTTTGTGATCATTGGGGTCTGTTTCGCGGGTCCCAAACCCCACCCCCACTTGGTTCAGGGGCAATTGCGACCAGATTGCCCATTTTTTAATGTTTTTAACTTGACAATAACTGGAGATAAGTCGATGAATTTTGGATCATAGGGGTTGGGGATATACATGTGAAGTTGAACAACCCTCCCCGTCCATGGGCAAGTGTGCCTAAATTGCCCATTAAAAGTTTTTGACCCGTGACTGGAATCAAACTGTTCTCCTCGCACTTAAGTCGCCGGAAATCTGTCAATTTTCATACTTTTAAATTTTCCTTCAGCCCAAGATGGTTTCAAAACTTGAGAATCAAGTTTGATTTTCCAGCTTGAGCCTGAAGAGGACCCTTGCCAAGGAGGGCCGAAATATAGCTCTAATAATATGTAGCTGACGGATCCGTTTTGCATTGTCGTATACGTAAAGACTACAAGTCAACTATATTTGACTTAGAAATAGTCACAAGGTGTTTACTGTCAATTCTATATGTTTTGGTACAAACGATAAAAATATTCGGAATTGGGGTTTTCTTTCTAGTTTTCCAGTCAAACCCAAACAGTTGAACGTCGTCTGAACAGTTCTTGGTCCCATGTGATGCTATAAAAGTGGGCGCGTGGAATGTCTTCCTGGTAGGAATCTGCCGTAAATCCAACGAAAGCGGGTAATCGGGCCCATCTGTTGGAAGTATACTAAAAATTCGTGGGAAACCTAGGCGCGAGGGAATGACCGCTCTTTAAGTACGTATATACTTCGCAGGATTCGCAGGCTGTTCAAATTTCAGGATGGCTAACCCGGTTTAATTTCTTCATCCAAAGTATATGTTAGCAAATCAGATATTGCATTTAAAAAAAACACAAAAACGGCGGTGTTGTAGTTCCTAATTTTCACTGCCTAAAATCAGTGCTATTCGAGATGCGGCCATGCTGATTTCACACAAATGATGCTTCCACTGACCAAAACTGTTTCGAATCTCGCGGCGTTATTTGTACGAAGGCTCGGCCGAACTCTGCCGGGTCGCGCGCGCACTGTTCGACGCGGCGGAATCGCCAGTGATCCTCAGGAAGAAGGAGTAAGCGTGTCCGTAGTTACTCAAACTCAAATCCTGTGTCAATCAATCACCGCGATCTTTGGGAGCAGCTGTGACACCACTTCTGCCTTTCTTCCGCTAGCTACCCGGAGATTTTGCATCGGCAAGGAGAGATAGTCATCAAGAGTATTGGCTGCTAACAAAATTTATAAAATTTCACCTTATTTTAATAACGCATTAATGTAGCGTTCAAACGGACATGGACTACAGTCCAGTACACAGGAATTGCGGTATACTTGAACGGAATTCCGTTAAAGGCGTTGGCGAAGAAGATTAAAAAAAAACTACCTAGCTTTTCAAACCAAATCAAGTTTATTAATTAGCCATAGTTATCCAAATCGAACAGCACTGACACATCAAAGATGAAACACTTGAGGTCACAGTTTAAGTCAAGTCAATGAACTGTTAACATTTTTGCAGAAGTACGGTACGAATGAACGATCATACCAAACACTGCAATTTGCAGGAGGGAGCTTTAACCTTTGCTTCCCCGAAATTGATCCTCGGGTGGGGTGTTTATTTTCAGGTGTTGTCTGAAAATCTGGCAGAATGTTGCGAAAGAGCTCCGACGACAGATAGGACCTCCCAAAAGCCATGAAAAGTTCATGTCGTCTGTTGAGTCCGCTCAATTTTCGAATCCGGCGCGCCAAACCTGGCATCCATATTCAAGCCGATGAAAAATTTCTAGCCTGCGTAGTAGTACGAAAACGTTGCATGTAATACTATTTAATAGCAAAGAATACTATCATTTAATGTGCCTTAGACTGGTCCAATCTTATGTAGTAGAATCCAATAGCATCATGTCTTGCCGTAGTAGCATCCGGTCTTTCTAATAGTAGCATATAGTAGTATGCAGTAGCACAGTAGCCTTGAAGTAGAAGCATGTAGTAGCATTGTTAGTACTGCATGCTACTTTTTCGTACTACTTCATAGTACTATTTTCAGATTAATTTTTCATCGGGAGGGCAGGACGAATGTCTGTTTTGTAGAGGTTTGAGAGCAGCAGACGTAAATACTGGTGTCGAGTATTTTCTTTAAATTTTTTGCCTTGAGGAAACATTTTTTTCCGTCTGTATTAACATTATTAGCCTGTCTGCAATACCGGATTCTGTTCGAATTTCCCTCTGCTTCCAAACGCTGCGTTAATGGCATGAGGACTAGGGAAGCGTTATGGAGAAAATGAGAACCCGGACAAAATGCTGCGAACAGACGAATCAGTTTTTCCGGCCGGATTTTTTGCACTTTCGTCAGGAAGCTCAACAATTTGAACTTTTCCAAATGGAAATTCATGAATGACATTTGACGAGCAAAATGAATACCTCAGTTACATTTTATTTATTAGAGCTATATTTCGGCCCCTCTTGACAATGATGATGCTAAAAGTCCTGGCAGGAATCCCAT
Organism: Branchinecta lynchi; assembly: GCA_023053575.1. Taxonomy (NCBI): domain Eukaryota; kingdom Metazoa; phylum Arthropoda; class Branchiopoda; order Anostraca; family Branchinectidae; genus Branchinecta; species Branchinecta lynchi. Next base: position 14,347,021 of record JAKZAP010000009.1, on the reverse strand, counting down.
TCCGCTACTGCCCGACCTTGATATACTGTAAAAAGTTACTCCGAGTAAGGATTAAAGTTAACTGCAGTATTTACTACTGGGATTAACCTTACCTCTACTAAGATAAAATTAATTCGAATTAGAGATTATCTTATCTCAGGAGAGACAAGATCAATCCCAGTAGAAAATACTGCAAGATATTATTTTACAGTGTAGTCTGCTCGCAGCATTTCTCCTATCTGAAACACTAAGACCTAGAAATGAATTACGACTTTTAATAAAAATATCAGGTTACAGAGTAAAAAAAATATTCAGTCAATTCTATTTGTATTTACTGGCTCGATGTGTTGGCTTCGAAATTTTGAACTTGACGCAAGAACTTCGTGTTTTGATTCGTCGATACGGAGGCGGCCTTCGCCGTCTGAACTTCGGTCGTCCATCTCATTTGTTGCTGTTGCGGTGCGCTCTCTAAAGTGCATCTGAACCTTAAAGAAAACACAGATGTTGAGCCCGAAGTTGCGAAATGTTTCTTTTTGCCGATATCTCAGCCGAGGGGTTGCTCACTCTTGAAAAAAGATGTACACCAAGTGGCGTGTGCCGCGGTGCCATGCCGGTACTGCGGTGACGTGCCGGTGCCGCGCCGAGGTGTACACCGGTGGCGGAGAGAGAGCAACCCCTCGATCCCAGCAAAAATGAGCCTTATTTGACGATGCAAAACGGATGAGTCAGCTACCTTTCATTAGAGCTATATTTCAGCCTTTCTTGGCAATGGTCCTCTTCATGCTCAACCCACTCAAACTGGAAGACGAACCTGTGGAAAAACAATCGAAGATTCTTAAAGCCTGATTTTGTGAACTTCTTCACTGAAAATTGGTTTGAGTTAAAGCTGGTGGTATGATTTCATTCTGGACACTGGCTGCTATTTTTGTTGTTCGATTGGGTCGTCGAAAGAGTAGAGATTCTTCTGCATTTTGGTTTTCCGTTTTGCACCGTCCGTACAGGTTTAAAGGAAACAGACCTGTAAACCTGTAGATTACAGGTTTGATTCCTTCCCCGACGCTGACTCAGAAGATTGACAGCCTGACGAGGACCCTTGCCAAGAAGGGCCGAAATATCGCTCATGAAGAAACGTAGCTGACGTATCCGTTGTAAACATTGTTTGAATACATGTTTCAAAGTCAGCTTGGGCTCAAAGGATATTTACCGTCAAATATGATTCGCAATCAGCTTGAGCTGAAGGAATACTTAAAATGAGCTTTATTATTTATTTCTAACATTCTTAAGATTCTGTGCTCGCGTTATTATATTTAGTTAACGAAATATTTACTTGTGGCTGATATCATAGATATCCGTGATAGAACCTGAACACGCTAATGAACTGACGCTAGTCCTAACACAAACTTCTGCTTGACACAAGCCCACCTTTCTATGGTTCACTTACAACAACGACCAAGACATTATCATTCTCGTCCGACAGAGTAATCAGTTTCGCACAAGAAAAGGAACAAAAATGAAAGGAGACTACTGCATGGTAATAATTTAATAGTCACAGATCAACTCAATGACGATACATTATGCTCATGGAGGTAAATCAAGAACCCTGGCATCGCCGAACCTGGTCCAGGTGGTGAGCAACGGGTTTTTCTCTTGCGTGTAGCAACCTTTGTTGTCTTATTTTAAAGGACCTGTCTTACCTATAATACTAATGTAACCTACTTCCACAATCACTGCATATATTTCTAAACCCGGAGACCCCAATTTGGTGCGGTACGTTCTAACCCCTCTAACAAAACCAACCTGATTTTCTCATTAGCCGTCTTTTGCTACCTTCGGAGTGTCTGTGAGAAGTTTTTCCATCAGAAAACCGGTTATGTAAATTGTTTCCCTGTTTTCGCTATAAACCAATGGGTCTCGGAAAAGGCTTCAAATAGCCCACACCGTGGGTTATTTATTGAGAGCACAGCCTAGTTTAAAGTATTCAAATATCTCAGAATATTGTAAGTTGAAGAGTGAATAGTGCGAGGGTCCTTTCAGAGATGGGCGAATCCGATCATGAAAGGATTCGAATCCGAATCCAGGGCTAGGTACGAATCCGATTCCTAATCCACCATTTCATGCTGAGGATTCGAATCCGGATTCGAATCCGACCTTAACAAAAATCAAATCATGTACATAGGTAATGGTTTAAAAATCAGAGGTGACAAAAAGCACGGATATCTAAGGTATCAGATAACGTGATAGATTACTGAGGATGGTTGGAGGTGGAGACCAAAAAGTTGGATTGCCTAGGCACACTGTGTAAAAATTGGAAAAACGGAAGCTGGCATGGTGAGTCTAGGAATGTGAGCGGATTCGTAAAACTGAGGGTTTGGAATCCGAGTCCGAATCCAGCCTGCCAAGCAGAAGATTCGAATCCGGCCCGAAGGACGAATCCTGGATTCGAATTCGAATCCGAATCCGGATTCGCCCATCTCTGGGTCCTTTAAGTGAATGTATTTGCGGTTTATTGAGCGTTTGTCGCATTTTTAAAAAGGAAAAGGGTCTTGGGTAGAAGCAGCGGCATTCGTGGCCCAGTACCGGTAAACCACATATAAACTTGACTGTCTTATTTGTATAATCAGTTTGGTACTCAATAACTCTTCCCTTCTTCAGTTTCCCTCAAACTAGTTCTCTCAAGAAAACATCTAAAAGCGCCATCTCTTGAGCGATGTAAAAAACGATGGAGCATTACCAGGTGGCGTGCAGTTGGGAAATCAAAGTTCTGAGCAAAGTATTCAGATGGCGTCAAGGGCTCACAGTTTAGATTTTGGGATCCCTAAACGTTAAAGCACATCGCTTACTAGAAATGATCTTTACGGATCAGAATTTTCGGAAGTACTGTTACTTTTCATCTGCATTTAGCGATTATCTTTTTAGTGCTTGTTGATTCTATCCAGTATTCCTGCTCACGGACGTGGAGGCTTGGCGCAAAACATTTGAAAACTGAAAGCGCCGTGGTTCTGAAGTAGGAATATGAAGTAGCTGAAAGAAGTCAAAAACAGAAGATTCAGACATCTTTATGTGTGAAAGAGTTGTCAGCAGACCTTGAACATTCAGGCAAACTTTGCGATGTTTAAGGGACAAAACTCGGCACGGTCGTAAAAGCGCCAAAAACTTGTAGGCACATAACGAAACAATGGAGAAGGTGGGGATTTTAGAAGCTTGTAGTTCCGTAAGGAAGCTAGGTATATAATAAAAGGCAGAATAGGCAAGAGGGGTCCTTTGAGTCGATGGATACTTATGACTTCGTAAAAGTTGACCGTCTGTCCGTCTGTAAGCACGATAACTCTCGAAGGGAACGAGAAATTTTGATGAATTTTTTTTTTTGTCAAGGTGAGAGGTCGAGTTCGTAGATGGGCTCTATAGCTCAACATTTAGGAGTGGGCGAGGGGTTTCAAATTAAGGGCGAACATTTTTTTTTAAACAGCTAATGAGATAGTAGACTTAGGGGTAAGAAGACGTGCTGAACGAATATGAAAACCATTTTCTCGCCGGCAAGTAGTTAGTTTGCCCAGAGAATGGTCAAAACCGGAAATAAAGTTGATTGATGAATCATTTTCTTGTCGGACAAGTAGTTCGCCCGGAATCAGTCCGAAACAAAAGTGCAAGTTTTATCTGAAGTTGATTTGATGTTCGATTCAGGGGTAAGAAGACATGCTGAACCCGCTTTTCCCAACCATTTTCTACCCGGACATATAGTTCGCCCGGAATCTGGTCGAAACTGGTGACGGAATAAGTAAGGCAGGAAGATTCGATCAAATTCGTCTAAGTAGGTGTGACGTATAGCCTAGGGGTAAATACGTACATGGTGAATCCATATCCGTAGCTTGGTTTTCTCAGATGATTAGCCGTTGGCCTTCTTCTGTTTCTAAACCTTAATAGTAAAAATGTTCAAGGACATTTCACGGTGCAAAACGGAGCACCGTCAAATATGATTCGCAGTCAGCTTCGGCTGAAAGAAGGTCTATGTACAAGATCAAATTGTCTGGATCAAATATTACATTTTTGGGATCCCATCGAAACCTTTGGTCTTGTTCTTATTGATATTGGACCTTGATTTTTCGGATATTTTCTTTTACTCTAACGAGAGTAAAAAGTATTATCACTGGCCACAGCTGGCACTCTGATACAAGAAGAACAGAATATTAATTAAATTAACTCTGTCTGACTATATTGTTGTTATTTTATCACTTGTGACGTGACCAAGTTTATGTTTGTTTTATTAATAGTGATTTCAGTGTTTCTATACGTAGTCATAAGTATTCGACCCGATGATTGAATACTATTGTAACACAAACAATTTGTGTATAATATCAGTGATACTGTATTATGGGCCAAATTGAGAAACCAAATTGAATATTGCATGACGATTATGTAAAGTAATAGTATATAATGTAGTATGTTAGTGAATTTTCTTGACATTTCCCTATGCTATTTTTCGCAATAGTGAATTTGAAAAAATCACTCTCAGTTTTTTTTGGAGAAGAAATCTAGTTGGTGTTATTATACCCTTATAAACAGGATCGAAAAAAAAAAAGTTGATTTATTATTACTGCCACAAGCCCTTTGGGTCTTTAGGAGGTGCTGCAAAATGTTTTGTACACATGCGTAAAACAAAATTTAATCTAATCTATTCTAACTACATACCTGGGCATATATCTCAGTCTCCGCCAGACCCAACATGGCGGAAGCTTGGCCCAATGTGAGATCTTTCCTCAGTAAAGCATCCAGTATTCGCTTATCGATCAAGACTGTTGGGTCGAAGGAGAAATTCATTGGAATCCTGGAATAATGAAACTTAAAGCACAACTGAAAGTATGCTACTTTCAGCCCGTCTAGTCACATCCAGCACTTGCTTATCAATCGAGAGGTTGGGTCGCAGGCATAAAATAGACGAGGCACATAACTGAACACTTGAATTAGTCAATTAGTTTATTTCCCCGTCGGCCTAGTCAGGCCAAGTACTCAAATAACAATTCAAACAGTTGGTTAGCAAGGGCCATGAACAAAAACGAAACAAAAACAGTACAACCTTTACATTCAGTAAACGGGCGAACATTTAATCAACTGAATAAACTAAGCACTGAACAAACTAAGCACATAACTGAACAATTTTGCTGAAACCCTAAATAGAGAAACTTAAAACGCAAGTGAAAGTACTTTATCTCCATCTTCAGCTCGTCATGTCAAATTCACTACAAGCTTATCAATCGAGAGTTCGATTTTGTGAAATTCGCTGGAATCTTAAAATAAAGGAAGCCTAAAGTGCAAATCCCAAGACAAACTAGACCTACGTTGCCCGGGCAACGTGAAGTGTTGCGGCAACCTTTGTCCGGCTTCGCCGGCTAAAGTGTTGCGAGAGCAACACTTTGTGCCGACGAGAATACCGAGGCGCGACAAAAGCATGCAGGATTCGATTTCTTAAGTGTTTTGCCCGACAAATGTTTGCCGACGAGAATACCGAGGCGCGACAAAAGCATGCAGGATTCGATTTCTTAAGTGTTTTGCCCGACAAATGTTTGCAGGATTTCATTTCTTGCGTATAAAAAGAGCCCGATGTGCCGACGAGTCAACCGACGCCTGACAAAAGCATACAAAATGTTATCTCTTCTGTGTTTGCCGGCACTTCGCCCGACGAAAGTACTTTCTCAAGACCTTTGGGGGCGGGGATTACCCCCTCCCCCCCCCCCCTTAGTGACGCCCCTGCCAACTGGTGTGACTCTTGAGCCCTGCTGGAAATCTGTCGTATATTTTGATGTAGTCAACTCCCACGCCACAAGCCCTTCAAACCGGCCCTAAGCTCGTAGATACGACTACGCTTCTTCAGACTTCAACGCTTGCAAGGTACTGCACGTTTTATTACTATATGTGCGCCGAAAAGCTAAGATAGGCGGAGAGCGCCGGCAGGTGCCTTGCCCTCCCCCCCCCCTCGAGTTTTGGTTAGCGACCCCCTGACTGCAAGACATGTTTGTATGCCAAATTTTAAACCTGATTCCAACGGCAGTGTTGGTTTGAACATCGTGTGTCAAATTTAGTTCATATCAGCTATTTAATTTGCTATAAGGTCTAATTTTCGTGCAAATTACGGTTCAGATTCTAATGAACCCACGAAGCTCTGTAAGGTAGTAAGCTGACCCAGAAGCATCACTCACTCTTAACAGAAGGTATAGATGAAAGTTCAGAGTGCGAACATGATAAAAGTGTGTTATGTGCCTTGGCTACTGTACATTTATTTTCAAATCCCTATGCTGGGAAAAATTATCTAGTAAGAAATACAGTGAAGCTGCCAAAATATGATTCGCGCACATGCCAACAGTTGTCCCCAAAACAAAACCAAAGTGTTGCTCTCGCAACACTTTGGTTTTGTTTCTTCGCTGTCGGTTAAATGCTGAAATTGTCAACTTATCGAAACTTTTAAAACGGTATGTTCTAAAAAGAATAATAACATAATCAAAAGATGTTCTTTAGCGTTGTAAAACCAACAACAAAACAATATCGGAAGAAGGCTATCCGTAACGTTTCAGGATTAAAATAACATAGATGACACTATTAATTATTACAAAACTACCTTATTGTTTTACATTACCGTATCGTTTGTACCCGTTGCGTAAACAGTTAATCCTAGGTTATAGGTTATATATTAGGTTATATATTTTGTTTCTTCGCTGTCGGTTAAATGCTGAAATTGTCAACTTATCGAAACTTTTAAAACGGTATGTTCTAAAAAGAATAATAACATAATCAAAAGATGTTCTTTAGCGTTGTAAAACCAACAACAAAACAATATCGGAAGAAGGCTATCCGTAACGTTTCAGGATTAAAATAACATAGATGACACTATTAATTATTACAAAACTACCTTATTGTTTTACATTACCGTATCGTTTGTACCCGTTGCGTAAACAGTTAATCCTAGGTTATAGCGATAGACCATCGATACAAACTTTCTTACTGTCATATTTACAGAAATCGAATACAATGTGCACCAATTTTCAAAAATGTCTAGCCCCTCGTGCTTACTTACAAGTCCCTCTCCCGTGATTGACATCAAATTCACCTGAAACAAATAATGGTACACCAGCTATCAAAAGTTGCAAACCCCTCATCGCTGAAGATGATTATAGCATAAAAGCCGATTATTACTTACAAGTCCCATGCATGTCTTACAATTGGGAACAAAATTGTTCTTACCATCGAATACACCTGAGACAAATAACAGGTATACCAACTAGCAAAAGCTGCAAACTCCTCGTTGCCGAAGATGATTATGAGCTAACAGTCGATTGTTGCTTACAGTCGACTGTTGCTTACAAGTCCCTTACATGTCTCACAACTGGTATCGCCTATTTTTGGTTTCAGTGTGTACCTTACTCCTAAAGTTGTCAACCCCCTGAAACTTTCAAACTGGTTTATCTCATGAAGGATTTTTGTTCAAAAAAATGGATGGCATATATTTTGATCAGCTCTTCAAGGGCTATCGATTGCCCTAACCACAACAAAAGCATATCGGAAAAAGGGACTAAATTGACTTTGCAGTCAGTTGAACTTTATCCTTTTCAATCGTAGACATCGTGACGGATGAAAACTTTGAATAATATCCTATATAATCTAGTTGGTATTATAAAGCTATCCGTAACTTTTTAGGATTAAAATACCATAAAATACCACTATTAATTATTACGAAACTACCTTGTTTTACATTACAGTATCGTTTGTACCCGTTGCGTTAACAGTAAATCCTAGGTTACAGCGATAGACCAACGATACAAACTTTCTTACCGTCAGATCTATATAAATCGAATACAATTTGCAACAATTTGCACAAAATTCTAGCCCCTCGTGCACCGATTCTACTGACAAGTCCCTTTCCCGTGATAGACATCAAGTTCACCGGATAAAAATAATGGGTACACCGACTAGCAAAAGTTACAAACCCATAATCGCTGAAGATTTGTGTAGCATAACAGCCGATTATTACTTAAAAGTCCCTTGCAAGTTTTACATTTGGGAACCAAATTGTTCATCAAATGACAGGTACGCCAACTAGCGAGAGCTGCAAACCCCTCATTGCCGAAGATGATTATGAGCTAATAGTCACCTGTCGCGTACAAGTCCCCTAAAAGTCTCACAACTGGTATCGCCTATTTTTGGTTTCAGTGTGTATCTTACTACTGAAGTTGTCAACCCCTTGAAACTTTCAAACTGGTGTATCTCATAAAGGAATTTTTTTACCAAAAAATGGATGACATACACTTTGATCAGCTCATCAGCGGCTATCGATTGCCGTCGAAGTCGAACTTTATCCTTTTCAATCGTAGATATCGTGACGGATGAAAACTTGGAACAATATCTTATATAATCTAGTTGATATTATAAAGCTATCCGTAACTTTTCAGGATTAAAATACCATAGATGACACTATTAATTATTACAAAATTACCTTATTGTTTTACATTACCGTATCGTTTGTACCCGTTGCGTAAACAGTTAATCCTAGGTTATAGCGATAGACCATCGATACAAACTTTCTTACTGTCATATTTACAGAAATCGAATACTATGTGCACCAATTTTCAAAATTTTCTAGCCCCTCGTGAACCGATTCTTACTTACAAGTCCGTCTCCCGTGATTGACATCAAATTCACCGGAAACAAATAATGGATATACCAGCTATCAAAAGTTGCAAGCCCCTCATCGCTGAAGATGATTATAGCATAAGCTTTTTAAACGGGATGTTCTAAAAAAATTAATCATATGATCAAAAGGTATTCTTCAGCGTTGTAAAAACAACAACAAAATAATATAGGAAGAAGGGACTAAATTAACTTTGCAGTCAATTGTACTTTATCCTTTTCAATCGTAGACATCGTGACTTATATAATCTAGTTGGTAATAGAAAGCTATCCGTAACTTTTCAGGATTAAAATACCATAGATGACACTATTAATTATTATGAAACTACCTCATTGCTTTACATTTTCGTTTGTATCCGTTGTGTAAACAGTTAATCCTCGGTTACATTGATAGACCATCGACACAAACTTTCTTACCGTCAGATTTATAGAAATCGAATACAATGTGCACCCATTTGCAAAAATTCCTAACCCCTCGTGAACCGATTCCTACTTACAAGTCCCTCTCCCGTGATATACATTAAGTTAACCGGAAACAAATAATGGGTACGCCAGCTAGCAAAAGCTGCAAACCCATCATCGCAGAAGATGATTGTAGCATAACAGTCGATTATTACTTACAAGTCCCTTGCATATCTTACCATTGGGAACCAAATTGTTCTTACCATCGAATACACCGGAAACAAGTAACAGGTATACCAACTAGCAAAAGCTGCAAACCCCTCATTACCGAAGATGATTATGGGCTAACAGTCGACTGTTGCTTAAAAGTCCCCTATATGCATCATAACTGGTATCGCCTATTTTTGGTTTCAATGTACCTTACTATGAAGTTGTCAACCCCTTTGAAATTTTCAAACTGGTGTATCTCATGAAGGAATTTTTGTACCAAAAAATGGATGACATATACTTTGATCAGCCCATCAATGGCTATCGATTGCCGTCGAAAAAAAAATTCTACCTGTCTTAGTTCAAAAGTTGACTTTTTTGCCGTAGGCCAACTTTCTAACGTCACGACTTAGAAAGGAGCAAAGGATAAGCTCTAGTTTCTTTAGCAATGAGAGAACTTTTAAAGTTTAAGAGGCACATCTGATACCGTTACTCTACCACAAACCAAAGTGCAAAAAAAAAAAATTATAAACTCAGCTGAAATCGTCGCAGACATAGACAGAAACAATAGATGGCAGCACTTTCGGACCCGTGGGAAAAAGCCACTTTTTTGTCTCTGTAGATTTTTCTATTTATCACTCAAAGAAGATATGTTGGCTGTGGGGCCGGGTAACTGCCGCATATATTTAACACTTATAGATTTTAGTCCATCTTCAATTTGAAACTGGTGCCTGCCTGCTTGCGTGCTAGAACGGAGCTTTCCACTCGAAAGCAGAAACATCTTTTGATGAAACGAAAGGTTCGCTACACAACTTCAGATAGTCCTCTCTGACATAGGCTATACAACTCCACTTCACTTCGCAAACCGTAGGCTCTGGCTCGATGACAAGCAAAAACCATCCTTATTGGCCCCAGGCAAGAGTTCTACGGAGCTTTCCAAAATGTAATGTCATATTCGTCAATCCGGCCTAAGGTCCACACTTTCCGTAAAAACCGCACAGGTTAGACCCTTCTCAGTTACCAGGAATAAAATGAAATCGGAGTCATAGGAAAAAAAAAAAAAAAAAAAAAAAAAAACGAGGACAAAACCAAAGTGTTGCTCTCGCAACACAACTAAGCTTATTGCACAACTGAGTGAATAATTACAACTGAGTGCCTACAGTATTATGTTGTTCCAATTCCCAGCCCGCAAATCCCAAGACAAACTAAGCTTAAATCACAACTGAGCGCCCATAGTATTAAGTTGTTCCAACTTCAGCCCGCCAAGCGTCCATCTTCCTTTCGCTTCCCATTCGTTCTCACGCTTTCGTCTCAATCCTTTAATGAGGAACTGTAGTGAGGCACTTGGTAAGGCATCGGTCGCGCGGACCGTAACATCGGTGGCACAAAGACAATTAGTATCGACAGTCACGACTGCTCATACCAGAGTACACATTGTAGCTTACTTCCACGGTTACAGAGATAGTGACGTCATAAAGAACAAAATAATACCCAATACTCTAGTTCAACAGCTTAATGACCCCTCTTGCTTATTCTGTCTTTTATGTTGTAGCTAGCTCCCTTATGGAATTATAAGCTTCTAAAATCCCAACCTTTCTCCATTGTTTTGTTTTCTTCCTACCCAGTTTTAGCGTTTTTTCAGCCTTGCCGAGTTTTGCCCGTTACGCAACTCAAAGTTTGCCAGAATCTTCAATGTCTATTCAAACGATGTTTACAACGGATACGTCAGCTATGATTCTTCATCGGCGATATTTCGGCCCGTCTTGGCAAGGGTCCTCGTCAGAATCAAAGGCTGCTTGGGCTCAAAGAATAATTATCTTCAATGTCCGCTGAAAACTCGTTCACACACAAGGATATCAGAATCTTCTGTCTTTTGACGTCTCTTATTTGTTTGGTTTGCCACTTTTTAACCACGGCGCGTTCCGTTTTCAAATGTTTAAAGCAGCCGCGTCGGAGAGCAGGAAGGCTGGATAGAATCGAAAAGCTCTGTCAAGAAGATCACTAAATTCATGTGCAAAGTAATAGTATTTTCGAAAACCGATTATCTGATCCACTTCATAGTGAAAAGATCATTTCTAGTAAGAGTTGTGGTTTAACAACCTATTGAGGTGTTACGCACTTCAAATAGCCTGTTTACACCAGTTCCCCTGGTGCTGGAAAAAAAAAGGTGAGAAGCTTAAATGGGACATGAACACCTCGTCAAGCTCGGAAATCCAAAGCACTGGAATAACACAACAACCGCACAAACAAAGAAAACCCAGATAGAAAGAAAAACCTTAAGTCAGTCTACAAAGTGTAGATTACAGTCATCTAATAGTGACCTAGGCTTGTCCCTGGTCAACCCCGAAAACTGTACGAAACTGGTACAACTACGTTACCAAAACCTATGTCAACGAAATATCCTCCCAAAGCAGCTGTTATAGCATAGAATTTTAATCAATACTAAATTTGGTAACAAGGTTTTCACGTTCGTTCAAGTTTTTTGGTTCCTGATATTTTTCTTTCCCGCTCATAATTTCGAGTTACCACTAGACTTACCAACCATGCTAGAGTCAAGAAAGAAAATGTTACCAGTGATACTTATTTGCAGAGGGTTGGAATGGTATATGTACAGTAGAGGTATGCTTATTTGAGCACTTCTCTAACTGTTTCACTGGCTTTGTTACTTGCTTATAAAACAGTCAAATGGAAAGGGAAAATGACAAACTTGACACAGCTAATGGCCAACTATTTCCGGCTTATCCTGGCATATATTTTGAGCAGAAGTTCAACTAAATTAATTTTATTTTGAATTTACGAATGTGTTCTTCTTCTATTTCTTCTATTTCTTCTGTTGCAAATTCTGGAAGGAAAACCAGAGCACCATTAGCAGCTGAGACACTATTCAAAAAGTGATAAAAAAACGTGAATGGAAAAAATGTTGTTGGCAGGTATTTTATAGTAAAAGATGCCTAGTTTTGGTTTTACTTTTTGGGATCCCAAAACGTAAGTGGAGGGATACCTATGACATCGAAAAGTTGTCCGTCCGTCCGTCCGTCTGTAAGCACGATAACTCTCGAAGAGAATGAGATATATTGATGAAACTTGGTGTGAGGATTTGTTGGGTCGTCGGACCAGTCAAGTTCGTAGATGGGCTTTGTAGCCCTACATTTAGGGGTGGAAGAGGGGTTTCAAATTAAGGGGCAAACAAAATATTTTGAAACAGCTAATGTGATAGTCAATTATGGGGTAAGAAGACATGCTGAACACGATTGTGAACATGTAGTTCGCCCGGAATCCGGCCAAAACCGGAAAGTTTGTTAAAAGTAAAAGTTTTATTTTAAGTTGATTAGATGTTCGATTTAGGGGTAGGGAGACATGCTGAAGACGACGGTGAAAACCATTTTCTCGACGGACGAGTAGTTCACCCGGAATCCGGCCCAAACCGGAAAGTTTATTAAAAGTAAAAGTTTTATTTTAAGTTGATTAGATGTTCGATTTAGGGCAAGAAGACAAGCTGAACACTTATGTAAAAACAATTTTCTATCCGGACATATAGTTCGCCCGGAATCCGGCCCAAACCGGAAAATTGGTAGAAGACAATAATCTTGTCTTTATTGGGATCAGATTATCCCTAATTCGGATTAATTTTACCCCAATAGAGATGAGATTAATCCCAGTAGCAAATACTGCATCCTTAATCGGATAAACTTTTTACAGTGTATCTCTCCTGTAGCAACTACTTAGCAATTGGCGAACTTCTGCCTAGGGATCCCAACCCCGTAAGGAGCCCCAGGAGGGGGGGGGAATAGAAATATACGTTCCAGCCTTGGCGCCCAGAAACCGGAATTCGTGACGTCATGCGTAGTAACTACGGTAAGTAGGGTGGAACATGCTCTATGTCACGCCGATTTTTCGCATTGGAGAGTCGTCACTATTGTACCGGGCAGATCTTCTTTTTTTTTTATTTCACCTCGTTACATTAGTCCATTTCTTGGAGCGTGTTCCATTACCATAGTTACTACGCATGGCGTCACGAATTCTGCCTTTTTGGCGTCAAGGCTGGAACGCATTTTTCTATTTTCACCAAAATATCGTGCCATGGGCTAATCCGGCCAATCACATCACAGAAATTCATAGTTACCACGCTTACTACGCTCCCGAGCGTGGTAAGCAAATAGTTACTGTTTCGACAAGGTTGGAACGGTCAACGCAGTGACTTTTCACGAAGTTGGAACACAAATAAGAACTAACAGTTACTATTGTTAGAAGGGTGGAACACGCTCTTGATTTAAGTAAGTTCCTACGCAACCTATCAGGTGTAGATGCGTGCTTTAATGTACAGCACCCACTGGTAAGTTGTTAGTAAGACAACCAAGCCAGATAGAAAAACGATCCAAACTACACAAACTTACTAAATGTGCTTACGGTGTAGGTGCTTTAACCGGCGAAATATCTTTGTCCTGTTTCTTACCCTTCCAAGTATGCTTCAAGTAGCCGAACGTCTCTCTATATCGACCGTACAGGGTACCGTACGAGACTCCAAGCAGATCAGCACCTGTAATCAGTAACGTATGAAATAATAGACGATTTTACTACCCGCGCCATTCAGGTGCAGTATTTGCTACTGTGATTAATCTTGTCTCTAAAAAGATCCATCTCTTTTTCGGATTAATCTTACCTCAGTAAAGACAAGATCAGTAGGAAAAGTTTTAAGGGGTTTAAGGGATGAGTCGTCGGACTCTTGGACGAATAATATTAAGGATATATTAGATAATTGTGGTTTTTGGGATCCCAAAACGTAAGTGGAGGGATACCTACGACATCGTAAAAGTTGTCCGTCTGTCCGTCGTTAGCACGATCACTCTCGAAGGGAATGAGATATTTTGATGAAACTTGGTGTGAGGACTCTTTGGGTCAAGGGTAAGGTCAAGTTCGTAGATGGGCTCTGTAGCCCTACATTTAGGGGTGGGGGTTCAAATTAAGGGGCAAACAGAATATTTTTAAACAGCTAATGTGATAGTCGATTATGGGGTAAGACGACATGCTGAAAACGAATATGCAAAATATTTTCTCGTCCGACAAGTAGTTCGCCCGGAATCAAGCAAAAACCGGAAAGGTGGTCAAAGGTAAAAGTTTCATTTGGAGTTGATTAAATATTCAAATTAGGAAGACATGCTGAAGATGATGGTGAAAACCATTTTCTCGACTGACGAGTAGTTTGTCCGGAATCCGGCAAAACCGGAAAGTTGGTTAAAAGTAAAAGTTTGATTAGAAGTTGATTAAATGTTCGATTTAGAGGTAAGCAGACATGTTGAACACTTATGTGAAACGCATTTTCTACCCGGATAACTAATTCGCCCGGAATCCGGCCAAAACTGGAAAATTTGTTAAAAGTAATAAGTTTTATTTGAAGTTGATTAGATGACGGATTTAGGGGTAAGAAGAAATGCTGGGTCTGTATATGACAATCATTTTTAAACAGGACATATATTACGTCCGAAATCCGGTTGTAACCGTTATTTTTTAGTTTATAGGTAATTTTTTATTATTGCTATTTGCTACTTGAAGGAGACAAGGTCCAATTAAATGTAATGTGATACAAAGTAGGGTCAAATTACCAGTCATGCTCTTGCTAAACTCCTTGTTGATGATTTAACAAATTGATAACCATGTATTATTAATGAAAGTCTTGTTGTGATAGTCAGGGACCTTTTTATCACATAGTCCAGGTCTCTCTTGAACTAGTTTTACTAGTTTTTTCTTCAAAAACTTCCATTTCAATGAAAAACAAATTGAAAAATCTGATGCGTACCCGTCGGACGCAACGTAAAAATAGAGCTCAGTTCTATTCTTGCGTTGCGTCAATTTTTTAAGCGCAAGCTCCGCGTTGCGTCGTCGCAAGCGCAACGCAAGGCTTGCGTAGCTCAGTGTGAAAGGCAAACGCGTCAATGTGAAAGCAGCTTAAGCGTGCCCGTACAATCACCGTGATCTTTGGGCGCAGCTTTGACACCACTTCTGCCTTTCTTCCGCTAGCTACCCGGAGAGGCCGGAGATTTTGCATCGGCAAGGAGAGATAGTCATCAAGAGTATTGGAAAATGCGAATTGCCGAAACCACTATAGCCGCGACTTTATATAATATGACCCATCTAGAGGGGTCTGGCAAACCCCGCCCATCAGTTCGGTTCTTGGTCAAGCATCAAGCTAAGAGGAGAAACAAGAAGTATATAGGGTAGAAAACATTCGCCAACTGTGAACCCATTTGAAAGAAAATCGTAAGACTGGAGCCTGCTCTTTGGGGTCGCGCATCTATCCCTAACTTCTAAATTGTTATTATTGTCATATTTGTCGCCAAATCAGTTCATTCAGTTGTCCGGTGCAAATTACGTGCCCATAATCCACAGTATATCCGTGGGCGTTCCCATCTAGTGGCCGAGTGCTTACTACTTAGTTCCTTTTTATACCACTAGATCTCGCACGAGACTTTCGGAGTTGCGTTTTCAGCTATAGAGAGATTGCGAACGTGTCCGAAAGCTTTTTGATGCTGTAAATGTTTTGTCCGAAAGCTGTTACCTTTTTTTCTTCTCTGACACTTCTAGAATACCAGAATTTAAGTCAGGACGAAGAAGAAGAAAAAAGAATAAGCTGTATAAAGCCGACAAAATGGATCAGCTACTGATATCCAACCTTCTTATCTTTCCTTTCTTCGTTGGCCATGATCGCCAGTTGTCTTAGTATTCGGAATGTTTGCCGAATTGTGCAGTTGTCTTTTTGAATTTGTTATGTTTGCCGCCGAAAACACTGAGAGAATCGCCGTACTCCCCAGTTTCTTCTTGAAAATTCAGCGTTCTTGCTGAGTTTCTTGATGAATTTTATGCAGAATTAATGCTGCATTAATTGAGCGAAAATTTAAGTCCGAAAGCAAAATGATGCATATAATGCTGAATTATTTCAGCATTTTGTTCGTTTCGGACACGTTCTGCAGCCTAACCAACGGAAACGGACAGGAGTAGAAACAGAGTAATTTAACATTGTGAAGTATAGGGCTTTCAGCTTTGAGACCAATTTATCCACGTTTTATTAATATTATTATAAGCCTGTAATTAACTGGAAACGACTACTATTCACAGCTTTATTAGAAAAGTTGGATCAGAAATGAGAGTTTGAAGGCTTGAAACTTTCACTACAAAAACGAATACTGCTTCCTATTGGTTGGTTTCTGAATGATACGTCATAACCGAGCAATAGGATTCGAGACTCCGTTTTTGTGTTCAAATGACGTATCATTCAGAAACCAACCAATAGGAAGCAGTATTCGTTTTTGTAGTGAAAGTTTCAAGCCTTCAAACTCTCATTTCTGATCCAACTTTTCTAATGAAGCTGTGAATAGTAGTCGTTTCCAGTTAATTACAGGCTTATAATAATATTAATAAAACGTGGATAAATTGGTCTCAAAGCTGAAAGCCCTATACTTCACAATGTTAAATTACTCTGTTTCTACTCCTGTCCGTTTCCGTTGGTTAGGCTGCAGAGCGTGTCCGAAACGAACAAAATGCTGAAATAATTCAGCATTGTATGCATCATTTTGCTTTCGGACTTAAATTTTCGCTCAATTAATGCAGCATTAATTCTGCATAAAATTCATCAAGAAACTCAGCAAGAACGCTGAATTTTCAAGAAGAAACTGGGGAGTACGGCGATTCTCTCAGTGTTTTCGGCGGCAAACATAACAAATTCAAAAAGACAACTGACAATTCGGCAAACATTCCGAATACTAAGACAACTGGCGATCATGGCCAACGAAGAAAGGAAAGATAAGAAGGTTGGATATCAGTAGCTGATCCATTTTGTCGGCTTTATACAGCTTATTCTTTTTTCTTCTTCTTCGTCCTGACTTAAATTCTGGTATTCTAGAAGTGTCAGAGAAGAAAAAAAGGTAACAGCTTTCGGACAAAACATTTACAGCATCAAAAAGCTTTCGGACACGTTCGCAATCTCTCTATAGCTGAAAACGCAACTCCGAAAGTCTCGTGCGAGATCTAGTGGTATAAAAAGGAACTAAGTAGTAAGCACTCGGCCACTAGATGGGAACGCCCACGGATATACTGTGGATTATGGGCACGTAATTTGCACCGGACAACTGAATGAACTGATTTGGCGACAACTATGACAATAATAACAATTTAGAAGTTAGGGATAGATGCGCGACCCCAAAGAGCAGGCTCCAGTCTTACGATTTTCTTTCAAATGGGTTCACAGTTGGCAAATGTTTTCTACCCTATATACTTCTTGTTTCTCCTCTTAGCTTGATGCTTGACCAAGAACCGAACTGATGGGCGGGGTTTGCCAGACCCCTCTAGATGGGTCATATTATATAAAGTCGCGGCTATAGTGGTTTCGGCAATTCGCATTTTCCAATACTCTTGATGACTATCTCTCCTTGCCGATGCAAAATCTCCGGCCTCTCCGGGTAGCTAGCGGAAGAAAGGCAGAAGTGGTGTCAAAGCTGCGCCCAAAGATCACGGTGATTGTACGGGCACGCTTAAGCTGCTTTCACATTGACGCGTTTGCCTTTCACACTGAGCTACGCAAGCCTTGCGTTGCGCTTGCGACGACGCAACGCGGAGCTTGCGCTTAAAAAATTGACGCAACGCAAGAATAGAACTGAGCTCTATTTTTACGTTGCGTCCGACGGGTACGCATCAGATTTTTCAAATTGTTTTTCATTGAAATGGAAGTTTTTGAAGAAAAAACTAGTAAAACTAGTTCAAGAGAGACCTGGACTATGTGATAAAAAGGTCCCTGACTATCACAACAAGACTTTCATTAATAATACATGGTTATCAATTTGTTAAATCATCAACAAGGAGTTTAGCAAGAGCATGACTGGTAATTTGACCCTACTTTGTATCACATTACATTTAATTGGACCTTGTCCCCTTCAAGTAGCAAATAGCAATAATAAAAAATTACCTATAAACATTCTACAAACTGTCTGAATTTGCCTATAGGCTCCATGTTCAGTCCAGGCATCATTTTAAGTCTTCATCAGAACTAGCCATTTTCTGAAAGCGCAATGCACAAGCCTTCACGGTGTGAAAGGTCCGACGCAAGACAGACGCAACGCTGACTCTACGCAAACGCAACGCAAGCTTCTTGCGTTCTCAGTGTGAAACTCCTTCTTCCTGAGGATCATTGGCGTGTTTTAGACTTAGTCATATAGAGTATTAGGCGCTCCTGGAGGATTTAAGTACGATTGGAAACGCTACTCCGCGTTGACGCCTAAGACTCTTCGGCCAAAGATAGGGTTTATACCGAGATTTCTGCACGACAGCTATTGTTATTTTGTACTAACATTACTACCGGCTCGCAGTAGTTTTTCTTTAACTTCGCTTTTTTACCAATTTTTATTTTATTTAATTTATTCATTTGTGACCCGCTTTTGATAAAACAGCGGAGTATGAATTAGGCTGAACTTAACTCTTGCGTTTTGATTATTACTTTAGCGAAGGGTTGTATGCGCCAATTCGCAAGATGGTCTACAAGATGTCCGGCACAAGATTGACTCAATATTTACGGAAGGCGACCGCGGACTCTTGCCGAGGGGGTACCCACTCGCGACTTTAGTGTACAGCAAGTGCCCGGTGCCAGGACCGGTCTAGACCAGCCGGCACAATCCAAATCAGTATGTCTAGATCCATTTGAAAGTAAAATCGCCTAACTTATCGTCAGCACCGCATTTTGACCGGTGCCGGGAAAGAGTGTACAGCATGTGTCGGGAGACCCCCCTCGATTTTGCTCGGCGCATGCGCTGAGAGACAGAAATTCTGCTCATTATAATAATAATAATATAATTGCAATAATAAGACTTTCGCCTCTATAAATTTCTCGGGACACTTTACACACTAAATTGAATTTCAGCCAGGTGGTAGTCGACACCTGCTTTGAATTGGTTGATATCTTCGGCATTTACAACACTTTCTAGGAGATTATTCTAATATTCTACTAATCGGTTTCTAAAGCTCCATTTTTCAATGTCTTTTCGGAATTTCTTACCCCTCTACTTTATAGGTTCTTATATTATGACGAAGTGCACCTAAAGTGAGTTCCGTCTTACCCGTCTTCATATCAAGTGACCTGTTTCGAACCGAGTCCATGATCCGATGGGTTACAGGCTCCTCCCAAAACTGTGATCGGGTTCCACTCTGAAGATAAGGGCTCAGCTTTACAACCGGCATCCCGCAGTAGTACATGTGACCATTGTCTGAAAAAAATATTACATCACAACTTAGACATACTACTCTTAACCTAACACAATACTTGCGTTCTTGATCCGAATTGTCCGTTCTGAATTCTCGATTCTCGTACAAATTACCGTTTTTGCTCCTCTGGCTTCTCCATTCTCGCTTTTGACAAAAACACTAATTTGGGAGCTCGTTCGCAACCACGGTAACGTGTTTACACCAATCAGGAAGGAGAACGGAGAGGAGAATCGAGAATTCACCATCGGAGCAACTTCTCAATTCTGCAGAATCGCGAGGCTTTCCCAGTTCTCGATCCTGACAAAAACGCAAGCAAGACAAGGAGAATTCGCTCCATCTGAACAGTCCAAAAACGCGAAATAGGAGAATTGCGACGAGAACCGCAACGAGAATCGGATCGAAAACGCAACTAATCTTAAAGGACCCCCCGCACTATTTACTTTTCAACTTACAGTATCTTAAAATATTTGAATACCTTAAATCTAAGCTGTGCTTTCAACAAATAACGCGCGGTTTTGGCTGTTTTAAGCCTTTTCCGAGACCCGATGACTTGTAGAGAAAACATGGGAACTATTTACATAGCCGTTTCTTCTGATGGAAAAACTTCACACAGACAACCGTCGACTGCGTGATACACATCGAAGGTAGCAAAAATACGGCAACTGAGAGAATCATCGTGGTTTTGAAAATCTATGGAGTGGTTATGGAAGTAGGTTGCGTTAGTATTATAGGGAAGACAGGTCCTTTAATCTTCGTTTTGATACCCCGTGCATCTATTTAAAGTAGAACTGAAGGCTTGCACCACCTATTATCTCACGGAAGTTATACCGATGAAAACATTTTAAGACTGTTTAGTTGTATGATAGTTGTTCGAAAATTTTGCATTTATTGACATGTAGCAGTGTGGAATACTTTGATTTAACGTGGCCTAACAGTAGTCCTATCCGGTAACATCCAGTCGTGCTATATATTTACTCCAGCCGTAGCCATATACATAGGAAAAAACACACATTATGACTAGCCTACATATCACACATAACCACATACGTATCAAAATCAACGAACTACAAGTTCATCACTCCATTTTTTCCACAAAGGCAGTGAAAGTTGAAAAACTGGAGTGCAAAGAATTTGGATCTTGATGTACTTGACACTTATTTTATTAATAAACACAATTTAACTCTTTTAAATATAAAAGAGTTAAATTGTGTTTATTTTGTTTATTTTGTTTATTTTTTAATAACTAATAAAAAAAAAAGAAAAAAAAGAACTGACCACAAAAAAAAACAAGAGCTACGAGCTTATATGGAACTGTTAAGATTAGGCTGTACAATCTGTTATCTGACCTCAAACGGCGACTTTTTAGCGACAAAATTGCTTTACGTTTTAGTTCGTAAAACGATATAATAAATATAGTACCATAGTACCATCCAGCTTTGCCAGTGATGCAGTTGCAAAAGTTACACTACTGCCTGCTACTAGAATTTCCACACAACTGATTCTCGAATATTTTTCATCGAAACGGTGGACCCGATGAAAAATTTGTAGCCTGCGTAGTAGTATGGTAGTAGTACGAAAAAGTTGCATGTAATACTATTTAATAGAAAATAATACTAACATTTAATGGGCCTCAGACTGGTTCAATCTTAAGTAGTAATATCCAGTAGCATCCTGTCTTGCCATAGTAGCATCCAGCATATCGTAGTATGCAGTAAAACGGTAGCCTTGAAGTAGAACTATGTAATAGCATCAGTTAGACTGCATGCTAATTTTTCGTACTACTACATAGTACTATTTTGAGATATATTTTCATCGGGGATGCCAGAAACAATAAGTTGAGTTTTCTGGTTTCAGCCGGGAAACTGACAGAAAAAGTAAGGCAGTAAAATCTACCAACACCCGGTAGTCTCTAGGTATCCAAATTTTCAACTTCTTGTCCTTCCCCTTATCTTATCTTCCCCACCGTAACTAGAAGAAAGAGGGGGGGGGGGAGAATCCGACTGGATTTTGCCCAAAGCATTTATTTATTTATTATTTAAAAAAAAGGTAAGCTAAAAGCTTGTCTTTATCCTTTTACAAGTGGTGAACTGGAAAACAAAATTGCTCCTCAGCCGGGATTTGAACCCGGGATCCTCTGCTGAGGGTCCAGAGGGCTGAGGAGCATATTTGTCTTCCAGTTCACTGCTTATAAATGTTTCCATCTCAAGGGCGTTTTCCCCATTAAAATTATACGTTCCGTTTTATTTGGTTTTCACCATGAGACCCCGCCTTGTGGGTTCTAGTTTGTCTACGTGGCTCCGACAATGGGGCCCTAGACTTCTAAATTAAATTCGAAAAAACTGTTTCTGGTTTATTGGTCACGGTACAAGTCCCTTTGTGTAAAGTGCCATATATGTTTCATTGTCTCTATCACTCTAAGAAAAACAAGAGACTGGAAAAGGGGTCGCTTGGGGGGGGGGGGGGTCTTACCAAAAGTTATGTCCGGATTTAGCCTCATTTTTGGGGTTGGTTTTTGAGTTATTATTTAAAAAAAAACGATAAGCTAAAAACTTGCCTCTCTCGTTTTAGAAGAAAACAGAGACTGGAAACGAGGTCGCTTAAGGGGGGGGGGAGGGTCTTACCAAAAATTATGTCAGGATTTAGCCTTATTTTTGGGGTTGGTTTTTGAGTAATTATTTAAAAAAAATGATAAGCTAAAAACTTGCCTCGCTCATTTTAGGAGAAAAAAGAGACTGGAAACGAGGTCGCTTAGGGGGGGAGGGTCTTACCAAAAATTATGTCAGGATTCAGCCTCATTTTTGGGGTTGGTTTTTGAGTTATTATTTAAAAAAAAAACGATAAGCTAAAAACTTGCCTCTCTCGTTTTAGGAGAAAACAGAGACTGGAAACGAGGTCGCTTAAGGGGGGGGGAGGGTCTTACCAAAAATTATGTCAGGATTTAGCCTTATTTTTGGGGTTGGTTTTTGAGTAATTATTTAAAAAAAATGATAAGCTAAAAACTTGCCTCGCTCATTTTAGGAGAAAAAAGAGACTGGAAACGAGGTCGCTTAGGGGGGGAGGGTCTTACCAAAAATTATGTCAGGATTCAGCCTCATTTTTGGGGTTGGTTTTTGAGTTATTATTTAAAAAAAAAACGATACGCTAAAAACTTGCCTCTCTCGTTTTAGGAGAAAACAGAGACTGGAAACGAGGTCGCTTAAGGGGGGGGGGAGGGTCTTACCAAAAATTATGTCAGGATTTAGCCTCATTTTTGGGGTTGGTTTTTGAGTTATTATTTAAAAAAAAACGATAAGCTAAAAACTTGCCTCTCTCATTTTAGGAGAAAAAAGAGACTGGAAACGAGGTCGCTTAGGGGGGGGGGGTCTTACAAAAAGTTATGTCCGGATTTAGCCTCATTTTTGGGGTTGGTTTTTGAGTTATTATTTAAAAAAAACGATAAGCTAAAAACTTGCCTCTCTCATTTTAGGAGAAAAAGAGACTGGAAACGAGGTCGCTTAGGGGGGGGGGGGGAGGGTCTTACCAAAAATTATGTCCGGATTTAGCCTCATTTTTGGGGTTGGTTCTTGAGTTGTCTGTTCACTCTGGTCATCATTTTCGGGATAAGGGAGCTCACGGTCGAATCCTTCCATGTCCTCTGCCACATCTTCTTTTTTCTAAAAAAGAAGACAAAAAATTAATTTTATAATCTAGAATCCTTAAAGAAAAATACCTTAAACTGCAGCTTGGACCAAGCCCGGATTTTTCATCATGTGAGCATTAGCATTACTATGCATTTATAAATATTCCTTGAGCCCAAGCTGACTTTGAAACATATATTCAAATAATGCATAAAACGGAAATGTCAGCTACGATGCTTTGGCAGCGATATTTGGACCCTTCTTGGCAAGGGTCCTCGTCAGGCAGTCAATCTTCTGGGTCAACTTCGGAGAAGGAAACAAACCTGCAATAAATAACTGAAGTTTCTACAGACAAATTACTTTAAATTACTTTTAAATACTTAAAAACTAGTCCTGAGATTTTATTTTTGACAAAGTCGCTGTTTTTGCTGCACGATTGGGACGCTTATCCATTATCCATTTTATGCATTATTTGAATATATGCATTTCTTCGTAAATTGCCATGTACATCAATTCGGAACTGTAATGTATTCTAAAAGAATTATTGTAACTGAATACTTTGCCTTATACTACATGCTTTATACTGAATATAATAGAGAGATTCCACCCTACCCGATGAAAACGGATATTGCTACATCATCATCGCGGGATCCTAACAACAAAATTTAACATTGGGAGGTATAGGACTTTCAAATTTGAAATTAAATTATCGGCGTTTTATCACCATTCTGAGCCAGGGACTAGCTGGAAATGTTAGTTGGCCAAAGAGTTTCCATGGAAGTAAGAGCTTGAAGGCTTCAAAGCTTGAACACAAAAATGGAGTCTCGAACCCTATTGGCCGGCGAATACGCGGTTTTGAAAAAATGTGTCATAATTGACCAATAGGGCGAGACTCCGTCTTTGCTTACAAATTTTGACGCCTTCATACTCTTACTTCCATGGAAACTCTTTGGCAAAAATATAACTATACGGCAAAGAATAGCCCAATTAACATTTTAACCCAATTAACCCTGGCTCAGAATAGTGATAAAACGCCGATAATTTAATTTCAAAGATGAAAGTCCTATACTTCCTAATGTTAGTTTTTTTCGTTAAGATCCCATCCGTTTTCGTCGGGTATGGTGCAATCTCTCTATAGTTTTTGGTGATCTTTAAAGGTCCTGTCGTGTCTATAATGCAATCTACTTCCGTAACTGCATCGAGGGGTTGCTCACTCCCAAAATGGTTGTATAGTGGTGCCCGGTGCTCAGGTGTGCCCAGCGGTGCCCAGGGAGGGTGTACAGTGGTGCCCAGCGAGTGAGCAACCCCTCTAACTGCCCGGAGACCCAAATTTCATATGTTACATTCTAAGCCCGCTAACGATACGTCACTAATCTTTGCACTTGTCACGACTTTCATGTACAATATGCTCCGGACGAGTTTTCGCGTATCATGCCATTGATATGTAAAACCGGTTATCTGAACTTTGCCGAGTTCTTGCAAGAAGTCAATGGACCTGGGAAAAGGCTTAAAACAGCCAAAGCTGTTGGTAAATTAAAAGAAGAGCCTAGGTTTACGGTATTCAAATAGTCTTGACTCGTTCGTCCTTGGATAGTTTAGTATTCAAATTCCATTGGAAACTTAAGACAGTAAATTATGTGAGGTTGCTTTAACATCGTTTCGCTCGAATTTTTTATTAATAATTTCACATTACTTGTCGTTCTTATTTCAAAGATTTCGATGTTCTCCAAACCTTTATACATTCTTCGTTGAGACAATCCAGCGAGGCTTGGTTTCTATTTATAACCCATTGAACTCCGTAAGGTCACGGAGCAGCTCAACGGAAAAGTACATCAGAAGCTGCATAGTTCACATATTCAATTTATTTTCAAAACAAAACCAAAATCTTGCCTTTCTTTATCGGGACATATTTTGGTCACTTTTTTCACCGCAACTTACAAAAGAATTGGCGAGGCCGGGAGTCTTAATTTCCTTCCACGGACATATTCCGTTACCAATGATTAATGTAGTATCTGTGATGTAATATGTCATTATTTGCGAATGTTTTCAATGTTTATTTCAATTTTTATTTCTGTTCTTGCTCGAAGTTGATTGCTATGAAGGGCAAGAATATTTTATGCCTGAAATCTTGGCTGGTAAAGTTGGTGACACATAAGCGAGGATGGGTTTGTGTCAAGAAGAACCTAAAGATTGCATATAGTATACATGACCAGGTTTCGACTTTTAAGACCTTACAGATTCAGTACGAAAGCCGTCTAAGGAAACAGTACACCAGGAAATGCAGAGTTTGCATATCCTTTTTTTTTTTTCAAAACAAGCCAAAATTTCTCCTTTCTTTATCGCGACATACTTTTATTATCTGGCTTAGTCGGAAATTTCTCAAAATTCGGGTTTTGCGTCTCTCGTGTTTCAAAGAATGTGGGACATCGCTCAGAGCAAAATGAATTTTTTTGCCAAATGATTCAGGTTTTTGGCACTGGAACAAAATGAGAAAATTTTTGGACGATTTTTTGTGCGTCTAGAGGTGTAATCTGTTTTCGATGCTCGCCGTCCCTGTCGGTTATGAAATATTGGTATTCTGTAATCAAGGTCGTATCCAACGAGGGGTTGGTCACTCGTGGTTTTGTACACCAGGTGTCTGGTTGGTGCCCGAAATGACCGGATGGTTTGTTCTAATATCCGGTTTGCTGAACCAGAGCCTAAACTATATAGCCCTCAGACGTACACCGAATATCTGGAAGTGAGCAATCCCTCATTAAAAAAAATATCCCCCTCGTCTCACCGAATTGAATTCCATCCCTTCTTTCAAAACCTTTACTTCAATAACCTTTTCTAAATTTACTTTTATCGATGAATGTTTACAACGGATAAGTCAGCTATGATTTTTCATCAGCGATATTTCGGCCCTTCTTGGCAAGGGTCCTCGTCAGGCTGTCAATCTTCTGGTTCAACTTCGGGAAGGAAAACAAACCTGTAATAAAGAACTGAAGCTTCTACCGACTATAAATATCTTATTAAGGTAAATTATCTTCAAATACCGCTATAATGAAAAAACTAGTCCTGAGATTTAATTTTTGACAACGACGTTTGAATAAATGTTTCAAAGTCAGCTTGTGCTCAAAGAATATTTACTTTTATCGATGGCTGAAAGTAACTATTAATGTTAATGGAATACTCCAAACGTGTGAACACAAAGAAGAATTAATGAAAACAGAAAAAAACAAGCGTAAAAAAAAAAAAAAAAAAATCAGCTTCAGCCTGAGGAAGACCCTTGCCAAGAAGGGCCAAATTATCGCTGGATTAAATCTTAGATAGCGTATCATTTTATCGCAGTCAAATATGATTCGCTGTCAGCTTGAACTGAAGGAATACTTAAAGGACACATCGTACTACATAGCGTTTTCGCTCAGATAGTAGTTTTCGTTGCGTTTTCGATCGAAGTTTTGTTCGCCGTTAGCGTAGCCAGTTGCTCAATTTCCGTTTTCAAACGACGTCGAAGTTCACCGTTATCTTAGTTAGTGTTTTTACGACTCCGTCGATCCTTGCCCGGTTGACGTTTCTTTGACGATCCAAGCAAACTTCGAACTTGCTAACTCCCGAAGTTCGACGGTCAGAGTTCGAAGGACAAAGAAACTGTGACCGGCGACCAAAAACAAAGACCTTTGCGGCTGAAGGTAACTTCAAACTTCGATCAAAAACGCAATTCTGAGATAGCTGACCATTTTACAACTACAGCTGTTCTTACTCAAAATTATACAAGGCTCTGGTTCTTTCCCCCTTGCCATGGATGGAAATCTCGGCAAAATGTGCACAGCCGGTCGTCGGACGGAATCAGTCCCCGGAAATAATGATCGGGCGCCTGATACGTCACATAAAGAGAAGAAATCGTGGCAAGCGTGATAATCAGTCAGGGTCGTATCCAGGGGGAGATTAGGGGGTTCACCCCCCACCCAAAAAAAACAACAACAACAAAAAACATACACAAATAATTATTTTTTACAGGCTTTCCCTCTGATCTATGTCTTTTTTATACTTATTTGTCCGACCCGCAGTGTTGTACGCTGGGGTTACGCTGGGGTTTAGTTTAGGTTAAGTACATTCAACTTTCACTCTTAAGTTTCACGGGGGTTTAGTTATTGTGGGAATATGAGGTGGGTTTGGCTTGGGTTTGTTCGGGAAGTGATATAACTAGTTTCAGACAGTTATGTGTGAAGTTTCAGTAAAGAAGGTCATATGGAGACATATAAGTTGAGTGTAAATAAGTGTAATTATTTTAGTCTTGTAATGTAAATAAATAGTGTAGTAGCTGAGTTCTCGATTCCGTTCGGGCCTAGAATTTGGAACCTGAGCATACAACCATAGTATGCAACAGCAGGCAACCCGCCCTCCCCCGAAATAAATTCCTGGATACGGGCCTGTAATCAGTGTATTGCTAATAGAGGAGGTAGGATACACTTGTGAAGTGAAGAATGTCGAGAAACGATAACTGATGGAAATACTACTGAAGTAGAATGAATTACTACGAGGTTACGTGCGACGTGCCCTTTAATAAACTGAGTGGTGCAAGGAAATTAATCAAGACAAGAGAAAGCAACTGATCTCCAAAAAGCTCTTCGAAAAATGCTCCTGAAAACTGTTTGGCCGAGCTCTTGAGAGCATTGATTAAGCCAGGCCATTTCAGCAACTCATAAGATTGTTTAAGAAGACCACCTTCCAACGCTCTTGTTGAAACGCTAAAGGTTAGTTTAAGGTTCCAATATTTTGTTATTAAGGAAACGTGCCGACAAAAAACTGTAGCTGACTACATCACATGCGCTGACGACAACAAAGGTTATTGAGAATGCAAGTTTAGACCTTCACATAGACTTTAATTATAACCCTACGGTCGTCCTGAAATATTTCCGCATACCAATCCTTTATTTGTCAAAGGAGTTAACGAGATAAAAGCGATCAAGGAGGAATAACTGTATATTATTTTCCTTGTTTGAACGAAACCGGATTTAAATTCAAATTAGAAAAATAGGGTTTGGTCTTAACGCTGATAACCCAAATTTTAGTTCAAGGACAAAAAATAATCTGGACATTCACAACAAAAAATAGATGACAGCTTCCGGCCTATTAGGACGTTTTTTTAAACACACCTCGTATTATATGTACTGTTTCTACCATTGTCCTTAGATGACTCCCTTGACTAAACACAGATTCGGCTGCTTAAAGTTTAAAAGACCCGTCTTGTCTATAATGCAAATGCAACCTCCTTCTGTAACTACTTTCTCTAATTCGTCATTCCGGAGACAGAAATTTCATATCTTACATTGCCCACTAACGATACGATACCTCACCAATAATAATAACATAATAATGCTTGTTTTTTTAGCCAAAAGGCCACGCAATATTTTATACACTTTTCTCTTTACAAATAAACAATTACACCTCTAAGATACTATTCTACGTAATCTAAGCTAAACTTTCATTCCTGAGACTGAATCCTTTAGCCACATATATACAAACCTCTACGATACATTTGAGGTTTGTAGATTTCAGGATTTGCCACGGTTCACTATTTTCCATGCGCATTGCCCTCCCGACGTGTGTTCGCGCATCATGCTATTGATGCGTAAAACCGGTAATCAAAATTTTGTTTAGTTTTTGCTAGAAGTCGACGGACCTGGGAAATGGCTTAAAACAGCCAAAACCGTGGGTAATTTATTAAAAGCAAAGCCTAGTTTTACAGTATTCAAATAGTTTTGAATATTTGAACATAAACACTTAATACTGCGAGGTTTGTTTAAACTGAAAATTCAGCTGATTTTTGCATCTTGAATTGAACACAGTGACTTATTTTGACTCGGGGATTTTTGTTTTTCTCAAAAGGCTTTGAACTGAAGTTGATGGACGGCGTTACGAAAAAAAAAAAATTCATAGCTAACGCGCAATTTGAATTTTATCGCGTGCATGATTCCCCTTCTGTAAAAGCGCGACCGAAAGAAAATCATACACGTTGCTATACAGCTGGCTGTAAAATAAGTTCAGAAGAGCCCTGAACTAGCAGCCACAACTACAACTAGCATTTTTTTTTCATTGCCAGCAGGCAATCTGGTACTGCTGCTACACAGAGCTACCAAAAATTTGCAAGATCTTCAACACAAATAAAAACTCGTTATCCAGGAATACTCTTGATGACTAACTCTCCTTGCCGATGTAAAATCGCCGGGTACCTAGCGGAAGAGCCAGAAGCGGTATCACCCACGGGTATCACAGCTGCTCGCGAAGATCGACGTGATTGTTTGATACAGGATTTGAGTTGTTGTTTCGTCAGTGAGACATTTTCTCGTTCTTCCTGATGATCACTGGGATTACAGAACAGGGCAACATATTGCAGCATTAGTTGCGTTTTTGCAGATACCATGGTATCTGTTACCGCGGTAACTGGATCTGTAATCACTCGTTTTTGCAGTTACCTCGGTATCTGATATACGGTTGCTCTGCAAAAACGACAATTGCCAAAATTGCGCTTTTCGAGGTCATCCCGAAAGAAAAACAGATATTCAGTCACATCACCAAGTGCTAAACTTCTTTCCCACCAATCTGACAAAGTTTGATGAAAGTGAAATGACTTTTCAGGTCCCACGACCAGTTACCACGGTCGGACCGTAGTATCTGAATATCAGATACCACCATAGCGGCAAAAACGCCTTTATACCGTGGTATCAGATACCATGGTATCTGCAAGAAAAACAGATAGTGAGACCGTAAACAAACGTTACGACAAAGACAAATGTCACGACGGCACTGTAAACAAAAATCTTGCAGTATTTGCTACTGGGATTAATCTTGTCTCTACAGAGTAAGATTAGATTAGATTTTGTTTTAGATCAGATTAGGTTACGTTTATTACAAACAAATACATACCACATAATCTGCATCACCTGCCGGGAAAATCCCGGGGGACTTGTTAGATAAAAGACGAAAAACAAAATTCACATCTATTTACCAATGAAAAATAAATACTACTACTGAGATAAGATTATCTCTAATTCGGATTAATCCTATACTAGTAGAGATACGATTAATCCCAGTAGCAAATACTGCAGTTAACTTTAATCCTTACTCGGAGAAACTTTTTACAGTCAGGCCTCTTGGCTTTGTTGACTAACGCGGCAAACTGTGCATCTAACTGTCCAACAAGCCTATCAGAAATAACTGTCGTTAACCTGTAACGTTCGGAAGTGGAGCCCAGCCCCCTGATTATCACGTCACGCTTGCTCCTCCCTAACTGATAGGTCCAAAGCCGACGGCGCAAAGTGCTAGTGTTGGGCGATATTTGGATTTTTCGATATATCGATATATCGATATTTTTACTTTCGATATTCGATAATCGATATCGATACTTCTTTAGTATGTTTCGCCCAAATTTACTAAAGAAATTGTCGTTAAATAGCATCTTGCATCAGCTCAAACTGCGGATTAATAAGAACTAAGAACTGAATTACGGAAAATATACTGCTCCAATTTCGGATATGTAAATGTTGGTTATCTTGGATTATTTACAATAATTATGAGTGAAAAAATATCGTTTTCGATATCGATATTTACGTCGATATTTGGTCCGATATATCGATATATCGTTATCGATATCGAATATCGCCCAACACTACAAAGTGCATTATTTGGCAAAATGTGAGCCTGACAAGAGATTTATGCGAACAGTTTATTTCTTTCTTGAGTTCGGACATGGTTCTACAAACCTTGTAAAAAGAGAAAAACATAATTTCCTGTGTTTTATATGCTTTAAACATTATTCTAAAAAGCTAAAAAGAGTTGTACGTGAGATAAGAGGATTTGCGGTTTTTCTGGAGTTGGGGCATTATTTAAAAACCAGGGAGAAAGAAGAACAAACACAACTCCTTGTGTCTGACGTGCCTTAAGCGATCTTAAAATGTTTTCAGTGTACGATAAGAGCAAATACGTATATTATTGTATTCTGGAGTTCTGGCATGGATCTAGAAACCAAACCAAGCGAAAAACGCAATTTCCTGTGTCTGTTGTGCTTTAAATTCGAACATCCTTGGGAGTTAGAATCCCACTATTGGATGTAAAGGAAGCTCGTACTCTAAAAATTATGGCCAAAGTTTCCCAGCCAAAAATCAATAGACAAAGCATTTGATGAGAGAGAAAACTGTAACGTTCCCCTTCGCTAGAAAACCCATAAAAAGTTCTGAAAAAAAAAAACTCAGCTCTCTTTCACGGTTGCTGGGTTACCAAAATTTCAAAAATCAATACTCGCCGAATGAACGATACTGCCTAGAATGGGAAGGAAAATTCGGATAAATAAATTGCGAGACGTGATTCTTTGAACACCTCGGTTTTTGGTGAAACGGAAAATATAGTTCAAGTTCTGTTTATTTGAAACTAAATTCAACACAAAGACCCAATTTGGCAGAGAGAAGGCTCGAAGCCAAATGGCGGACATCTTCTTCTACTACAAACTATAACAACATCAACTCACAAGTTATAAATAAACCACAATCCATCCAGTTTCCAGATTCAAACGACCAAGATGAGTTTGGATTAACCCATAGATTAATGGGATTACCCAAATAATAACATAGAGAGCGTACTTTAGAATTTCTGAAGGGAAACTCCACTGGTGACACCAATCAATCAATCACTTTACTGGTTCTCACGCGTAGCAACAGGAAAAAAAATCAAAAGAAAACAAAAGTGTGTATGAAAATAATAATATTAAGATGACTTGATGCGTAATCGTACGCGTAAGGGGTCTTTTTTTAGGAATTAATCTGCAGGCTAGCATCAGGGAGTCTGCCACTTGATACGGTTTTGAAAAGAAGGGTATGTGGTCTTGTTCTTCTTCTTTTCTTTTTCTTTTTTTTACAGTTGTTTGGGTGGGGCTGAAACTGGTAATGAGTAAATATTAAGGATTCTTGTTATGTACAGTGTCACGTTTAATTGTCTGTTATTTATTTATTTAAGTTATCTAGGTGGATAATAAGTTGCTGTGTTTAGTTATTTATTTATTAGATACAAGTAGTAGTAATAAATTGCAGCACAAGTCCTTAGAACTTTCTTTTTGCTGCAATGGTATATTAGTAATGTTATTTTATTTTCAATGTTTTCGTTAAAAATTAAAAATCTACATACCTAAAATTACACCTTTTCATTCAAAACTAACAAAAAGACTATTGATGACACATAATCCATCAATCATCAATGCACTAACCCCCGGTACGCGAACAAAACAGGAGAAAAAGGAAAAAAATAAACTGTTAAAAGAAATTGGTAGGAAAAGAAGGATCACAAGAGTCGACATATGTGAGTAAACAGTCAGATGGTTCATAAAATTCACAAAAGGATGGGGAATTTCAAAAGACATGATATAACTCAATATTCGTTTAATGTTTCAGAAACATTGTGTTACGAGCCTAGCGGAGCAAAATGACACTATGGAGTAGCGCCAAGGACTACGCTTTCCGCGCATCAGAAACGGTCCGTCCTCAATCCTCGTACCACTGCCCATTACGCTCGAGATATTTAAAGCGAACGAACTTGCGGGTCAGCGAATGTCTAGTGCAGCTAAGATGCGGCCTGCACAGGTCGAGGAAACAAGGGAGGCTGTATATTTTTTTTTTCTGCTGGTGCAAAGCTTCAGAAGGGAAGTTCTCTATCGCTAGTGGGCTAATGTCGCTGCTAATCGAGTGTGTGCCACTTTAAGTCTTTTCGCTGCTGCCTAGTGCTATTTTGCTGTGGAGCCTTAGCGTTATAATGGTAAAAATAATATTATATTTTACTTATAACCGGTCAAAAAGCATGAGTTGCGTTTTTGCTGATACCATGGTATCTGTTACCACGGTAACTGGATCTGCAATTAGTCGTTTTTGCAGTTATCGTGGTATCTGATATACGGTGCTCTGCAAAAACGACTATTGCCGAAATTGCACTTTTCGAAGT
Source organism: Branchinecta lynchi (assembly GCA_023053575.1). Lineage (NCBI taxonomy): Eukaryota > Metazoa > Arthropoda > Branchiopoda > Anostraca > Branchinectidae > Branchinecta > Branchinecta lynchi. The sequence continues at coordinate 14,313,932 of JAKZAP010000009.1, read as the reverse complement.
CATCCCAAAAGAACAAGACCAAAGGTTTCGATGGGATCCCAAAAATTCAATATCTGATCCAGACAACTGGGTCTTGTCTTAGCCAGATCCAGTCTTCGCCAGACTCCTTGAACATTTTTACAATTAAAATTCAGAAACAGATTAAGGCCAAATAGCTAATCACCTGAGAAAACCAAGTTCAGATTTGGATTCAGCATGTGTGTTTACCCCTATAAGTCATATCTGTTTTGACGAAAACTTCCTGCCACTTCTGCCAATTTCCCGGTTCCGGCCGAACTCCAGAACTACTTGTCCGGCGAAAAAAGAAAGCTCAAAGACGAAATCAGGGTATCTTCTTTCCCCAGTAATGAACATCTAATCAACTTCAAATAGAAATTTAGCTTATAACAAATTTTCCGATTCCAGCCGGATTCCCGTCGAACTATATGTCCGGGTAAAATACGATTGTCACACAGGGACTCAGCATCTCTTCTTACCCCTAAATCGCTTATCTAATCAACTAGAAATAAAACTTTGACTTCCAACAGTTTTCCGGTTTTGGCCGGATTGCTGGCGAACTACATGTCCGGGTAAAAACTTGTTTTCACATAAGTGTTCAGCATGTCTTCTTGTCCTAAATCGAACATCCAATCAACTCCAAATTAAACTTTTAATTTTGACAAACTTTCCGGTTTGGGCCGGATTCCGGTCGAAATACTTGTCCGTCGAGAAAATAGTTTTCACCATCGTCTTCAGCATGTCTCCCTACCTCTAAATCGAACATTTAATCAACTTCAAATAAAACTTTTACTTTCAACAAACTTTCCGGTTTGGGCCGGATTCCGGGCGAAATACTTGTCCATCGAGAAAATAGTTTTCACCATCGTCTTCGGCATGTCTTCCTACCCCTAAATCGAACATCTAATCAATTTCAAATAAAACTTTTACTTTCAACAAACTTTCCGGTTTGGGCCGGATTCCGGACGAAATACTTGTCCGTCGAGAAAATAATTTTCACCATCGTGTTCAGCATGTCTTCCTACCCCTAAATCAAACATCTAATCAATTTCAAACAAAACTTTTACTTTCAAAAAACTTTCCGGTTTTGGCCGGATTCCGGGCGAACTACTTGTCCGATGACAAAATGGTTTTCACCATCGTGTTCAGCATGTCTTCTTACCCCATAATCGACTATCACATTAGCTGTTTCAAAATATTTTGTTAGTCCCTTAATTTCAATCCCCTCCCCCACCCCTAAATGTAGAGCTACAAAGCCCATCTACGAACTTGACTGGTCCGACGACCCAACGAACCTTCTCACCAAGTTTCATCAAAATATCTCATTCCCTTCGAGAGTTATCGTGCTTACAGACGGACGGACGGACGGACGGACAGACGGACGGACGGACGGACGGACAGACGGACAACTTTTGCGATGTCATAGGTATCCCTCCACTTACGTTTTGGGATCCCAAAAACAGATATCCAGTTACATCACTAAAGTGCTAACTTCTTTCTCACCCATCTGACAAAATTTGATGAAAGTGAGATGACTTTTCAGATACCACGACCAGTTACCACGGTCGGACCGTAGTATCTGAATATCTGATACCACGATAACTGGCCAGATACCACGATAACTGCAAAAACGCCCTTTGACCGTGGTATCAGATACCACGATAACTGCAAAAACGACTTTAGACCGTGGTATCAGATACCGTGGTATCTGCAAAAACGCAACTATGGGCATAGCATCCAGGGAGATTCGGAGTTTCAAAGCAGCCTACATTTGCAGGATTAAAGCACAATGGACACTTCTAATGCTTTACTTTGTATTAAATGCTTAACAAATAAACATTTCCGACTTCCTTTAGAAGGCGCTACGAAGATCGGCCGTTTTCTTGTTATCCCTTGTCTTTACCTCTCTGGCATTTCGGCGATCCAAATCTTAGGAGCTGGGATATCGTGGCAGGAAATTCAAAATCTCCCACCAATGCTTGATAGAAAAGGATATATTTCAGATGCTATCAAAGTCAAGCCGCAGATGCAATTTACCTGATTGTTCTAGTCTTTCATCAGAAGTTCCATGGCTTAAAAGTGCCTATTAAAAGTTTTTCTTTGTGGAATAGTGTTGTGAAGCTTGATTAGATTGCTTCATAAAATGTACCAGAATATGCAATAAGCTTATAAAAAATAACATAGCAACACAAATCATTTAGAAACAAATAACCTGTTCAAATCTGAATTATACAAGCTGATTTATGCAGAAAATAAAGATCTACTAAGTATTAAAAGAAACATCCCTTGTATGTTTGTCCAAGCTAGTAAATTGAGCATGTACTGTTCCAAAAAATTACGCTTTGAAATATCACAGAGAGGAAACTGTTGAAAATGCTGCTGATCTAGGGGGTAAGCATTGTTCTTAGGTTGTTACAGAGTGGGATTGGGGCAGTTTGATCTGCCCATTGAACTTTAAAGACGATAAGCGGGCGCTTATTTTTCGGAAATGGCTTAATATTTCAGTTGGGTAGTTGATAAGTATTTCAAGCATAGAGGGACAGGCGCATAGAGGTACCACAAACTATATTTCCCCGTCAACATCTTCCACAACACTGAGCATTCGATACAACTTATCGCTTCGACAGCGGACAAAGGAAGTAACGCATTCGGGTTTTCAGTCCTATTTAGGTGGATACGTGATGTGTAACTAGCTAACTAGACTGTCGGGTCTTAGGCCCCTTTCCGTTTAAGATTTAAAAGCTGGTAATATGATACGATATGATATTTATTGCAAAAAGCCAACTGGCCTTAGCAACTACCACACAAATAAAATCACTTACAAGCAAAAAAAAAAAAAAAAAAAAAAAAAAAAAAAAAAAAAAGTGAAAATCCTAGATATAACTAACTCGGGAGAATACTTCCTTCACCTTGATGTCGAGGAATTAAAAGCTTTCGATGTGCTAGGGATAATGGACGGGGTGACCAATTGTCATCCTATATGCTCGTTTCTGTAGTTAATGTCACCCTGGAGCGTAGTTAATGCCACTGTATTCCATTTACGGCGGCGCCAACACAGTCTATAAGGGTCGTATTTCTACTCCCTTGTCAACATCTTCCACACATCTGAGCATGTTTCCAGTTTAATAAAAGAATCTGTAGTTGCAGTCAAAGAATTCAATCCTGAACCCGTTTAATGTGCTTGTCACTACGTAAACATTTTGTATTTGACGGTGCAAAACGGATAAGTCGGCTACATTTATTAGAGATATATTTCGGCTCTTCTTGGCAAGCGTCCTCTCCAGGCTCAAACTGGAAAATTAACAAGTTCATTTTCAGCTTGATCCGTTTTGCACCGTCAAATATGGTTCGGAGTCAGCTTGTGCTGACGGAACATCCAAAATTCTAAGTCTATTTAGTGTGTTTCTAAACTATATGAAAAGAATGTAGTCATGATATTTACATCGTTTTGTTTAGTGTTTTAAAACGTGTATTTTACCTTGGGTATTTTACTCATACTCCGCTGTTATCCAAAAAGCGGGTCACAAAAAAACAAACAAAAAAAAACAACAACAGACAGTGCAGAACGGACACGTCTGAATTTTTTTAGAGCTATAGTAAGTAAGTAAGTAATTTATTTATGACACGCCATTTCGGAAAGGCGGAGTAAAAGAAGAAAGTAAACAAAACAAATACAAACACAGAAAAAGACACTTAATTTTTAATCTTCGGTCAGGAAACAGTGGACGACGTCGTGTGCTGGTAGGGCCCTGTCGTCCACGATTTTTGAAAGCGATGAGGAACCATCCAATATATTTCGTCCCTTCTTGGCGAGGGGTGATTTCCAACAAGTTCATTTTCCATCTTGAGCGGTTTTGATCCTGAAGAGGACCCTTGCCAAGAAGGACCGAAATATAGCTCTCATAAAGTTCAGCTGACGTATCCGTTTTGCACTGTCAAATATACTTTTACCTTTTCTTGGCTGCGGAGTCTAGCTGGAGATTAAGAACATATCACATAGAGTCAGTCTGCCAACAACAAGACCAAAGGTTTCGATGGGATCCATTGGGTAAATATTTTCTATTGGATAATAATTTTTTACCGAAAATGATATCTAATGATTAGGTTCATTCGTAAACTTCCACCGATGATTCCGACCATATTGCCTATCCAAGCCACGGACAAAACTTTTCCAATTCTTAACCAAATATCGTTTTTTTGCCGGATTACAAGCGAATCGCCTAATCAGCGAGAAAATAAACTTCAGATATGAGCTCAGCAAGTATTAATTGACCCCTAAGAACTCCTACACCAAATTTGAATAAAATATCTCAACTCCTTCGAGAGCTATCGTACTAGGAAACGGACGAACGGACGGACAGACTTTAGGAAGTCATAGGTACCCGATGAAAAATGTGTAGCTTGCGTAGTTGTATGACAGTTGTACGAAAAAGTTGCCTGTGAAAACTATCATTTAATGTGCCTCAGACTGGGCCAATCTCAAGCAGTAGTATCCAGTAGCATCCAGTCCTACTAATAGTAGCATACAATAGAATGCAGGAACACGGTAGCCTTGAAGTAGAAGCATGTAGTAGGTAGTAGCATCAGTCGTACTGCATGCACTTTTTCGTACAACTTCATACTACTATTTAGAGATACATTTAGCATGGGCTACCCCGTCATCAACGTTTTCGGATCTCTAAACTAAGCCAATACTCACGATTTCTAACTGATGAGGGGCCACGGGCGCTTCAATGTGATTGGTCAGTTGGGCCAATCGGGGAGGCATGGTCTCTGGCATGGTCTGTTGTGGGCGCGGCGAAGGAGTAGGAGGTGGCTCTACTGATTCCTGTCTACTCACTGGTGTTTCGGATTTACATGAGGGGGAGTTCTGGCCATCGGGGGAGTCGAAGAGGCGTGGCCTACCGCGTTTCCTTTTAGAGGGTGGGCATTCGTAGGGACTCAGGGGGTACTGACCGAGTGAGCCACCTAAAGAAAAATAATGTGTCTTAAACATACCGTAAAACGAGCAAAGCAAAACAAACTGATTCACGTCTACACATCAATGTTCACTAAAGCGTTAGTCGTTCCAGGGTTGCCACATTTCACACGATAGTGTGAATTGTCACTCTATTATGTTTTTGTCACCCTTGTCCTGCATATGACATAAAAATCACTCCATTTCAGAAAACGGCCAAATGTGTAATTTTTGCCGCAGGGATTCCGACCGGAAATGAATATTTCACATTTTTTAATGAAAATAAGATTAAGATTTTCCATTTTTGCAGCGGTGATTCCAATGGCTATTTCACGATTTGTCATGACAATAAATTTTCACTCTCAGTTTTGGGCCACAAATCAATCTCTAAATATTTCTGATATGGCAACTCTGGTTCCAGTTTCCCACCTTGTGCATAGATTTCAGTTTAATTCTTCGGCAGAAAACAGATCAGCTCTTCTGTACTAACTTTCGTACTCAACCTCAACTCCCGAAGCTCACTGTATATTGCGCGCAAACCAAACCAACATTGCCAACAGATTTAGCTCTGATTTGTTACCTGCGACTGAGCCAATCACAAATGACGCGAAAGGCGGGGCTTTATTGTGAAAAGACTCTCCATGAGAAGACTCGATTTTGCTGGAGAGCAAACGCCTGCACACGACTGTGAAAGATAAGCCGAAAATAGGCAGACTGGTGGTGCCGCTTCTTCTTGAGAAGGAAGTAGGCAAAGTGGCAATTTTCCTGCACTTTTTGCTTCACATACACATACCCTTTGTGTACACACACGCTTATTCTTCCACTTGTTACTAGATACCCACTGTACATCAGACACTATTGTACAGTCAAGTCTGCGAATGAAGTTGCGTCCAGTTATCCTCTTATCGAGTATATATCCGTCAGTAGGTAAATGAGCTAATACGGATACCCAGCTAATCGCTTGTACTATACGTAGCGTAGGGATTATTTGGGACTGGGAGATTCTTTTGGGATTGTCTTTTTTTATTTAAGCGGGGGGAGGGGGGGGGGGTTGATACGGAGGGTTTTTGATCGGGGGGTTTTGATACCGGAGGGGGGGGGGGGGGTCGCCGGGGGGTTTCGCCTGAATCCAGGGTTGGGTGCTCCCGGTCTGGAATTCCTGCCCGGGCACCATCGTCGCTTCCATATGGAAAAGTTGCATTTTTCAACTTGATGAAAGTGCCGGAAATCCGATCGTGTGTTCGCACTATAAGCAAGTTTTCGTCGAAGAACCCTTCCCTCTTGGCAAAGGAAGTCTTAAACTCAATACTTAGGTTCCCGAATAGCGATTTTTTTGTATTGCGTAATCTTTCAAACTTCTGGTAGCTGTACCTGATTTTCAATACTGAGAATCAACAACAACAACAAATTGCCTGCTGTCAGTAAACGAACTTGCTAGGCTGGTAGGCCTATTTCACGTACTCTTCCGAACTTATTTTGCAGCAAGGCATTTAATAACGTCTTTGACTTCCAGTCCTTCACGATTCTATAGTAGGAAAAACCGTAATATTGATGAAATCCAAACTGCGCGGTCTAACTGCGAAATTTGTATACTGCGTCTTGCATTATTTTTCTCTTTTTCATCCATACTCCAACCATTATTAATTTATTCCAGCAATGTTTTCAACGGATACGTCAGCTAAGATTCTTTATAAGCGATATTTCGGCCCTTCTTGGCAAGGGTCCTCGTCAGGCTTTCAGTCCTCTTGTTCAACTTCGGGAAAGGAGACAAACCTGTAATCCTGTAAAACCTGTAAAATTGATAACAGGTTTGTTTCTTTTCCCGAAGTTGAACAAGAGGACTGAAAGCCTGACGAGGACCCTTGCCAAGAAGGGCCGAAATATCGCTTATGAAGAATCTTAGCTGACGTATCCGTTGAAAACATTGCTGGAATAAATGTTTCAAAGTCAGCTTGGGCTCAAAGAATATTCATTATTAATTGTATTTAAGACGGAGAATAAAAAATTAGTTTTACCAGCGGTCCAGCCAGAGGTGATGCGTATTAGGATATAAAATACCTGAGCAAATTGCACTAGAGTAGTGCCAAGACGTATGCTTTCCATGCTTGGCAAACGGGCCATAATCGTAGCGCCGCCCATTACACTTGCGGTATTTAAAGCGAAACAAATTTGTGGGTTTAAAAGTATCTAGTAAAGCTAAGATGTAGTCTGTAAACATCGAGGAAACAGCAGTGATTGGGCGAATCCGATCATGAAAGGATTCGAATCCGAATCCAGGGCTAGGTACGACTCCGATTCCGAATCCACCATTTCTTGGTAAGGATTCGAATCCAGAATCGAATCCGGATTCGAATCCGACCTTAAAGGACCCCTCTTGCTTGTTCTGCCTATTATAGTATACTTAGCTCTCATATAGAGTTATAATCTTCTAAAATCCCCACCTTTCTCCATTGTTTCATTTCGTAACTACGAATTTTTAACGCTGTTTCGGCCTTGCCGAGTTTTCACGTCAACCAACGAAAAGTTTGCCGGAAACTTCATTGTTTGCTGACAACTGTTTACACATAAGGATGGGACAATCTTCAGTTTATTACTTCTTTTATTTGCTTAGTTTTCTCACTTTTTAACCAAGGCACGTTCAGTTTTCAAATATTTTGCGCCCAGCCGCCGCGTCGGAGAGAAGGAAGGCTGGATATAATCGGCAAGCGCTAAAAAGACAATCGGTAATTTCAGGTGGAAAGTAAAGGTATTTCCGAAAACGTCTTTTCTTATCTATTTTATAGGGAAAAGATCATTTCTAGTGAGAGTTGTGCTTTAGCAAAAATCAAATCATGTAAATAGGCTATGGTTTAAAAATCAGAGGTGACAAACGACACTGATATCTAAGGTAATATCTAAGGTATCAGATAACGTGATAGATTACTGAGGATGGTTGGAGGTGGAGACCAAAAAGTTGGATTGCCTAAGGTAAACTATGTAAAAATTGGGAAAACGGAAACTGGAAGGATGAAGTCTATGAATTCGAGCGGATTCGAAAAATTGGGGGCTTGGAATCCGAGTCCGAATCCGAATCCAGCCTGACAAGCAGAAGATTTGATTCCGGCCAAAAGGATGAATCCTGGATTCAAATCCGAATCCGGATTCGGATTCGCCCATCTCTGGGAAACAGGGGTTTCTATCTTTTTTGGGATCCCAAAACGTAAGTGGAGGGATACCTATGACATCGCAAAAGTTGTCCGTCTGTCCGTCCGTCCGTCCGTCCGTCCGTCTGTAAGCACGATAACTCTCGAAGGGAATGAGATATTTTGATGAAACTTGGTGAGAAGGTTCGTTGGGTCGTCGGACCAGTCAAGTTCGTAGATGGGCTTTGTAGCTCTACATTTAGGGGTGGGGGAGGGGATTGAAATTAAGGGACAAACAAAATATTTTGAAACAGCTAATGTGATAGTCGATTATGGGGTAAGAAGACATGCTGAACACGATGGTGAAAACCATTTTGTCATCGGACAAGTAGTTCGCCCGGAATCCGGCCAAAACCGGAAAGTTTGTTGAAAGTAAGTTTTATTTGAAGTTGATTAGATGTTCGATTTAGGGGTAGGAAGACATGCTGAAGACGATGGTGAAAATTATTTTCTCGACGGACAAGTATTTCGCCCGGAATCCGGCCCAAACCGGAAAGTTTGTTGAAAGTAAAAGTTTTATTTGAAATTGATTAGATGTTCGATTTCGGGGTAGGAAGACATGCTGAAGACGATGGTGAAAACTATTTTCTCGATGGACAAGTATTTCGCCCGGAATCCGGCCCAAACCGGAAAGTTTGTTGAAAGTAAAAGTTTTATTTGAAGTTGATTAAATGTTCGATTTAGAGGTAGGGAGACATGCTGAAGACGATGGTGAAAACTATTTTCTCGACGGACAAGTATTTCGACCGGAATCCGGCCCAAACCGGAAAGTTTGTCAAAATTAAAAGTTTAATTTGGAGTTGATTGGATGTTCGATTTAGGGCAAGAAGACATGCTGAACACTTATGTGAAAACAAGTTTCTACCCGGACATGTAGTTCGTCCGGAATCCGGCCAAAACCGGAAAACTGTTGGAAGTCAAAGTTTTATTTCTAGCTGATTAGATAAGCGATTTAGGGGTAAGAAGAGATGCTGAGTCCCTGTGTGACAATCGTATTTTACCCGGACATATAGTTCGACCGAAATCCGGCTGGAATCGGAAAATTTGTTATAAGCTAAATTTCTATCTGAAGTTGATTAGATGTTCATTACTGGGGAAAGAAGATACCCTGATTTCGTCTTTGAGCTTTCTTTTTTCGCCGGACAAGTAGTTCTGGAGTTCGGCCGGAACCGGGAAATTGGCAGAAGTGGCAGGAAGTTTTCGTCAAAACAGATATGACTTATAGGGGTAAACACACATGCTGAATCCAAATCTGAACTTGGTTTTCTCAGGTGATTAGCTATTTGGCCTTAATCTGTTTCTGAATTTTAATTGTAAAAATGTTCAAGGAGTCTGGCGAAGACTGGATCTGGCTAAGACAAGACCCAGTTGTCTGGATCAGATATTGAATTTTTGGGATCCCATCGAAACCTTTGGTCTTGTTTTTGCTGTGTTCAGACTAGTATTACTAGGAAGTTACTGGGGCCAGCGCTGGTGCACGACTGATTGAGTTTCGGTACGGACATTCTCTATCGCTAGTGGTGCTAGTGTCTCTGCTATTCGAGTGTGTGTCACTTTTTTGCAGAGCAAAATAACACTAGGGATTAGCACCAGGACTTGACAAAATTGACACACACTCGAATACAGAACGTCCCTAGTGAAACTCATTCAGTCGTTCACCAACGCTGGCTCCGATAATTTCATATTCTGGACATTGCAAAAAACTGATACAGCCTCCATTGTTTCCTTTGGTGTGTGCCGACCGCACCTTTGCTGTACTAGAAATTTATAACCTCGAAATTTGTCTCGCTTTAAATGCCGTAAGCGTAGTGGGTGGGGCTACGAGAATGGCAAGTTTACAAAGCATGGAAAGCACGCTTTGAGCTACTCCCTAGTGTTATTTTACTCTGCTTCAAGTCATACTTCAAGTATTTTGGTTTTTAATGTCTCGTCTGGTGGACATAATTACAGATCCTAGCACGGGCACCAACTAGCCACTTACTGTGCACCACCTATCCAGTTAGCAATTCCTTGCTAAACAAGACCAAAGGCTTCGATGGGATCCCAAAAATTTAATATTTGATCCAGACAATCGGGTCTTAGAGAGGTCCAGTCTTCGCCAGACTCCTTGAGCACTTTACTAATAACATTTAGAACAAGACCAAAGGTGTCGATGGGATCCCAAAAATCTAATATTTGATTCAGACAATCGAGTCTTGTCTTCGCCAGATCCAGTCTTGGACAGGCTAATTATCAGAGAAAACCAAGTTCAGATATACCTCTATAAACCATATATATTTTGACGATACTGACCGGGACTTCCTGCCGATTTCCGAGCGAAGTACTAGCCCAGCAAACAAAAAAAATACAGAAACAAAACCAGCGTATCTCCTTATCCCTATAAAGAACATCTAATCAACTTTGAATAAAAGTTTGACTTAAAAAAAAATCCGGTTACAACCGGATTCCGGAAAAATTATATGTCCGGGTAAAAAAACATCGTCATAAACCGACTCAGCCTCCCTTCTTACCCCTTAATCTGTCATCTACTCGAACTTTTGCTTTTAACAAATTTTCCGGTTTTGGCCGGATTCCGGGCGAACTACTTGTCCGTCAAGAAAATGATTTTCACCATCGTCTTCAGCATGTCTTCCTACCCCTAAATCGAACATATAATCAACTTCAAATAAAACTTTCACTTTTAACAAACTTTCCGGTTTTGGCCGGATTCCGGGCGAACTACTCGCCCGATGACAAAATGATTTTCCCCATCGTGCTCAGCATGTCTTCTTACCCCATAATCGACTATCAAACTATCAACTCGAAATAAAACTTCTAATTTTAACAAACTTTCCGGTTTCGGCCGGATTCCGGGCGTACTACTTATCCTTCGAGAAAATGGTTTTCACCATCGTCTTCAGCATGTCTTCCTACCCCTAAATCGAACATCTAATCAACTTCAAATAAAACTTTTACTTTTAACAAACTTTCCGGTTTTGGCCGGATTCCGGGCGAACTACTCGTCCGATGACAAAATAGTTTTCACCATCATGCTCAGCATGTCTTCTTACCCCATAATTGACTATCACATTAGCTGTTTCAAAATATTTTGTTTGCCCCTTAATTTAAACCCCCTCCCCCACCCCTAAATGTAGGGCTACATAGCCCATCTACGAACTTGACTGGTCCGACGACCCAACGAATCCTCACACCAAGTTTCATCAAAATATCTCACTCCCTTCGAGAGTTATCGTGCTTACAGACGGACGGACGGACGGACGGACGGACGGACGGACGGACGGACGGACGGACGGACGGACGGACGGACGGACGGACGGACGGACAGACGGACAACTTTTGCGATGTCATAGGTATCCCTCCACTTACGTTTTGGGATCCCAAAAAGATTAAGGCAAATGGTAATAATCTGAGAAGACCAAGTTCAAATATGGATTCACCATGTGTGTTTACCCCTACAGTCTGCGTCATATCTACTTTGACGATAGTTCCGGCCTTACTTCTGCCAAATTTCCGGTTTCAGCCGGATTCCAGACGAACTACTTGTTATGCAAAAAATTTAAGTTCAAAAACGGATTTAGCTTATCTCTTTACCCCTAAATCCAGCCTCTAATTAACTTGAGATAAAACTTCAACTTTTAACAAATAATCCGATTTCAGCCGAATTCGTGGCGAACTATGTGTCCCGGTAGAAAATGATTGTCATAGACGAATTCAGCATCTCTTCTTACCGATTGAACACCTGATGAAATCCATATAAAACTTTTACTTTTAACAAATTTCCCGGTTTCGGCCGGATTCCGGGCCATCTACTTGTCCGCCGAGAAAAAAAAATTTCAAATTCGGATTCAATATGTTTCCCTATCCTTAAATCGAATCTCTAATCAACTTCAGATTAAACTTTTATTTTTGACAAATTTTCCGGTTTTGGCCGGATTTCTGGCGATCTACTTGTCCGAAGAGAAAATCGTTCTAACATTCGGATTCAGCAAGTCTTCTTACCCCCAAATCGGACATCCAATCAACTTCAGATAAAACTTGTACTTTTAGCAAACTTTCCGGTTTTGACCGGATTCATGGTGAACTACTTGGCCGGCGAGAAAATGGTTTTCATATTCGTGTTCAGCATGTCGTCTTAACCCTTAATCGACTATCTCATTAGCTTTTAAAACATATTTTTGTCGCCCCTTAATTTGAAACCCCTCCCCCTACCCCTAAATATGCAGCTATCGGGCCCATCTACGAACTTGACCTTTCCCGTGACTTGAAGAATACTCACACCACCTCAATCAAACTATCTCATTCCCTTCGAGAGTTATCGTGCTGACAGACGGACGGACGGACAGACGGACAACTTTTGCGATGTCATAGGTATCCCTCCACTTACGTTTTGGGATCCCAAAAACAAAATGGAATAACAAGCAACTGACCGAAGCGGGTTTACTTCGTGGGTCTAGGCAAACCACCGGTTACCCCTCGTGATACCCCCGGTAACCCCCTTCCAAATGCAATTATATAGAAAATTAGAAAATCTTATAAAATACTTCAGTTTCGACTGCAAGCGCTTAAAGGACCCCTTGCACTATTTACTATTCAACTTACAGTATTTTAAAATATCTGAATAATTTAAAACTAGGCTGTGCTTTCGACACACAACCCATGGTTTTGGCTTTCCGACACCCTTTGACTTGTAGCGAAGATAGCGAAACAATTTCCGTAACCAGTTTTTATGATGGAAAAACTTCTCGCAGACCACCGTCGACAGCGTGATACACATCGAAGGTACCAAAACACGGCAACTGAGAAATCATCGTGGCTTTGTTAGAGCTGTTAGAATGTACCCTACGATATTGGGGTTCTCCGGGTTTAGAAATATGCGGAGTGATTATGGAAGTAGGTTTCGTTAGTATTATCGGTAAGACAGGTCCTTTAAGGATTTTGTCTAGACGCGCGACGAGTTCAATGTAAACGCGTGACTCGCTCGCCGCTGTATAATAAACTGTTCATAAAATTTTCCAGCACGTCCAGACATGTCCGATGAGGGACAACTGACTGCCCGATGAAAAATTTTCGAAAATTAGTCGTATTGAGTTGTACGAAAAAGTAGCATGCGTATTTGCTGCCACTGCATGCTACTACTAGCAAACTGGATGCTACTACAGCAAGAGTGGATGCTATCGGCAAGGCCGTATCCAGGGGGGGGGGGGGGGGTAGGGGGTTGACCCCCCCCCCCCCCCCCGAAACAAGCAAAAATCATCATTTGTATAGGCTTTTCCATCTGATCTATGTCTTTTTTGTATTTTTTTTGTCCGACCGACAGGCAAACCCACCCACCCGAAAGGCAATCCCCCCCCCCCCCCGAAATAAATTCCTGGATACGGGCCTGGCTATCGGATACTACTACTTAAGATTAACCCAGTCGGAGGCATGTTAAATCAAAGCATTCCATAATACTACATATTAATACATGCAACTTTTTCGTACAACTACACAGAGAAAGAATTTTTCATCGGGTGTGGAGTCGCCAGGAGGGGGGGGGGGGGGATACTGGAGACTTTTGATTTTTTGGCGCGGTTGTTTTAGCGGGGGGGGGGGCGGAACCCGTACTTAGTGAGGTCCGTCGTCTGAACCTCAATAAAATTTGCGGAAGTACAAAAGGTAAGTACGAAAAGGTAAGAACCACCTACCCAAGGCTGCAGCCAATTCAGGATGAGTTTGTGGCATCGAATGTGCAGTATTTGGTGCAGGGGTAGACACGGTAGGGAGACTTAGGGGTGGACTGGGTGTCTGGTTTTGCTCGTCGGAAACTTCGGCAAGTCCTTTGACCTGAAACACAAATTAAGAGTGAAAAATCAGGATTCACTGAGTAAGCTACGAATACTTTAAAGGACCCCTCTTGCTTATTCTGCCTTTTATAATATACTTGGCTCCCATATGGGATTTTTAGCTTCTAAAATCCCCACCTTTCTCCATTGTTTCCTTTCGGAACTACGAATCTTTAGCGCTTTTTCAGCCTTGCCGAGTTTTCCCGTCACCCAACGAAAAAGTGCCGGAATCTTCATTGTCCGCTGACAAAACTTTCACACATAACGATGTGACAATCTTCTGTTTATTACTTCTTTTATTTGCTTAGTTTTCCCACTTTTTAACAAAGGCATGTTTAGTTTTCAAATCTTTTGCGCCCAGCCGCCGCGTCGGAGAGCAGGAAGGCTGGATATAATCGACAAGCGCTAACAAGAGAATCGCTTGTTTCAGGGGGAAAGTAGTGGTAATTTTTTAAAACGTTTTTTCTGATCCATTTTATAGGGAAAAGATCATTTCTAGTAAGAGTTGTGCTTTAACAGAGCGAATATGGTGAAAAGAAAGAATGAGACAAAATATGAACGAATTAGAACCAACTTAAAAAACAAAATTTGGGAAAATATTTGAACAAAGAATAAACTTATTGCAACAAAAATGAATGTTATAATGCTATGTTTCAGGGTTAAGAAAGGGGAAGAGGGTTAGTTTATGGGGGTTTTAGGTAATAAGAAAAGATTTTGATAAGTGAAAGATTTTTGAGGTGGTAGTATTTGCGCATTTCTTTTTTTGTCTGGTGTTTATTTTAATGGATCACCATGGCCCGATAGTTTTTTTGTGTTTAAATATATCATATCATACCATATGACTGTGGGTGATGTATATACGGACTACGGTGAAACAAATATAAAAGAAGACAAAAACAAATGATTAAGAAAGAACTAGTTGAGGTATGCTTCTTTCAACGCTAGTTAACCTTCAATCCCAAAGCCAACTGAAAGACAAAAATGTTCCTCTGCCGGGACTAGAACCCAGGACCATCCATTCAAAAGCGACTGCTCTACCAATTGAGTTACCGGGGCTTGTGAGCTGAGCTCGTAGCACCGGTTTGGTAAGAAAACCAAACGAAGCATCACTAACCAATAATGACACAAAGCTTGAGTGCTTGAATAGTAGCCTACCATTTTCGGGATCCCAAAACGTAAGTGGAGGCAGGGGCGTCATGACTGGGGGGGAGGGGCCCCCCCCCAATACTGTCGACCAGTCGGTAAAAAATAACCAAATAACCATTTTTCGTCAATCAGTTGATTTTTTTTTTCATGAAAATAGTCGGTTTTTCTGAAAATTGGTTGATTTTTCGTCAAAATAATCGGTTTTTAGTAGGGTGTTCCTTGGAACAATCCACTATTGCGAGCGCTGTAGCAGCTTTCGGTTTTCGGTTTCCGGTTTTCACCGTATTTTGTGGAGCTCATAACTCGTGAACCAGTGCAAGGATCAAGTTCAAACTTGGTATACTAGTGGGACTGCGGTCTAGTTGTGCCTTTTGGGGGACCTCCGACCCCCACCCGGTTCAGGGGCAAATGGGCCCAGATTGCCCAGTGAATAATGTTCATAACTTGACCAGACTGGACACAGGACGATGAAATTCGTTGTACATGTACATTTTAGGGCCGGGAAATCGCTTTGAAAGTTGCACCTCACCCACCCTCCGCGTTCATGGGCAACTGGGCCCAGATTGCCCAGGAGTAAAGTTCGTTACCCGTGACAGGAATCAACAGGTATCAAGTTCACACTTGGTATACTAGTGGGGTATTGGGGTCTAGTTGTGCCTTTTCGGGTCCCCCCCCCCACCTCAACCCGGTTCAGGGGCAAATGGGCCCAGATTGTCCAGTGAATAATGTTCATAACTTGACCAGAGCTGGACACAGGAAGATGAAATTCCTTGTACATGTAGATCCTGGGGCTGGGAAATTGCTTTGAAAGTTGCACCTTCCCCACCCACCACATTCATGGGCAACTGGGCCCAGATTGCCTAGGAGTAAAGTTCGTTACCCGTGACAGGAATCGATAGGTATCAAGTTGAAACTTGGTAGGATTGTGAGCATTGGGGTCTCTTTTTACTTTTTGCGAATCCCAAACACCAGCCACACTTGGTTTTGGGGCAATTGGTCCCAGATGGCCCATTTTTTAATGTTTTTAACTTGACAATAACTGGAAATAAGGCAATGAAATTCCTTTGTGCTTTTGGATCATAGGGGTTGAAGAGAGAGTTGAACCACCACCACTCTCCCCGTTCATGAAAGTGGGCCCAAACTGCCCACGAAAAAAGTGTTTTGACCCGTGACTGGAATCAAACTCTAAGCTGCTATACCTGAGGGAAAAGAGGTGTAAATACGCATTTGATGGGTCACGACTCCCGCCCCCGCTGCCATTCATGGGCAGCTGGGCCCAGATTTCCCTTGAGTTAACTTTGTCTTTGACAGGTCTCAAGTCCAATTCTTGTATATTTGGGGAGAAATATCTATGGATGAGGATTTGGAGTGACAGCAACAAATAAGACGACGCGACGTGCAGTAATCTTCAATGAACAGTTGAAAACTATACTGTTTTGTCATATGATCTAAGAAAAGCCGTTTTTAATGAGTTGTGAAAAGGAGGGTATTAGGCTGCTACGATTTGGTTTATTGCACTTGTTATTACCTTGCTAATGAAAGAGGTTCAAAGGATGGGACTGGCTGACAGACCATTCTCAGTGTTCGAAGTCAAGCTATTCGTGCAAGATCTTCAAAATTTTCTATGGATTTACTGGCGGTCTGTTAACTTTTAAAGCTTTCAAAGTTGGATGATTACAAATTAGGTTATTTCAATACTTGTTTGGTTATTGGGGATGAGAAATGTCTTGGTTCTAAAGCTATTTGTATATAAATGAGATAAACATTTTACTTTTACACTCCACGTCTGAGCGCTTGCGAACTTGTTCTGAAAATCAGTGGATTTTTCTGAAAATCAGTGGATTTTTCTGAAAATCAGTGGATTTTTCTGAAAATCAGTCGATTTTTTTCAAAAATGTCATTTTTGCTGTTGAAAACAGTCCTTTTTTCTGCAGAAAAAGTCGGTTGAAATTTCCAGCCAGTCGGTAAATTCCTTGCCCCCCCCCCCCTCCAAACACTTTGGCTAGTAACGCCTCTGAGTGGAGGGATACCTGTGGCATCGCAAAAGTTGGCCGTCTGTGAGCACGATAACTCTCGAAGGGAATGAGATATTTTGACGAACTTGGTGTGAGGATCATTTGGGTCAAGGGACGGCCTCTGTAGCCCTACATTTAGGGGTGCGGGAGGGGGTTCAAATTAATCGGCAAACAAAATGTGTTTATACAGCTAATGAGATAGTCGATTAAGGGTAAGAGGACATGCTGAACAACGATTATGAAACCCTTTCCTCGCCCGACAAGTAGTTCGCCCGGAATCCGGCCAAAACCGGAAAGTTTCTTAAAATTAAAAGTTTGTATTTGAAGTTAATTAGATGTTCGATTTGGAGATAAGAAGACATGCTGAACAGTTATATGAAAATACTACCCGGACAAGTAGTTCACCGGGAATCCGGCCAAAACGGGAAAATTTGTTAAAAGCGAAAGTTGTATTTGTAGTTGATTAGATGTCCGATTTACGGGTTACAAGAAATGATGAATCCGTATATGGCAATCATTTTGTATCCGGAAATATAGTTCGCCCGGAATCCGGCCAAAACCCGAAAATTTGTTCAAAGCAAAAGTTCTATTTGAAGTTGATTAGATGCCCGATTTAGGTATGCTGAATCCGTATATGACAATTATTTTTTAACCGGACATATGGTTCGCCCGGAATCCGGCTGAAACTGGAAAATTTGTTGTAACTTAAATTTTCATTTGAAGTTGATTAGATGTTAGATATAGGGGTAAGGAAATACGCTGAATTCGTTTTTGAGCTTTATTTTTTCGCCGGTAAGGCAGGAAGTTTTGATCGTTTTCGTCAAAACAAATATCCCTGATAGGGGTGCTGAATCCATACCGGAACTTGACTTTCTCAGATGATTCGCTATTTGGCCTTAATCTGTTTCTAAATTTCAATAGTAAAAATGTTCAAGGAATCTGGCGAAGACTGGATCTGGCAAGACCCAATCCTCTCGATCAAATATTGAATGTTTGGGACCCCATCGAAACCTTTGGTCTTGTTAACCAATTGTCGTGACAAAAGTGAAATACCTATCAGCCAAGGTGGCTAACTAAACTTAACACTCGAATGCGTGGTTTGGGTCTTAATTTTACTATTTAGCTCAAAACTACACTTTTACATAAAATCACAGTTTCATATGTATACTTAAATATCATAATACATTTTGTTATTTTTATTATATTTGTGTGCTCAATTAAATAAAAGCAGAGACGAAGAGTTTGAACAAATGATAAGCTTATTGCATGAGTTCTGTGATGTCCCATGATCTAACCAACTGGGTATTAGCAAACGGAGCACACGCAAGGCACGATTTTTTTGTGGTTGAAACCAAACAAAATGTCTGGCGATTCTTGAAATGTTGAAGTGTAAAACTGTTCGAGTTGTGAGAGCTTAACTCGGCCCCCTTGTCTTTTGCCCCGGTGTTTGCACTGTAGGCAGAGCTGGGGGACTTGGACTCTGAACGTGTCTCGAGACGCCTTTTTCAAGGACTCGGACTCGTCTTTCACAGAGCTGTGGACTCGGGACTCGTCTCGAGATTTTCAAGGACTCGGACTTGTCTCGGACTCGGATTTCCTGGCTGGACTTGCAGTAGCTCTGACTGTAGGCTAGCTTACCTGCCCTAAAAAGAAGTTAAAGGACCCGTCATAATTACAATGCCAACCCAACCTACTTCCGTATTTACATACATTAATCCTTTAGTCCGGAGACCTAAATTTCATGTTTCATTCTAAACCGCTACCAATGACATCTCATTGATTTTCACCCTTGTCGCGTTTCACTATTTTCCATGCGCATCATGCTCCTGATGAATATTCAAGTTCGAGTTTTTATTTTATGACACAAAACTACAAATACATAAACCGAGACCACAGCACTGTGGAGAATACAAATTCGAACATTTAATGCTTGTTAATAATTTTACCTTAATGACAACAGCTATTTACCCTATAAATCTATAGCAAATCTAACAAATCTATTTTGACCTGTATAATATAACCTGCTTTCCACCAAATACACCCCGCCCCCCCATCTCTTCTGAAAAAAAAAGACATACCATTTGACATGAGTAAGCGAGAAAGTGTACAGCAGAAACCAACCACACACGAAACAATCAATCAACTAGCCATCCACACTATATTAAACAATCAAGTACTTAGATAATAAATTTCATGATAAATTATATTTTAAACACAATCAGTAGTCCTTTAAGTCGGGACCTGACAAGCGATGGGCTTTCTTCCAGCCATTCTGAAACAACAATTTTATGTTTTTCCCACACAGATGGTAATGTGTATCGCAAGGAAAATGTAGATTTTTTCACACCTAATTTTGGGGAGCCGAAGGTTAGTGTTCGATCTCGTTGACATATGAGATGACGGCGACACAGATATCAGGTCCATGTGAGAAACACATGATGAATATTCTTTGAGACTGGCTTTGAAACATATACTCAAACAATAGTTGCGTTTTTGATTGCCGTTCCTGATCTCAGTTCTTCTTATTTCTCGTTTTCGATCATCTTCCGAGTTCGCAGTCTGTTCAACTATCGTTTTTGCTGAAACGGAGACCGTCTCAGTTCTCGGTTCTACAACACCTGCGAGTGAAACGGCGAACTGTGACGCAGACGCAGTTCTCGGCCCGAGTTCGCCTGTCATGAATAAATTAACCCCCAAAAATTGAAAGTCCCGGATAGTGTGTTTGGAAATAGATGATTACAACTTGTATGTTTTGAATGCAGGAATGGCCTTTTCACTGTCAAATGTAACTACCCTTTACTGACTTATTTAGGCGATTTTATAAATGAGATGCCGGGATGCTTATTTTCCGTTTTTATTCACCTGCGTCTTGAAACGGCGAAGGCGTCAGGCGAACTGAGTGTAAAAACAGAAATTAAGCTGCAACGGTGAACTACTTACACAGGCGATCAAAAACGCAACTAATGTTTACAACGGATATACGTCAGCTACGATTCTTCATCATCTATATTTCGGCCCTTCTTGGCAAAGGTCCTCAGGGGATTACAGGTTTGTTTCCTTCCCCGACGTTGACCCAGAAGATTGACAGCCTGACGAGGACCCTTGCCAAGAAGGGCCGAAATATAGCTGATGAGGAATCGTAGCTGACGTATATCCCTTGTAAACATTGCTTGAATATAAAAATATGATGGAAGCAGATGGCGACCTATATTTATTTTAAAAATGAACACTAGCAGGAATAACAAATGTTGCACTGGAAGAATATGAAGGAGGATATACTGTTTCTGTCACAGACTTCCCCTGTTATTTACTTGGGGCAGGGATATATCTTTTTGAATTCGCAAAGCTTTGTTTTAAGAATCTGGAGCGAAGACAAATGAGATCAAAAGTATTCAAATAAACATTAGATACATACTCTAGGTGTGACTGATTCAGGTATTATGATGATGATTTATAACCCCTCAAAACAAGCACAAAGCACGAAGACGGAGGAAAGAATAGAGAAAAAAAGAAAAAGAAAGGAGAATACTAAAGAGAATTAACCTACATACATACACAATATAACTTTTACCCTAAAACTAAACCTAAGAAGGTTTTCCAGTTGTGGTCAATATTTTGTCTATATGTTTCTTTTTGTTTCTCCACTGCATTATACTATTGATGTGTAAAATTCTCTGAATTGTGCCGTGTTCTTGCTAGAAGTAAATGGACCTGGAAAAAGGCTTATAACACCCAAAGCCGTGTATAATCTGTTCAAAGCAGCGCCTAGTTTTACAGTATTTAACTAGTTTCTGGATGTTGTAACATACAACAGTAAATAGTGTGAGGTGTGCTTTAAGAAAACATAAGACTTACTTTTAAATTCTCTGCGGTTCTGAGTAACGATTCCAGCTTCTCTTGAGTGACACTAATTTCCCCTTTGTACATAAACTCAACGATAGCAGAAAGGTCAGTAAAAGTCACATCTTTCAAAATGATAACTGGGCTTCCACTCCTGTCGCCATAGTCCGCCAGCAGAGCTTCGAAATAGGCACTACAGGCTGATAACACCACCTAGAAAATCAGGAAACTTTAGTTCTTCAATATCGATAGCTTTCAATAAATCTGGTATCACCCATGTTCTTCAAAAAAGATGAGATCGTCTTACTACAAATATACGAAGGACCTGCTCCGTTTGTCAAAATATGCCATAACATACGTTATCGGAGAGATCAAAATCCAAGAGACAAGTGTTACCCTTTTGGATGTTTCCTCGTCGCTTTCAACAATCATGGACGCCCAACCAGCGCATGACGTTATCCACTGCTTCCTAGCCGAAGATTGAAAATTGTGTGTCTGTTCTTTTATGTGTTTTTTTATTTTATTTCACTTACTCCACTTTTTAAAAATGGCAGGTTACAAATAATTACTTAATTACTTAGTATCGAAGTTTTCCGGCTCCGAGTCTGAACCTTCGTTGGGGCGCTCTCAACAATAGAGGGAACCAGTGGTCCTATTTGTTTGTTGTTTGTTCAACCGAGGGGCAGTTCGAGGGGCGCGGGGGTGACCCCCCCCCCCCTCCACATGCTCCAGAAAATCTACTTTCAGTCGTATGTTTTGAGCTTGTCTGTATGACAGTCGTATCTTTTGAGCTTACAAAATGACATACAGGCAGTTACCAAACGTGAATTTCACACATAAATCACATTTTTTAGTCGTGTGACTACGAAGAAATTTCTAGTCGTTTGTTTTCACATTCACAGTTCTGTGTTTTGAGTTTTCCAGAATGACTGTCGTATGTTTGAGCTTGCCAGAATGACGTCAACCGCGCATTTCGCCTGAAAAGACCCGTTTCTTGTCGTAGTTTACGAAGGGATTTCTAGTCGTAAATTAGAGACAGTCGTAAGTTTTGAGCTTGCCAGATAAAAGCAGACAATCGTGCACTTCGCCTTCAAATGACCTGTTTCTAGTCGTATTGTTACATAGAGATTTTAGTCGTATCTTTTAAGCTTGTCAAATTCGTAGTTTTGTGTTCTCTCAGTGGTCGGGACCTTTTCTCGTCATAACTGAAAACAAACAGTCACTTTAAGTTTTCAGCAAAAAAGAAATTAATCAAAACGAACTGCCATTGGCCCAGTCGGTGAACAACCACTCCCGAGTGGTGATTAACTTTGACTGACTAATCATGGTCTTTAATTCCGCCTTTGGATTGAGAAGGGCGCTAACTCAGGGGTGGCAAAGGAGTTCGCGACATCAGTTTGTCAGAATCACACACAGCCGTATGTCTTAACTTTCCAGAATGACATCAACCGTGAATTTTTCCTGAAAATGACCCGTTTTTTCTTGTATTTTACGAAGAGATTTTCTAGTCGTATATTAGAGACAGTCGTAAGTTTTCAGCTAGCCATGTGAGGCAGTTAGGTGGATTTCGACAGCAAATGACCTATTTGTGGTTGTATGGTTGTATAGAGATTTTGTATAAGTTATTATGTTACGAAATACCGTGTGTTTTGAGCTTGTTAGATGAATGAATGAATTTATTCCCAATAAAGCCCAAGGGCCATGGCGGGAAACATAACACAATAACAACAAGAGCTACGAGCTCATATGGCACTTGTTACGAGTAGGCACGGCTCGGTTATGTCAATGATATATCTAGTGTTTGCTAGGTGTCTTCCCACCAAGTTTCATCTCGATCCCTCCACTCATAGCGTTTTCCAATATTTCCGGTTCTCCCCTCCAGCTCCCCCCAAAAGTCACCGGATCCGGTCCGGATTTTAAGTGGGTCGTCTGAGGCATGAGGTCTTTCCAAATATCAAGTTTCATCGAGATCCGGTCACCCGTTCAAAAGTTATAAATACCTCAAGATTCCGGATTCCCCCTCCCTCCACTCCCCCGACAGTGCCCGAATCGGCTCGGTTATGTCAATGATGTATCTAGTGTTTGCTAGGTGTCTTCCCACCAAGTTTCATCTCGATCCCTCCACTCATAGCGTTTCCAAAGATTTCCGGTTGCCCCCTCCAGCTCCCCCCAAAAGTCACCGGATCCGGTCCAGATTTTAAGTGGGTCGTCTGAGGGATGAGGTCTTTCCAAATATCAAGTTCCATCGAGATCCGATCACCCGTTCAAAAGTTGTAAATACCTCAAGATTCCGGATTCCCCCTCCCTCTACTCCCCCCACAGTGCCCGAATCGGCTCGGTTATGTCAACGATGTATCTAGTGTTTGCTAGGTGTCTTCCCACCAAGTTTCATCTTGATCCCTCCACTCATAGAGTTTCCCAAGATTTCCGGTTGCCCCCTCCAGCTCCCCCCAAAAAGTCACCGGATCCGGTCCAGATTTTAAGTGGGTCGTCTGAGGGATGAGGTCTTTCCAAATATCAAGTTAAATCGAGATCCGATCCCCCGTTCAAAAGTTATAAATACCTCAAGATTCCGGATTCCCCCTCCCTCTACTCCCCCCACAGTGCCCGAATCGGCTCGGTTATGTCAACGATGTATCTAGTGTTTGCTAGGTGTCTTCCCACCAAGTTTCATCTCGATCCCTCCACTCATAGCGTTTCCCAAAATTTCCGGTTGCCCGCTCCAGCTCCCCCCAAAAGTCACCGGATCCGGTCCAGATTTTAAGTGGGTCGTCTGAGGGATGAGGTCTTTCCAAATATCAAGTTCCATCGAGATCCGATCACCCGTTCAAAAGTTATAAATACCTCAAGATTCCGGATTCCCCCTCCCTCTACTCCCCCCACAGTACCCGAATCGGCTCGGTTATGTCAATGATGTATCTAGTGTTTGCTAGGTGTCTTCCCACCAAGTTTCATCTCGATCCCTCCACTCATAGCGTTTCCCAAGATTTCCGGTTGCCCCCTCCAGCTCCCCCCAAAAGTCACCGGATCCGGTCCGGATTTTAAGTAGGTCGTCTGAGGCATGAGGTCTTTCCAAATATCAAGTTCCATCGAGATCCGATCACCCGTTCAAAAGTTATAAATACCTCAAGATTCCGGATTCCCCCTCCCTCTACTCCCCCCACAGTACCCGAATCGGCTCGGTTATGTCAATGATGTATCTAGTGTTTGCTAGGTGTCTTCCCACCAAGTTTCATCTCGATCCCTCCACTCATAGCGTTTCCCAAAATTTCCGGTTGCCCCCTCCAGCTCCCCCCAAAAGTCACCGGATCCGGTCCAGATTTTAAGTGGGTCGTCTGAGGGATGAGGTCTTTCCAAATATCAAGTTCCATCGAGATCCGATCACCCGTTCAAAAGTTATAAATACCTCAAGATTCCGGATTCCCCCTCCCTCTACTCCCCCCACAGTACCCGAATCGGCTCGGTTATGTCAATGATGTATCTAGTGTTTGCTAGGTGTCTTCCCACCAAGTTTCATCTCGATCCCTCCACTCATAGCGTTTCCCAAGATTTCCGGTTGCCCCCTCCAGCTCCCCCCCAAAAGTCACCGGATCCGGTCCGGATTTTAAGTAGGTCGTCTGAGGCATGAGGTCTTTCCAAATATCAAGTTCCATCGAGATCCGATCACCCATTCAAAAGTTATAAATACCTCAAGATTCCGGATTCCCCCTCCCTCTACTCCCCCCACAGTACCCGAATCGGCTCGGTTATGTCAATGATGTATCTAGTGTTTGCTAGGTGTCTTCCCACCAAGTTTCATCTCGATCCCTCCACTCATAGCGTTTCCCAAGATTTCCGGTTGCCCCCTCCAGCTCCCCCCAAAAGTCACCGGATCCGGTCCGGATTTTAAGTAGGTCGTCTGAGGCATGAGGTCTTTCCAAATATCAAGTTTCATCGAGATCCGATCACCCGTTCAAAAGTTAAAAATACCTCAAGATTCCGGATTCCCCCTCCCTCCACTCCCCCCACGGTGCTCGGATCGGGGAAGTGACTATTTCCAACTTAATCATTCCCTGATATGCCTGCCAAGTTTTATCATCCTAGCTTATGTGGAAGTGCCCGAACTAGCAAAACCTGGACAGACCGACGGACGGACAGAAATTGCGATCGCTATATGGCACTTGGCCGAAGGGCAAGTGCCATAAAAACAAAAGAGCATACACTCCAACAACAAAACAAAAAATAAATCTGTTTGAATACAGTCTGATTTTCGAAAATTTCGCCTGCGGCGCAACGTTTCAACATTATCCTATCTAGTTTTGTGTAAACATCTCCTTATCTTAAAAAGAAACAGGTTTAGTTCTTTCAAACGCCTTGCAGTAAGGTTTGCACATAAACAAGATTGTAAGCACCGTATGACGGGCCTGACGATTGCACTCCCTTTTTGTAGTCTAAATTTAAAACCAGGGTTGGTCACCAAAAGTAACTTCGTACACCCTGGAACGTAACCCAAAAGTATCTCAAAGTAACCCAATGTAACCCAATGCAATGTAACCCAAAGTAACCCTGAGTAACCCAAAATATCCTGAAGTAACTCGTGACCCCTGGTTCTTGGTGACCAACCCAGAACCCTGGATTTAAAGTGGAAGCCCTTCACGTATCAACTTCGAGAAAATATCCCGCTCCGTTTGGAAGTTATCGGGGCACGAACAGATATGTGATATCGTATGCAGCCCATAAAATGTTTCGCAAAAATTACAAAAAAATAGCCTGCGGTGCTCGGTTTAAATTTATCTTGGGTACATACGGTAAAAGCTGCTGCTTGGGATCTGAGCCACGTTAAAAGCAAGAGTTTGTGTGGGAAGTAGTCGAATATTGACGAATGAAGGCCGACTAAAAAAAATGTGCATGCGGCTCTTTCTTTAACCTGCCCTACTTCTATTTAGATGAAGTGTGCATCATTTATGTGCGATTTCAAGCTTGAGATTTGGGGCCTAAACTAGTAAAAGGTAAAAATTGTATAGGATTAGTTGAATTTTGCTCGGACTGAAAAAAAATTCCCCTGCGGTGCTCACTTTAGTTTGTCTTGATTAATGTCAGAAACTGGTACTAAGGCTTGTCATCTCTCCAGCGAATTTTGGTATGAACAGCATCGTCTAATTCCTGTTATTTATGTGTTTATTATTTTATTACTACAATGGCATTTTGCATAACGTTTTAAAACTTATAACGTCAATATTTTCTTGAGCTTACGGTTTTGTGTTTTTAGTCAGTCTTATATTTTGAAGTCCCCCCCCCCCCATGCCCAGACCCTTCGAACCGCCGCTAGTTCAACCAATAGTTTGTTACTTATTTACAGTGGATTTATTTTTCCTTTGGTTCATTAATTATGCGGCGATCAAGGCGCGATTATAAATTTTTAACGGATAACGGAGTTGCTCTATTGTTTGTTTGTTTGCCGTACTAGGTCCATCTAGAGCAAACGACGCTTCGTTTTATTTATTTTATTTTATTTAGGTTCTGGCTTCGGCTTTTGATGGATCATGGATTAAAGATTTGTTCTGTTTCCTTTATGTAGAACATCTAACCCGAGATCTAACCTTGCCTTGCTACAAGAAAAAAACTAATAATTTGTTTCACTGGATTCAACCTGTTCCATTTGTTGGTCACCTTTGGAGTTGGTAAATAAACTCGCAGGGGAAATGACGGGCCTGGTAATTGCAGTACTGCAGTAATCAACACGTCTTTTGATGTAATTTTTTTGTTACTACAAATTCCGAACAAGTCCATTTTCTGTTAATTTATTCTGGATGGCCACTACCTTTCCGAACGGGTGGGGTTGAAGCACTGTACTGTCAGGAGTTTCATAACAGATAACACAAGAATATAAGGTTTGAAGCCAAGCTGGCCATTCATTACGAAAGAAATAGAAAACCGTGATTTTCGGTTTTTTTCTGGATCAGCTAGTAATCCCTCTAAGATGATGTGCGAGGGATAAATATAAATTCGGATATTTCGGTTGCACTTCCGGCAAACCGTCCTCAAATCCCTCTCAAAAGTTATCCCTCTTAGAGGGATAATTGATCAAGAAAATAACCCGAAAATCACCGTTTTCTATTTCTTTAGATAACACAAGGGTGCGCAGTTCCAACAGACAACACTTCGGATGTACTTCCGGCAAACCGTCCTCAAATCCCTCTCAAAAGTAATCCATCTTAGAGGGATAACTAACTGATCAAGAAAATAACCCGAAAATCACCGTTTTCTATTTCTTTAGATAACACAAGGGTGCGCAGTTCCAACAGACAACACTTTGGATGTAACCTGTTGTGATTTTAAACGTTATGCATGAAATGTTATGCATAACAAGCATTGCCGGGAAAAACAGCATCAGCTGAATTTTCCGATATCATGATGATAAACAAAAAAGTCGGCAGATGCTTTTTCGGAATTTTTCGGCTCTTCGGCAATGCTTATTATGCATAACGTGTTGTCTATTATAACTGCGTCCGCATCTTAGTGTCATCTGTTATTAAGCTTCCGAGAGTGTGCTATGTTCCTTCCTTCACCCCCCCCCCCCGTATTACACAACTTCAGGCAAAATATTGTTTGCGGTCTCAGACAGACGTATATATTATATCTCTATTAGTCCTTATTTTCATTTGGGATGACCCTGTTCTCCACAATATTTCGCCTGCAGCGCATTTCGTACACTGTGAGAAGTTTCATAACAGATAACACAAGTTTGATAATGCAAAACGGGTACGTCAGCTGAATTTTATTGGAGCTATATTTCGGCTCTTCTTGGCAAGGGTAGTCTTCGGGCTCAAAACCGCTCAAGTTGGAAAACGAACTTGTGGGAATTTTTGTTTTACATAACACAAGTATTCAAACAATGTTTACAACGGATACGTCAGCTATGATTTTTCATCAGCGATATTTCGGCCCTTCTTGGCAAGGGTCCTCGTCAGGCTGTCAATCTTCTTGTTCAACTTCGGGGAAGGAAACAAACCTGTTTCAAAAGATTACAAGTTTGTTTCCTTCCCCTGTTTCCTTCCCCGAAGTTGAACAAGAAGATTGACAGCCTGACGAGGACCCTTGCCAAGAAGGGCCGAAATATCGCTGATGAAAAATCATAGCTGACGTATCCGTTGTAAACATTGTTTGAATAAATGTTTCAAAGTCAGCTTGGGCTCAAAGAATATTTATAACACAAGGATGCGCAGTTTCAACAGATAACATTTGGGAATTTATCTGTTATAGTTTAGCAAACGTTTTAACTGTATTCATAGCCTAACAAGCACTGCCAGGAAGAGCCGAAAAACGCCGAAAGGCGTCTGCTCACTTATACGATATGATGATGACGAACAAAAAAAGTCAACAGGTTTTCAGCGAAGAAATTTCGGCGGTGTTCGGCTGACGCACATCGTTTTAGTGGGTTACGTTCGAAAACCATACCAGCTAACATCCTAAGTGTTATTTGTTGGAAACCCCGCATACACTGTAAAAAAAATCTGTCTTTATTAAGATAAGATTACCCCTAATTCGGATTAATTTTATCCCAATAGAGATAAGATTAATCCCAGCAGCAAATACTGCATCCTTATTCAAAGAGACTTTTTACAGTGTAGTTGTCTTATCTGTGTTAACTTCCTACAGTGAAGTGTTCTCGATCTAACGGTAGGGCGCGTCCTACAGGTGGCGTTTCAGACTTGGAATTTTTGCGTTTTGAACGTCAGAGGAATACCAGATTCCATCGGACAACAACAACATTAGTAATCCCCGACAGAACGACCGCTGCTGTCGTTGTTTCGTCCCCGACTTCCCGTTTTCACCCTGGAAACCAACTTCTCAACTCCTAACCAAAACCACCACACAGTCTTGTGTACCACTTAGGATCAATGCACCACAAAAAAAAAACGTTTTCCCCGAAATACTCTCTATTGAGCCCCAGAAACTTGAAAAGTTTCTACTTTTCAAGAAGAAATTCACAAAAAGTAGATACTCGAAGCTAGAATCTTCCGTTGTTTTGCCACAAGTTTCATTTAACAGTTTCAGCACCTTGAACCTGACGAGGACCCTTGCCAAGAAGGGCCGAAATAGCTCTAATAAATGCAGCTAACACATCCGTTTTGCACCGTTAAATCTGGGTTACTCTCTTTTTGCGCACCACTGTACAAGCCTCAGTTGGCACCGGGCAGCTTCTGTGCAGCCAATTTGGGGGTGAGCAACCCCTGGGTTTTCATATGCTGTAACTGCGCAAATGAAAAACAAAATTTCCTTGCAAATACTAATCCAAAAATCTTGGATCGCATTCAGACGAATCGCCGCCGCCAATTTTTGCTTGTCAACAAAATTCTCATTCATCGCAGAAACAATGATTGCGCCACACAGATTTCGGGAAAAGGGTTCCGTCAAACAACAGGGGAGGAAACAAAATATGGGGGAAAAAACTGTGTCATAATAGGAAAATAAATATTTCGCCGCTTCAGTCAGGTTAACTCAAACAAGCGGGGGGAGGGGGGGGGGCAAGATTGTACGAAGGGCCTGCAATTTGACGGGTTGTGACGGCTCGTTGCTGAATATTATCTTCAAGGACACTTCGCATTGCACACTGTTTCTGCTCAGTAGTAGACCACTTACAACTAACCTACGCTTATAGACACAGCTTCAGCAGTTTTTAGCCTCTTTCCATGGCCCTTATCTTGGTACAACCATAGAGCTTCTGTTTGACCTTGATGTCAAGTCCTATCCCTATCCCTCTGTTCGATTCCACAGTTGCCGGATCCAGTCCGGAATAGGGCAGTCCGGCATAATATTCTTGACAAGGTCCTTGTCAAGCGTTTTTCAAATAAATGTGGATTTTTCGGCTTTTCTGGGTCATTTTAAATAAAAATTAGGAATAATTTGGTATTTTTCAGTGAAAATATACCTTTTTGGGTCCTTTTCGGAAAAAAAACTGGATTTTCCGAGGTAGACCACCCAATTTCAATTGGTTCTTAGGTATTTTCCGCAGTAGACCACCCCATTGCAATTGGATTCTGGCAATTTTGCGAGGTAGTACCAACCTTTTCAAATGCGTTCTGGGGCTCAAAAAGGACCACCCCACGGGGGTTGACGTCTCCTTTTTTTGTCTCCGTGTCCTCCTGCCGGTAACACACAAAAACTGGACATATTCAAATAAGGCATGAAACGGATGTTTCAGCTACGATGCTTTAACAGCGATTATTTCGGCCCTTCTTGACAAGGGTCCTCGTAAGAAGGGCCGAAATATCGCTGCTAAAGCATCGTAGCTGATCCGTTTTATGCATTATTTGAACAAATGTTTCAAAGTCGGCTTGGGCTCAAGGAATAATTAAAAAAAACTGAGATTTGTTTAAGTAAAAGATATGTCCGAAATCGGTTATAGTTTGGAAATAGGGGTAAAAAACAAGCATTATTCCGGTCGAGTAGCCTGGCATGGACCTGAAAGCAAAGACAGAAAGGAATTACCCAATGATCTGGTTAAAGGACCCCTCGCACTGTTTACTATTAAACTTACAGTATTTTAAAATATTTGAATATTTAAAAACTAGGCTGTGCTTTCAACAAATAATCCACAATTTTTGCTGTTTTTAAGCCTTTTCCGTGACCCGTTGACTTAAAGGGAAAACAGGGAAACAATTTACATGACCGGTTTTCTGATGGAAAAACTTCTCGCAGAGAACCGACGACAGCATGATACACATCGAAGGTAGCAAAACACGGCAAGTGAAAAAATCAGCCTGGTTATGTTAGAGGAGTAAAATGTACTGTACGAAACCTCGGGTTTACAGATATATGGAGCAATTATGGAAGTAGGTTGCATTAGTATTATAGGTAATACAAGTGGTTGATTCACGATAAGTAATATGACTAGGGAAGCTGGTGACTACCGACATATACATTGCCGACTCGGGTCGCCTCTGCGCATCGAAGATTCGATTTTTTTTAACAAATCTTTCTTTCATTCGAGTAAGTTCAATAAATATTCGACTTGGGGATCCCATCGAAACCTTTGGTCTTGTTCTCCTATAACTCACGCCGACTCGGTGAAACACAGGAAACAAATGGAGTAAAAATCATGTTGGACAGACAATCAGGACCGGGTGCTCACAGACCAGAATTCGAGCCAGAATTTTCGGAACGATCATCAATTCCATACGGAAAAGTTGAGATTCTTACAACCCACGAAAGTGACGAAAATCCGGCGGTGGATCCTGATCATCTCTCCAAAGCGTTCGCTGTCTGACTTAACATAGAGGTAATAAGAGCAGGGTAATATTCTATTGACCAAGTCCAAAACACGCAAGTAAACCTCGGGAAGAACGAAAAACGTCGCCCGAACGACGACTGAATCTTGTGTCAACCAATAAACGGTGTTCGTTGGGTTCAGCTCTGGTGACGCTTCCGATTCTTCCGCTAGATACACGGCGATTTTTCATCATCTATCAAGAGTATTAATATTTCTTACCCTGTGAGCTTTTATACTTCGCCCTTCTGCCGCTAGGATAACATCAGTGAAGTGCTCTGATGTTAGTAACTTCGAAAAAGCTTTGATAAAGTTTAGCTGGTGACTGTTCCATTTAAGACAGAACTGCTGTTGGATGATGTCTGTCATCTTGATTGTCTGGGCACTTCGATGACAAGAATCTGCAGGAATAAGGGAATTTATTTAATAACAGGAATTTTTCTCGGGATACCGAACAGGTAAGAAAATAAGGTTCTACTATACGTCTCAAGTTTCAAAATATGCTGTTTCTGTTTAAAAATAACTCCCCTCTGCATTTCCTGATATCTGAAACTTAACCTTGTAAAAAGTATGATAACAATGACAAAGCTGTACAGACGTCCACTTCCTTTAGGTTGCTACTCGTTAACCCCTTTTCTAACTACATGGATGCAGCTCGGCAACGTCGAGACTCTTAAACTCCTTCCATACGCATAACGAATGATATATTTACTTTCGTATCAGAGTGTTGAATACCAATATGTAATAAAGGTAATTTTTTTGAATGTTCTGGGCGTCTCCTTTAATTTGTATTTCTGTTCTGGCTCGGAAACCCGAGCGGAAACCTGTTGCTATGTCTGAGAAGGATGTTACATGCTTGAAATCCTACATAGCAACTAATGAATGTACAGGCAAGGCCGTATACAGGGGGGGGGGGGGGTAGGGGGATGACCCCCCCCCCCCCCGAAATATAAAAAATTAATGATTTGTATAGGCTTTTACCTCTGATCTATGTGTTTTTTGTACTTTTTTACCCGACCAGCAGGCAACCCCCCCCCCCCCCGAAATAAATTCCTGGATACGGGCCTGTGTACAGGTATGCCATTACTCATGCCAATTTACTGTGAAAAAAAGATTAAACTACTTGTATCAAGAAACACGGATCAGATTTGGTCGGATTTGGGTTCAAGCAGAAACAGCGTTTTTGAGGCCGTCTTTGAATAGTCACCCTGCGGTTCACGGCTACCGAGGGGTTTCCCACTCTTGATCTTAGTGTACAGCAAGTGCCCGCTGCGACGGTGCCGGTTCGGTGCCAGCACTTGCTGACAGCAGCTGGAACCGGTACCACGTGAGAACTGAGCATGTTTTGAAGCAGTAATCGCCTAATCTATAGCCGGCACCGGTGCCAGCCGAGGGGTTGCTCACTTCCAAGAACGATGTACATCAAGTGGCGCGTGTCGCGGTGCCGAGGTGTAGGCTACACCGTTGGCGTGGGGTGAGAACATTAAATTAAAATGAGCATGTTTTGAAGCAGGAATCGCCTAATTTGTAGCCGGCACCGGTGCCAGTCGAGGGGTTGCTCACTTCCAAAAACGATGTACATCAAGTGGCGCGTGTCGCGGTGCCGAGGTGTAGGCTACACCGGTGGCGCGGAGTGAGCAATCCCTCGGTGCCAGCAAGGCTGGTTTCAGCCAGCGCCGAATGGTGCCGGGAAAGAGTGTACAACAGGTGTCGGAAAGTGGGTAGCCCCTCGGAGGCTACACGGGAACATTTCCGATATTTCTTCTAGGCCTAGTCATTTCGAAACAAATTGGTAAACCGGTAGTCGAAAAAGCCGATTCATCCTTCATACATTGATTGCAATCTAACTTATACGTTTTGCACCGTAGAATATGATTCGCAATGAACTTAGGCTCAAGGACTATTTATCTCCTAAAATGTTACATACGGTGCCGACTGGTGTAAGCTGCTTCCGGCACTGGGCACTTGGTGTACACCAAAATCGAGAGTGGGCAACCAATCAAGTTTGTGTTCAAGATAGTTGGTCACCAGAAATTACACCGTCAGATGTTTGATAACATTTAATAAAGGATGAACAACATCAAAAGAAACGCTTCGGAACAGAAAATTTCCGCATGAAACCTTGCAAGTAACATGAACAGGTAACCTGTTAACTGTTGTTATCGTACAGCCTTGTGTTAATGGTGTTAACAGCTTGTGACAGTGACGCCAAGCCATCCAGGGACGCGGATGGCATAGGAAAGTTATACTATGTTATTACTTATACCGATTCGTAGCCTAGGCTACTGAAACCATAAATGGCCTAAAGCTGAATAATATCCAAGGAATTACCTCGGATGTTACGAATCTTTCTTGTTATTTTCATATTGATATTTAGCTGTGATTCAGAATCGAACCATCAATTCGAGCTTAGCCTATAATTACTAAAACTGCGCATCGCAGATCTCTCCATCTTCCCAAATACTACCCCATACGAATTCACCCCACCGATGCCGAAAACCCAATTACCACTCATTAGCCTATTACCAGAATGATCTATGATGTCTCATATAAGTATGCCCTGCATACTTTGAAAAGTGAAAGTTCGCCGATGTTTTTTTTGGCACACCAAATAGTGAATAATTGACACACGATTAACTACCGCTCATATATACCTCAGAAATGCATCCACTAATCACTTTTCCTTGATTTCTCGGCAAACCAAAAGCTTTTTCGGCGTCGGCCTTTCCCAGAACTTGTCAATATTCACAAAAGTGACGATCCGTAACAGTTAATTACTAAATCTCCATTCAAAATCTCACTTTTCTCAAATTCTCCGCAAACTTCGAAAACCGAAAGAGTACTGAAAACAATTTTTGGACTCACTCCGTCCGGGGGACAGCGCCGTGAGAGGCCTGTTTTGGATTTCAGCTGCAACAGTATAATCGGAATTTTGAGTTTCCGCGAGGGGTGGCCCCAGTGCTAAATTTAGAAAACAGAGGGGGAGCATTTTGCTAACATTTGTTTTCGGTTCTGGGTTTGTTTGAACTTGCATATCAAATGCTAGTAACTTGAAGCCGTTGGATCGGGGTTCACAGGTTTTGCTGCCAAAAATCTGACACTTTGACTGAGTCAACTTCAGATACCAGCTCCTGGGTGGAGGAAAGTTAGTCTTTGGTATGCTATCTATGGGTATACTTTTTTGAACGTTTGTTATCTTTGAACAGTGCCCTTTTGGTCGACTTGCATTGAGGAAAAGTCATCTACTAGCCAGCCAAAACAACTAGAACGGTTGTTTCGGGTCTTCGGATCTCCTTTTTTTTTTTTTTGATATGCGTTTATTTATCTTTTTTATTGTTGTTTGAGTTCTATTAACGTTCTGTACTTCATGTTATGTATTTATATATATATATTTTATTTTTTGTTGTTGTGATACTGTGAAAATGCCAAGGCTGCGCATAAGACGATCGCTTATTCATTAGGCCGGAAATTCCCCTGTCCGAAAATAACTAAGCTTCAAAGAAACATACCTCTACAGAAGTATTTTGGAATATCCGAGGGGTTGCCCACTCTCGATTCTAGTATACAGCAAGTGCCCGGTGCGGCGGTGCTCAGCTGGTGCCGGCACCGCCTGACATATGGACGGCACCGGTGCCGGCACCACTGATTTTGGTCGGTGCCGAGCTAGGGTGTACAGCAGGTGCCGGGGAGTGGGTAACTCCTCGGGAATATCAAACTTCTCAATTGCCAGAACGTGAAACAGACAGAGTTGGACTGAAAAATCAATAGAAAAATATGGACTGCCCTGATTTCCGCTCGTGCTTGTCTGGGCCCGCCCAGTAAAAGCCCGAGGTAAAGCCCCAGGATTGCCTCCCATGAGATAAGGTGAATTTTCCTTGAATATATTTCATCAGCTCGAAATCTAGTACGTGTGAAGTTCCCCTCAAATAATTACCTCTGGCCACAGTGTCCTTGAATTATCTGCCCTTCCGCTGAGGGCTTTTGGTGTAATAAGTATCATATATTATCGTTAACACTTGCAGCCTGCAGCTTAGTATAAGGTTTGTTTATGACTGGTGGGGGGGGGGGGCTTTTTTAAGCAAGATCAAAGGTTTCGATGGGGTCCCAGAGCTGAATATTTATTGGACTGCGTCATTCAGACAATTGGGTCTTTGATTTTTCTTTTTTTCACCAGATCGCTTGAAACATCATGTTTGTCCCCATCAGATTACCCAGCTTATGGTCAGGTTTCGACGAAAAATAAATACAATTTTAATGATCCAACAAGTTTATCAGAAATTCTGAAATTTCCGGTTTACGTCCGGCTACACTGTAAAAAGTTTCTCCGAGGATGCAGTATTTGCTACTGGGATTAGTCTTATCTCTATTGGGATAAAATTAATCCGAATTAGGGACAATCTTATCTCAATAAAGACAAGCTTAATCCCAGTACCAAATACTGCAAGATTTTTTTTACAGTGTAGGTAGGAAAAAAACAAAGCAAATAAATGGATTCAGTTCAGTCTTATTAACTTTTATACCTACAGGAAAAACCTGACAGAGAGATTTATTAGAAACGAACAAAGAGTAAAAGGTCTGTTTTTTACCCGATTAGGGCTAAAGACTGACCCGCTGAGAACACTAAGAACAGACATGGATCAGCATTCTTTCTTTCCCTCAAATCAAATCTCTATACGACTTCAGAATTAACTATCAGTTCTATAGGATTTTTTCCACAGTTTTGTTGAACGGTGTTGGCCGGTGTCTCGGCGAAGTACATGTCCGGCAGACAGAGGCGTCACGACTGGGGGGGGGGGGGGGGGGGGGGGGAGGGGGGACACCCCCCAAAGCCTTCGGACAGTCGGTAAAACATACCGAGTCGGTGCGAAGCGACGCGATTTTTCGTCAAAACAGTTTATTTTTTTTCATGAAAACAGTCGTTTTTTCTGAAAATTGTTCGATTTGTCTTCAAAATAGTCGTTTTTTCTGAAAATCAGTGGATTTTTCGGAAAATCAGTGGATTTTTTTTCAACAATGTAATTTTTGTTGTTAAAAACAGTCGTTTTTTCTGCAGAAAAAGTTGGTAAAAATTACCAGCCAGTCGGTAAATGCCTCGTCCCCCCAAAAACATTTTGGCTAGTAACGCCTCTGCCGGCAGAAAACTTCAGACATGGATTCAGCCTTTGGCTTTGCCCCTAAAAGGACTGTCTAAAAAGGCTTTGCCCCTAAAAGTAACTTAAAAAAAAAAATTCACCCCTTAATTTAATACCCCACCCTGAATATAGGGCTACGGAGCCGATCTACAAATTTGACCAGTACTT
This sequence comes from Branchinecta lynchi, assembly GCA_023053575.1. NCBI lineage: Eukaryota > Metazoa > Arthropoda > Branchiopoda > Anostraca > Branchinectidae > Branchinecta > Branchinecta lynchi. Next base: position 14,277,424 of record JAKZAP010000009.1, on the reverse strand, counting down.
GACGCAATTGATACAATGTTTCAAGAAAAGTTTCAAGTTTCAAGAAAATATCTCAACTCCTTGAGAGTTATCTTGCTAGCAGACTGACAGACGGACAGACGGACGAGCAATTTCACGACTTCACAGGTATCCCGTCACTAACGTTTTGGGATTCCAAATCAAGTCCCATTGTGTGTCTCTTTTAGATCAAGGGTCTCAGTGCTATTTGGTGAAAAAAATTAACTGATAGATTGAAAAATATTGAGGCAAAAATCAAATGTATGACCCTAGGAAGGTCTTTATGTTTAAAAACACTGGATATAATAGTTTTAATCAGGACTGTTTCCAGGGGGGGATTTTTGTATGTCTTGAGGGGGGGATGACCCCCCCCCCTCAAGACATACAAAAATAATCACTGTTATAGGCTTTTCCCTCTGATCTATGTCTTTTTTCTACTTTTTTGTCTGACCCGCAGGCACCTCCCCCCCAAAAAAAAAAAAAATTAATTCCTGGATGTAATGGATAATGGCCTGGTTGTACTGAACTGAAAAAAAATGCTCCTCAATCGGGTTTTGTACCGGCAACCTTCGCCTCAATGTACCGATGCCCTAAACCAGGCCCGTATCCAGGAATTTATTTCGGGGGGGGGCTTGCCTGCGGGTCGCACAAAAAAGGACAAAAAAGACATAGATCAGAGGGACAATCCTATAAAAATGAGTATTTTCGTATCCTTGGGGGGGGGGTCAACCGCCTACCCCCCCCCCCCCCCCCACCTCCTGGATACGGCCTTGCCCTTAAACATTGAGGTATCAAAAGGCTTGTGGACAACGTTTGCAAAGTGTTATTGCACCATGCCCTTCCACTGAGGGCTTTTAGTATAACAAATATCATGTCAACCGCAGTAGAGATATGTGTATGACTGGGGGGGGGGGGGGGGGGGGGTCTGGACCTTGTCTAAAAAACAACACCCAATGTGTGCCTCTTTTAGCTGTAAGCTATTTGGCGAATTAAATTCATTTATAGATTGGAAATATCGAGTAAGAATGTATGGTTAAACTGAATTGATTAAGTAAAAAAATTTAATTAAAAAATCTTAATGTGTGAATCACGAACATGTTTTCTTTTAAGTTGTTTAGGTTTAAAACGTTGAGTCGAAAATGTATGATTAAACGTTATCGATGAATTTAAAGATACAAATAAAAAAAAAATTGAGTTACAAAATCGTTGAGGAGTACCGCAGTACAAAAGAGGCTTGTGTTTGACTCCGACTTCGACTCCGACAAGCTGCCGCCTGCCATTTTGTTTTAAATAAAAATTGAGCTGAGGAATGAATATCAATATAGACACCGATGTGGCACAAGCTCAAATTTCTTTCTTCTCATATCATCCTGATCTTGTTCTTGCCCTAATTATTCTTGACAGATTTTTGTGTTTGACATTTCCTTTGTTTCCACACCTGGCGATGCCAAATACACCAGTTTACCACCAACCCGGTCGCTAAAAATGCAAAACCCATTGCCTACCCTTTTTCAGAAATTTGGATAAAAAGAGCCGATTTAAGAATCTGGGTTTTCTAAATTATTCAGGGTTTTTGCCGTCCAAGCCCGAAATATTGATCCGTCAGCGTTGTTCTGAAGGTGTGAAGGGTTAAGGGCAAATTCCATTGTGGTTTTCCGCCGTTCGATCAACTGTGCCTTTTTCGGCCAATCTTAACAGCAGGCGACAAGTCCACATCCAAACCTGGGGTTACGTATCCCAATCCAGTGTTAAAGGACCCCTCTTGCTTTTCTGCCTTTCGTAATATACTTAGCTCCCACATGTAATTATAAGCTTCTAAAATCCCCACCTTTCTCCATCGTTTCGTTTCGTAACTACGAACTTTTAGCGCTTTCACGGCCTTTCCGAGTTTTCCTGTCACAGTCCTTCAGAATCGCTAGTTTCAGGTGGAAAGCAATGGTATTTTCGAAAACGTTTTTTCTTATCCATTTTATAGGGAAAAGATCATTTCTAGTAAGAGTTGTGCTTTGAAATCCGTATACAAACACGGACTTCTTAATCAGGGTATAATCTTCAGCTTTTGCTTCACTAACAGGCGAAGAGCGTGTTCCTACTTACCGTAGTTACTACGAATGACGTCACGAATCCTATTTTTTTTTTTTTTAAGAGTGGAACGCATTTTCTGTTTTCGGGCAAATTCCATGCAACGGTCTAACCGGGCCAGTCTCCATAAATTACCTTAAATCGCACTTCGAGCGAGATAAGGTGGTGTGATGGCTTACCGAAGAAAAGTCCCCATGACAAAACGTCCCTGGTGAACGTCCCCGGCGTACCCGTGACAAAACGTCCCTGTGACAAAACGTCCCCATGACAAAACGTCCTCATGACAAAACGTCCCCATGACAAAACGTCCCCGTGTCAAAACGTCCCCGTGACAAAACGTCCCCATAACAAAATGTCCCCGTGTCAAAACGTCCCCGTGGCGAAACGTCCCCAAGCATAGATTTTTAAGTTCGCTTCGATCTTCAGGTGCATGATCGAGGTAAAACAACTTCAGAGTGTACATTACAGATTTGGGAACATCCTTTATTAGCAGGAAAGATCGGACATAGAACCGGTTGCTTCATAAATTTATTGTTTTCAGTTAAAATATGTAGTGTAATATGCCTTACAATTGACTCATAACTGATCAATACTAGGTCGTTTGAAGCAACATTCATAATCTGAGGAGCACCAATAGGCTCCTCAGAGAAAGGGGAAGCCCACTATGGCCCAAAGAGAGTCAAACAAGGAAAATGCAAAAATAAGCGTAGTGCCGTTATGCTGGATAAAAATGACATGGGAAGCGAGGAAACAAAAGCGGATGGAACTATTAGTTATCTATTAGTTAGGTAGATAGACAAGTAAATCTAGGTTAGACGGTTTGATCCTTTAATAAAATCTTTAATAACCAAATTAAATATAAAAAGAAGCGAGATCAATGAGTTATATCGAGGCGTAAACTAACATACAAAAACTCGTAGGCCTAGCTACCCCTCAGTGATGAAAAAAAAATCTATAGCTGGGGACGTTTTGCCATGGGGACGTTTCGCCCGGGGAAGTTTCGCCATGGGGACGTTTTGTCATGGGGACGTTTTTTCACTGGGACGTTTTGTCTTGGGGAGGTTTTGTCATGGGGACGTTTTGTCACGGGGACGTTTCGTCGGGGACGTTTCGTCGGGGACGTTTCGTTGGGGACGTTTCATCGGGGGCGTTTCGCCAGAGGACGTTTCGAATGGGGACGTTTTGTCGACAACCCGGTGTGATCCTCCTGTAGAGTCTCTCGCTGGTTGGCGGCTTGATTGTTAGATCGTTGTTGTTACATCGGCTCACTGGCACTCCAGTGTAGCCGACATTCCTTGGTTGGTAGATGTTGTTGTCACATCGGCTCACTGGAATCCCAGTGCAGCCGACATTCAGCATTCCGCCAGTCCTCGTTCCTACCTTTTTTGAAGCCACCCAGGGTAGCAGCGTTGATAGTTTTTCGGAAAGGCTGTTCCAGAGTGGTACACTCCGTACAGAGAAAAAAGACCAAAGGTTTCGATGGGATCCCAAAAATCTAATACTTAATCCAGACAATTGTGTCTTGTCTTGTCTTCACCAGATCCAGTCTTCGCCAGGCTAATCATTAGAGAAACCAAGTTCAGATGCATCTTTATAAGCCATATCTATTTTGACAATACTGACCGAAACTTCCTGCTTTACTTCTGCCAAGTTTCCGGTTTCGCCCGAATTCCGAGCGAACTACTAGTCCAGCAAAAAAAGAAAATCCAGAAACGAATCCAGCGTATCTCCTTATCCCCATAAAGAACATCTGATCAACTTTAAATAAAACTTTGACTCATGAAAAATTACCGGTTACAACCGGATTCCGGACTAATTATATGTCTAATTATATGTAATTATATGTATACAAACTCAGCGTCTTACCCCTAAATTTGTCATCTAATCAACTGCAGATAATTTTAATTATTAATTATTGCAGATAGTTTGGCCGGATTCCGAGTGAACTAGTTGTCCGGCTAGGAAATGGTTTTCACCACCGTGTTCAGCATGTCTTCTTACCATTCAACCAAACATTTAATCTGCTTCAGATGGAACTTTTACTTTTAACCAACTTTCCGTTTTTTGCCGGATTCTGGATGAACTACTTGTACGGCGAGAAAATGGTTTTCACCATCGTGTTCAGCATGTATTCTTACCCCTAAATCGAACATCTAATCAAGATCAAATAACAATTTTACTTTTAACAAACTTTCCGGTTTTGGCCAGATTCTGGGCGAACTACTTGTCCGATGAAAAAATGGTTTTCACCATTGTGCTCAGAATATCTTCTTACCCAAAATCGACTATCACATTATTAAATATTTCATTTGCCCCTTAATTTAAACCCCCACCCCTAAATGTAGGGCTCCAGAACCCATCTACGAACTTGACCTCACTCTTGACCAAAAGAATCCTCGCACCAAGTTTCATCAAAATATCTCATTCCCTTCGAGAGCTAGAGCGCACAGACGGACAAACGGACGGACAGACTGATAGACGGACAGACGGACAACTTTTGCGATGTCATAGGTATCCCGCCACTTGCGTTTTGGGATCCCAAAAACTGTGCCGCTCGCGTCCTTTAGAGATTATAGTTATTAGTCACCACACTTTACTACGCTCCCGAGCGTGGTAAGCTAATAGTTACTATTAGAGCGTGTTCCACCCTTCTAACAATAATAACTAATAGTTACTATTTCCGTTCCGTCCTCACGAAAAGTTACTACGGTGACTGTTCCAATCTTCTCGAAATAGTAATTAATACTAACTGTTTAAATTTGCTTACCATGCTCGTTAGCGTGGTATGCGTGGTAACTACGCATCTCTGTAACGTGATTTGTCGGATTCGCCTGTGGCATGATATTCCGCTTGAAAATAGAAAAATCGTTCCAGCCTTGACGGCAAAAAGCCAGGAGTCGTGGGGTCATGCGTAGTAACTACGGTAAGTAGGGTGGACCACGCTCTTAGGTTCTTGCTATTAGTTACTATTTCGAGAAGGCTGGAACGGTCAGCATAGTAACTTTTCCCGAGGCTGGAACGAAAATCAATCAATCAATCAAGTTTAATCCAAATAGCTAAAAGCTAGAGAGGAATGAAACATAAAAAAATTGAAATTAACAGTTACTGTTGTTAGGAGGGTGGAACACGCTCTGAAATCCACCATCTCTTGTGGTTTACTATCAAGGCGAGACAGGATTTCAGGCAATAAAAATTTCTGTACTCAATAGCAACCCATTTCGAGGAAGACAGAAAACAAAAGAGAAAGAAGACATAACAAATTTAACAAGCATTAACTGATTGCCAGTTTGTACCTGACGATCAGAAATATGAATGCATGAATGTATTCCCAAACAAATTTTTGGCCATATTGGGACAAAATATAAAAATAAATAAGCACTCAAACTACAATGTACCAGTCCAAATAGTCAACACTCAACTCACAATTCTGATAACTTAATAACTACCAAACACACAAACTAATACCTATCCCTACCACAAGATCAACCTGCAACTGCTGATGATTCGCATAAGGTTTTTACTGCTCGTTGCCGGATTTTCGGAATCCGATATTACTAAAGGACACGTAGCCTACTTATGATAGTAGGCTAATTCATTCTGCTTCAGTAGTATTTCGATCCATTCTCGGTCCCCATATGTACACTTCAAAAGTGTATCCTATCTCCTTTATTGACATTCCACTGGTTATCACGCTTGACATGTTTGTTCTCTTTAGCCTATATGACCTATCAGGCACCCGATCGTTTCAAAGCTTATTTGTCCAAAGGCCATGGGGTTAGCAAATATTGCCAAGTTTGTCATCGAACAAAGAGGCTACAAAGAGGCTAAGAACAGCCGAAACCTTGTGTAATGTTTCGGTAAGCACAGCTAAGTTTTAAATTACTCAACTCTCTCAGAGCATCTTAACAAACAAGACCAAAGGTTTCGATGGGATCCCAAAAATTCAATATCTGATCCAGACATCTGGGTCTTGTCTTAGCCAGATCCAGTCATCGCCAGACTCCTTGAACATTTGTACTATTAAAATTCAGAAACAGATTAAGGCCAAATAGCTAATCATCTGAGAAAACCAAGTGCAGATACCCCTATAAGTCATATCTGTTTTGACGAAAACTTCCTGCCACTTCTGCCAATTTCCCGGTTTCGGCCGAACTCCAGAACTACTTGTCCGGCGAAAAAAGAAAGCTAAAAAATGAACTCAGGGTATCTTCTTTCCCCAATAATGCACATATAATCAACTTCAAATAAAAATTTAACTTTAAATTTAACAAATTTTCTGACTCCAGCCGGATTCCGGTCGAACTATATGTCCGGGTAAAATATGATTGTCACACACGGATTCAACATCTCTTCTTACCCCTAAATCGGTTATCTAATCTACTACAAATAAAACTGTAACTTCTAACAATTTTCCGGTTTTGGCCGGATTCCAGGTGAACTACATATCCGGGTAGAAAATTGTTTTCACATAAGTGTTCGGCGTGTCTTCTTGCCCTAAATCGGACATCTGATTAACTCCAAATAAAACTTTTAATTTTAACAAACTTTCCGGTTTGGGCCGGATTCCGGGCGAACTACTTGTCCGATTACAAAATGGTTTCACCATCGCATTCGGTATGTCTTCTTACATATAACTGACTATTATATTAGCTGTTTAAAAATATTTTGTTTTCCCCTTAATTTGAACTCCCTCCCCCACCCCTAAATGTAGGGCTACAAAGCCCATTTACGAACTCGACTGATCCGCTGACCCAACGAATCCTCACACCAAGTTTCATCAAAGTATCTCATTCCCTTCGAGAGTTATCGTGCTTACAGACGGACGGACGGACGGACAGACGGACAACTTTTGCGATGTCATAGGTATCCCTCCACTTACGTTTTGGGATCCCAAAAAGTAGTGCGAGGGATAGCCTAGCGTTCGGAACATTGTTGATAAATTTAAAAATATAAGTTTAAAAAATATCGAGTTACAAAATCTTTGATGAATACCGCAGTATAAAAGAGGCTTGTGTTTGACTACGACAAGCTGCCATTTTTTGTTTTAAATAAAAATTGAGCGGCTGAATGAATATCAACATAGACACCGATGTGGCACAAGCTCAACTTTCTTTCTTCTCATATCATGCTTATGTTGTTCTTGCCCTGCGTTCGAAAAGAGTGACAAGCAATATATATACATAAATATAAACATAAACAAAGATATAAATATATACATAAACATAAATATTATATATAATTATATACATATATATAAATATATACATATATGTTTAATTTACGACCCACGAAATGCACAAGGCGAGAGCGGGGTAAATGGAAAAAAAAGGAAAAAACAACACAAGTCAAAATCGAAATGTAGCAAGAAAATTTAGATGGAATTATTAACTGGGACAAAAAAAAACATCATGTAGACGAGGCAGCAATGAGTAGGGGAGTTGGAGAGTTGGAATTAAAACTGACGAAGCGAGTGTACTCTCAGTTCTGTCAGAATACTCTGATGCTTTAGTGGAAGGTTACAGGCAGGCCTGTGTCCAGGAATTTATTTCGGGGGGGGGGGGGGGGGGGGGGGGGGGGGTTGACTGCGGATCGCACAAAACAGTAGAAAAAAGACATAGATCAGAGGGAAAAGCCTATAAAAATGAGTATTTTTTTATGTTTCGGGGGGGGCAACCCCCTAACCCTCCCCCCCCCCCCCTGGATACGGCCTTGGTTACAGGTGTCAGGACTGTCAGGATATAAAAATTAAACTTGGTTTTAAGCTGAAACAGCGCATTTTGGGCCCGTCTCCAAGTTTTTGCTTCGAACAAACCTTCCTCGTGCTGCATAGCAACACGTTTCAAACAAGAAGTAAACTGAAAACTAGACCTACGTTGCCGGGACAACGTGAAGTGTTGCGGCAACCTTTGTCCGGCTTCGCCGACTAAAGTGTTGCGAGAGCAACACTTTGGTTTTGTTTCTTCGCTGTCGGTTAAATGCTGAAATTGTCAACTTATCGAAGCTTTTAAAACGGTATGTTCTAAAAAGAATAATCACATGATCAAAAGCTGTTCTTTAGCGTTGTAAAACCAACAACAAAACAATATCGGAAGAAGGGACTAAATTGACTTGGCGGTCAGTTGAACTTTATCCTTTTCAATCGTAGATATCGTGACGGATGAAAACTTGGAACAATATCTTATATAATCTAGTTGGTATTATAAAGCTATCCGTAACGTTTCAGGACTAAAATACCATAGATGACACTATTAATTATTACAAAACTACCTTATTGTTTTAGATTACCGTATCGTTTGTACCCGTTGTGTAAACAGTTAATCTTCGGTTATAGCGATAGACCATCGATACAAACTTTCTTACCGTCATATTTACAGATATCGAATACAATGTGCACCAATTTTCAAAAATTTCTAGCCCCTCGTGAACCGATTCTTACTTACAAGTCCCTCTCCCGTGATTGACATCAAATTCATCGGAACAAATAATGGATACACCAGCTATTAAAAGTTGCAAACCCCTCATCGCTGAAGATGATTATAGCATAAAAGCCGTTTTGGCTTTTTGGGAACAAAATTGTTCTTACCATCTAATACACCTGATACAAATAACAGGTATACCAACTAGCAAAAGCTGCAAACTCCTCATTGCCGAAGATGATTACGAGCTAACAGTCGACTGTTGCTTACAGTCGACTGTTGCTTACAAGTCCCTTACATGTCTCACAACTGGTATCGCCTATTTTTGGTTTCAGTGTGTACCTTACTCCTGAAGTTGTCAACCCCTTGAAACTTTCAAACTGGTTTATCTCATGAAGGATTTTTGTTCAAAAAAAAATGGATGACATATACTTTGATCAGCTCATCAAGGGCATCGATTGCCCTAACCACAACAAAAGAATATCGGAAAAAGGGACTAAATTGACTTTGCAGTCAGTTGAACTTTATCCTTTTCAATCGTAGACATCGTGACGGATGAAAACTTGGAACAATATCCTATATAATCTAGTTGGTATTATAAAGCTATCCGTAACTTTTCAGGATTAAAATACCATAGATGACACTATTAATTATTACGAAACTACCTTATTTTACATTATCGTTTGTACCCGTTGCGAAAACAGTAAATCCTAGGATACAGCGAGAGACCATCGATACAAACTTTCTTACCGTCAGTTTTATATAAATCGAATACAATGTGCAACAATTTGCACAAATTTCTAGCCCCTCGTGCACCGATTCTACTGACAAGTCCCTTTCCCGTGATAGACATCAAGTTCACCGGATAAAAATAATGGGTACACCGGCTAGCAAAAGTTTCAAACCCCTCATCGCTGAAGATTTTTGTAGCATAACAGCCTATTATTACTGACAAGTCCCTTGCATGTCTTACAATTGGGAACCTAATTGTTCTTACCATCAAATGACAGGTACGCCAACTAGCGAAAGCTGCAAACCCCTTATTGCCGAAGATGATTATGAGCTAACACTCGACTGCCGCGTACAAGTCCCCTACATGTCTCACAACTGGTATCACCTATTTTTGGTTTCAGTGTGTACCTTACTACTGAAGTTGTCAACCCCTTGAAACTTTCAAACTGGTGTATCTCATGAAGGAATTTGTGTACCAAAAAATGGATGACATATACTTTGATCAGCCCATCAGCGGCTATCGATTGCCGTCGAAAAAAAAATTCTACCTGTCTTAGTTCAAAAGTTGACTTTTTTGCCGTAGGCCAACTTTCTAACGTCACCACTTAGAAAGGAGCAAAGGATAAGCTCTAGTTTCTTTAGCAATGAGAGAACTTCTAAAGTTTAAGAGGTACATCTGATACCATTTCTCTACCGCAAACCCAAGTGCAAAAAAACGAATGATAAACTCAGCTGAAATCGCGTACACAAATGGAACCAAATCGTTCTTACCATCGAATACACCGGAAACAAATAACAGGTACACCAACTAGCAAAAGCTGCAAGGCCCTCATTACCGAAGATGATTATGAGCTAACAGTCGACTGTTGCTTAAAAGTCCCCTACATGGCTCATAACTGCTATCGCCTATTTTTGGTTTCAATGTACCTTACTACTGAAGTTGTCAACCCCTTGAAATTTTCAAACTGGTGTATCTCATGAAGGAATTTTTATACCAAAAAATGGATGACATATACTTTGATCAGCTCATCAGTGGCTATCGATTGCCGTCGAAAAAAAAATTCTACCTGTCTTAGTTCAAAAGTTGACTTTTTTGCCGTAGGCCAACTTTCTAACGTCACGACTTAGAAAGGAGCAAAGGATAAGCTCTAGTTTCTTTAGCAATGAGAGAACTTTTAAAGTTTAAGGGGCACATCTGATACCGTTACTCTACCGCAAACCCAAGTGCAAAAAAAAAAAATTATAAACTCAGCTGGAATCGTCACAGACATGGACAGAAACAATAGATGGCAGCACTTTCGGACCCGTGGGAAAAAGCCACTTTTTTGTCTCTGTAGATTTTTCTATTTATCACTCAAAGAAGATATGTTGGCTGTGGGGCCGGGTAACTGCCGCGTATATTTAACACTTATAGATTTTAGTCCATCTTCAATTTGAAACTGGTGCCTGCCTGCTAGCGTGCTAGAACGGAGCTTTCCACTCGAAAGCAGAAACATGGTTTGATGAAACGAAAGGTTCGCTACACAACTTGAGATGGTCCTCTCCGACATAGGCTATACAACTCCACTTCACTTCGCAAACCGTAGGCTCTGGCTCGATGACAAGCAAAAACCATCCTTATTGGCCCCAGGCAAGAGTTCTACGGAGCTTTCCAAAATGTAATGTCATATTCATCAATCCGGCCTAAGGTCCACACTTTCCGTAAAAACCGCACAGGTTAGACCCTTCCCAGTTACCAGGAATAAAATGAAATCGGAGTCATAGGAAAAAAAAAAAAAAAAACAAAAAAAACGAGGACAAAACCAAAGTGTTGCTCTCGCAACACAATGAAGAAAAACATTCAAAAAATTCGCAAGGATTAACAGTGAACGTGTCCGAAAGCTCCGAAACGAACGAAAATGCTTAATTAATTCAGCATTTATACAGCATTTCGCTTTCGGAAAATTCAGCAACAATGCTAAATGTTATGCTGAATTTTCAAGGAGAAGCTGGGGAGTATCGCGATTCTCTCAGTGTTTTCGGCGGCAAACATAACAAATTCAAAAAGACAACTGACAATTTGGCAAACATTCCGAATTGTAGGACAACTAGCGATCATGGTCAACGAAGAAAGGAAAGATATGAAGATAAGAATGAAGTAATTGATCCATTTTATCAGCTTTATACAGTTAATTCTTTTTTCTTCTTCTTCTTCCTGACTTAAATTTTGGTATTCTAGAAGTGTCAGAGAAGAAAAAGAGATAACAGCTTTCGCATTAATGCAGCATTAATGCAGCATTTACAGCAACAAAAAGCTTTCGGACACGTTCAGTGTTTGTAAGTTGAAATCTGAAACTCATTAATGGCCTGTGCCATTGCTACATAGGGAAGAACGTGGGTAGGATAAAGAATAAATAAGTAGGACTGGTTCAAACAATGGGGACAAAAGCTTTTGGGGAAATAGGGAGGTTCCTGATGATAACTCTGGAACATCAAGATTTTTTTACAATTTGGTTGGTTTTAAATGCACTTCTGTTTTGATATGGTCCAATGGGATTTGTTTGGAATTGTATCACATTCAGAGGTGGTTCTTTAACCTCACGGGAGGAATCTAGGAATTCTGGCGTTGTGGGATCGGAAGAAAAGAGTGAGCGATCAGCAAAGGGGCTAGAGGCTTTGCAATAGTAACGAAGTTAGTGAACGCATGTGCGTTTTTGTCACTGTTTATGGTACTTTGGTGGAAAGAAAAGCTCCCATTTATCTGAGAATAGCGATCCAGTTGGTTTTAAGCAGGGGGGTGTCCACTCTCAATTTTAGTGTACAGCAAAAGCCCGGGCGCTGCCGCGGTGCCTGGCCGGCTACCGATTGCCATGTATTAGAGCATGACACTTGAATGGAAGTAGGAATTGCCTAAATTATGGCCGGTACACTGGTTTCATTCGGTGCCGGTAAAAGGGGTACAACAGACGACGGGGAGTGGGTAACCCCCCATTGGTAAGCTTGTTAGAAAATCTTTTCGTGCTGCCCCATTACGTATAAAATTGAAATTTTCTAATCGGAATACCATTCGTTAGCAGCAGACTGGCCAGGGTCAAATTTCACCGGGGGTGTTTCGAAAATTTGAAATCGATCTTTAAAGTCCGTAAACACATGGCGAGATATAGGAAAACACGTGTCCAATGCAGCGGGAGTTTGTTGCCTTAGAAATGTCCGAGAAAAAATGTGCGGCAGTTTGTTGCCTTAGAAATGTCCGGTATGGTCAACGGAGTGAGGGATTCCTCGCTTCCAGGTGATTCTAGGACAATAGGTCACAAGGGAATTCGTCACAGACAGTTCGCCACCGAGGGGTTACCCACTGCCCGGCACCTGCTGTACACCCTATCCCGGCAAGAACTGAAACCAGTGGTGCCGTCCATAAACTGGGCTATTTCGTTTCTATACACGCTGACGTTAATGTTCTAATGCGTGGCAACCGGTGCCGGCTGATGTCAGGCGGTGCCGGCACCAGCTGAGCACCGCGGCACCGGGCACTTGCTGTACACTAGAATCAAGAGTGGACAACCCCTCGTTCGCCACATAGACAATTAGTCACAGGACACTTCACCACATGACGACTGATCACACGGACAACTCGTCATACGACAGTTCGTCCTTAGGACACTTCGTAACATCTTAGAAAATTTGATATTGAATGGTGGTTTTGATCAACGCAAAACTGCCACCCCTCCACAAGACCTTGTTTAAAGCCATCTTTGAGCTTCTTCCATCCTACTTCCCGTAGTTACTACGCTTGACGTCACGACTTCTGGCTTTTCGCCGTCAAGGCTGGAACGATTTTTCTATTTTCCAGCAGAATATCATGCCATGGGTGGATCCAACCAATCACGTTACAGAGATCCGTAGTTACTACTCTTACTACGCTCCCGAGCGTGATAAGCAAATATTAACTATTATTTACTATTTCGAGAAGGTTGGAACGGTCAGCGTAGTAACTTTTGGTGAGGTTGGAAAAGAAATAGTAACTAATAGTTACTATTCGTAGAACGGTGGAACACGCTCTTTGAATCATTATTTTTAATCCCTGAACCAATTTCAGATATTTAATCCTCAGTCTCGTCAGGTTATATTCTTGATTGGAGTCAATGTTAATGAATGAATGAATGAATGAATTGATTACGTGATTTAGCCTTACGGCATTTCACAACCAACAAAGGAACAAAACTAAACATCTAAACTAAACTACAAATCCCATTATTTTGTAACAGCTAATAATAAAAAAAACAACTAAATAATACACACTGTGAATTCCAGTTACCAAACACAAGAAACACCTATTTTTAAATCAAATAATTCCAAATCCAAACGTTTCGTTTTCCTAATATATTCCAACACAATATTTCTAACGGTCCTAAATTTAACAAGACCAAAGGTGTCGATGGGATCCCAAAAATCTAAGATTTGATCCAGGCAATTGGGTCTTGTCTTCGCCAGGCTAATCATCAGAGAAAACCGAGCTCAGATATTCTATCTACCTATCTATCTATAATATAAGCCATATCTATTTTGACGATACTGACCGAAACTTCCTGCTTGACTACAGCCAAATTTGCGGTTTAGCCCGAATTCCGAGCGAACTACTAGTCCAGCAAAAAAAGAAAATTCAGAAACGAAACCGGCGTACCGAGGTAACTTCGTACACCCTGGAAAGTAACCCAAAAGTATCTCAAAGTAACCCAATGTAACTAACCCAATGTAACCCAATGCAGTGTAACCCAAAGTAACCCAATGTAACCAAAAGTAACCCAAAGTATCCTGAAGTAACTCCTACACCCTGGTTCTTAGTGACCAACCCTGGGTCACACGAATAGTTCTTCTCATGTTGTCGTCGACTGGAGGTTTTCGCAAAACAGAATATTTTGTCTTATGTCAGAAAAATCTCCATAATGGACAAAGACTATAATCAGTGCTTCATGTGATACATCCGTGCTTTCATCAACCCTGCATCGCAAACATTTGCGTTAGCTCAGCGACCTGAATGACACAATCACTTGCAATGTCTTCGATTTTTCTTGAGACAATATTGCTTGACACGGGAATAAATTTTACGGCAGTAAGGCTAGCTGTTTTGAAATCGATACCATATGACTGAATTCACTAGGGCTTGTAATAAGAGTTACGGGGTTTTGGCCCCCTCTCCCCCCAAAAGTGGTCGGCGAGTCGGTAAAAAAGAAGCGCCCCGATTTTTTGTAAAAACAGTTATATTTTCGAAAAACAGTCGGTAGAATTACCACCAAGTCGGTAAAAATACCTTGCCCCCCACTCCCCCCCCCCAAAAAAAAATATTCTGGCTAGTGATGCCTCTGCTGGTAATATTAGGCTTTTGGCAATCAACAACTGGTTAGGTGAGATTTCGAAGCTACAGATTAAACCGATTTTATTACCTTCGCGTACCATTGCAAGGGTTTCGCGTACCCCTTTGGGGACGCGTACCACTGTGTTAGATGATGCTCATGTCGTCCTAGCACACAGTTTAACAAAATACCAAATCAGCTATGTTCTTTCCAATGGTATAGTTAACTCAGTTTTCAAAAGCTTTTCAGTTAGCACAGTTTTGAAGAACACGGTACATGAAATGTTAACTTTTGGTCTGAATTGCCTAAGATTCCACATATTAATTTAACTTTCATGAAAAAAACTTGAAATAGTCACTTCTGGTCGGAATCCTTGCTGCAAAAATGACACATTTGGTCATTTTCTGAAATAGAGTGATTTTTATGTCCTACGCAGGGGCGTCACGACTGGCGGGGGGGGGGGGGGGACAGTTGGTTTTTCTAAAAATTGGTCGATTTTTCGTCAAAATAGTCGGTTTTTTTTAAATCAGTGAATCAGTTTTTCAAAAATGTAATTTTTTTTGGTTGAAAACAATCGTTTTTTCTGCAGAACAAGTCGGTAAAAATTACCAGCCAGTCTGTAAATGCCTCGTCCCCCCAAAAAAATATTTTGGCTAGTAACGCCTCTGGTCCTACGTAGGATATGAGTGACAAAAACAAAATATAGTGACAATTCATACTATTGTACGACATGTGGCAACGCTGTTCCCAGATCCCACAATCCGTGGGCGAGTGGAGGGAGGGAAAAACCGGGATCTTGTAACACGCCAAAGTCGCGAAGGATCAACCAATGAGAGTGAAACCCGATGAATGGCAGGAGCAGATGCTCTAAATGAGCCATCCCGATGAAAAATGTATCTCAAAATAGTACTATGAAGTAGTACGAAAAAGTTGCATGCAGTACTAATGATGCTAAATGATTAAAATTATTTTGATACTAATGATTTAAATAAAATTGATTGATTGCTACTAAATGCTTCTACTTCAAAGCTACTGTGTTACTGCATTCTACTACATGCTACTATTAGCAAGACTGGATGCTACTATGGCAAGACAGGATGCTGCTGGATACTACTACATAGATTGGACCAGTTTGAGGCACATTAAATGATAGTATTCTTTGCTATTACATAGTATTACATGCAACGTTTTCGTACTACAACCATACTACTACGCTGGCTACAAATTTTTCATCGGGATTTATTGTGTGGGAGCATGGAGGGGGGAGGGGAGCGCGGTAACCACAAACATTTTTAAACAAATTTAAAGTTTATTAATAAAAAATATGCTCAACCTGTACCAAAGCTCAAATTATATCAGAACAATGACAACATATTATGCGATGACTGTTCTACGTAACTGCCTGTCTTTTTCTGTCCCTCACTCAGTCTTTGGATATTCCTTAAATAACACACTGCTTTAAACGTTTACGTCATAACGTAAACTTCAAAACTCCAATCGTACAACTTGGTCGAGTTCGATCGCAGTTCCCACAATTGGTTTTAAAGTATCAGGCAGAATACAAACACATAGCCTATTGCAAGTAATAACGATTTTACAGATCAGAAGTAGTTTAATTTTCTTCACTTTAAAGACCATGTATTTATACGCTACCTGCCATCTGGCGTGCAGAATATACTCCTTTGCACTGAATTGCTGGGTACTAGTATAAGCCTCGTTCGATTTAGCCTTGTCCTGGTCCTGTTTCAGTCCTGTCAGCCAAACGCCGTTTTACTTAACAGCCTTGTCCGCTTAATGCCGGTTTATTGGTCCTGTCAGCTGACAATTGTCAGTGCCCTGTCAGACAGGACGCCGTGAATGATGACATGCTATCGGAGCAAGTTTCGGTCCTGTCTCAGGTAGATTTCTTAACTGCGCTTTATTTTAGATGCTTGTCCCCGTTGAGTCATTCACAAACGGCTTTAAACCATGACAAGGCAGTAACAAAGAAGGACTCAAATCGAACGCAGCTATATTCGTTACAAATCATAAGCGCAGTTTAAAGCTGATGACAGATGGTCAGGTTTCCTGGATGGATTTTTGCACTTTCATCATGAAGCTGAAGAAATCCAACTTGTTCGTATGGTCAGGGGTATTACCTGTAATAACCCGCGAGTCATTACAGGAAATTTATGGGTCCCTGGTATGGTGACGATCAGGGGCGTCACGACTGGGGGGGGGGCGCCCCCCCCCCTCAATGCTGTCGGCCAGTTGGTAAAGAATAATTTTTCGTCAAAACAGTTGATTTTTTTAATGAAAATAGTCGTTTTTTTTTTTAAATTGGTCGATTGTTCGTCACAATAGTCAGTTTTTCCGAAAACCAGTCGATTTCTTCCAAAATGTCGTTTTTGTTGTTGAAAACAGTCGTTTTTTCTGCAGAAAAAGTCGGTAAAAAATTACAAGCTAGTCGGTAAATGCCTCGCCTCCCCCCCAAACATTTTGGCTAGTAACGCCTCTGGTGACGATACCAATAATCCTGGAAATAATTCGAGTCCACGACCATCTGACCCGGATCGTTTATCCGCAGAATCAACTAATCAACGGACCCTGGTGGAGCCCCAAAGTGGAACAATGACTAAATGTAACTATCCGACACAATCATTAATACAGTTGAACTCCCAGACTTTTCCTCATAGTTATTAAGCAGACTTTCCTGATCTCCATGACATCCTGATGAAAAATTTGCAGCCTGCGTAGTAGTATGGTAGTATACGAAAAAGTTGCATGTAATACTATGTAATAGCAAAGAATACTATCATTTAATGTGCCTCAGACTGGTCCAACTTAAGTAGTAGTATGCAGTAGAATCCTGTCTTGCCATAGTAGCATCCAGTCTTGCTAATAGTAGCATATAGTAGTATGCAGTAACACGGTAGCCTTAAAGTAGAAGCATGTAGTAGCATCAGTTAGTACTGCAGGCTACTTTTTCGTACTACTTCATAGTACCATTTTGAGATCAATTTTTCATCGGGATTTACTTCACAATACGCAACAGTGTTGTGTATGTTTTCACTTCGGATTGCATTCTATGTTTCTTCTGTTGCAATGCAGCATTATTTAACAGACATTAAACCTCTGATTTAAAAGTGATGCTTCGTACCGAGCAAACATCCACCCCATCCGCCCGCCCACATACACACAAACACATAAAACATTACAGCAAACACACAAGATCAGACATACAATACTCTATATGACCAAGTTCAAAGACCGCCAGTGAACATCGGGAAGAACGAGAAACGTCGCTCGACTCAAATTCTGTGTCAACCAATAAACGGTGTTCCTCGGGGACAGCTGTGGTGACGCTTCCAGCTTTTCTGCTGGGTAAACGGCGATTCTTCACCGGCAGTTAGAGTTAGTCACCAAGAGTAGACTATTGATATTCTTCTTTTGATGGTTCATTTCAGATCTGGCTTAAATTCGGTTTCAATGTTGCCTGGCGGGTATTAGCAATACTAGCGCTTCTACTGTTACCTGTCATTTATCAAAGATGGCGATGAATGTAGTTTATTCTCGCGCATTTTGTTAATGAAGGGTGGCACTGAGGGGGAGGAGGGGGCTCATAGCCATCCCCAGATTTAATAAGTTTCCTCCTTGATGATGGGTTTATAGAAATAGTACCATCGTTGTTAATGTGGCAAATACGAAAGTCTGTATGACGAGAAGATAATTAAAAAATAAGAAGAAGGTATATTTTCCATTTGGGGGGTATTTTCCTTCTCTTGTAATGAAATTATGCACAAGTTATTATTACGTTCTATCCCCAACCAGTTAGGCAGAGTATGAGGACGTCGCGTGGATGGCTCTGGCAGGGGCGTCACTAGCCTTTTACCTTTGGGGGGGGGGGGACGTCCCGTCTGTGCCGACGGACTAGAAAATGTCCCGACAAAATGCGCCTGCACATATCCCACTAGCATAGAATAGACCCGATGTAGAACTAACTGTAATACATCAGTTGAAGATATTCCTTCATTAAAGTTCACATATTCGGCTTTTCATTTCAACTTTCGCTGAAAAGCAAAGCTTCCAACGACTGTACCCAGAACAAGTTAAAGTAAGCGCCGCAGGCAAATTTTTTTTAATCTGCCTTTTTTCCTAATTTTTTGTCTATATCTACCATACAATTTCTAGCTCTTAACGTCGTTCAAACCCAGAATGTCCATCCTAAAACGCCAACTAAATGAAACACCGATACTACAGAGAATACTACAAAACTAGTAAAAGTATATGCTACAGAAAATACTACAAAATGCGCGCCGCAGGCGAAATTTTGTGTAAAACTAACTGTAACGCATCAGCTGAGGTTATTCCTTTAATGTAATTTTATCTACTAAAGTTCACATATTCGGCTTTTCATTTCAGATTTCGCTAAAAAGCGAAGCTTCCAACGACTGTACACAGAACAAGTTAAAGTAAGCGCCGCAGGCGAAATTTTGTGTATTCTGCCCTTCGTCCGGAAACATTTCCTATATCTACCATACAAGTTCTAGCTTTTAATGTGTTTCAATTCCCCAAGAATGTCAATCCTAGAACGCCAATTAAATGAAACACCGATCTTCCAAATAGAGAGTACTACAAATGCGCCCAAGGCGAAATTTTCTGTAATTTTAATGCATCAGTTGAGAGAGTTCTCTTACTGTAATTCGTATTTTTAAATTCATATTTAAACTTTACCTAAAAAGCGAAGCTTGCAACGATTATACCCAGACTAATTTGAACTAAGCGCTGCATGCGAACTTTTTTTAATCTGTATTTTTTCCGTAGAAATTTGCGCCCGACAGTGTTGATTCTTAAGTATAAAAAGAACCTGATTTGCCGAAAGAACATCGACACTCGACAAAAGTATTTGAGTTCGATTTCTTCTGTGTTTTGCCCGACAAGACTGTAAAGATACTTTACTTCTTACATGTAAATAGAAGCCGATGAGCCGAAAAACTTAAAACTTTCGGGATGCGCCCGATAAAGGTTTACAGAATTTGATTTCTTACGTGTAAAAAGAACGGGATATGCCGACAAGAATACCGACACCACGGAAACCATACAGCATTTGATTTCTTTTGTCTTTTGCCCGACTGTATTGTACAGAAGTTGATTTCTGACTTGTAAAAATTAACCCGATGTGCCGAAGAGTCGACCGACGCCGAACAAAAGCATGCAAAATTGTATTTCTTCTGTATTCATTATGTATAAAAAGAGCACGATGTGCCGACGACAATACCAAGGCCCGACAAAAGCATGCCGAACTCGATTTCTTTTGTGTGTTGCCGAAAATTTGCAGTATTTTATTTCTTGCGTATAAAAAGAACCCGAGGTGCCAACGACGCCTGACAACAGCATACAAGTTTGATTTCTTCTTTATTCCTAATGTATAAAAAGAACCCGATTGGCCCCGACAAAAAGCATGCATGATTCGATTTCTTCCTTGTTTTGGCCGACAAATGTTTGCAGGATTTTATTTCTTGCGAATAAAAAGAACCCGATGTGCCGACGAGTCGACCGACGATCGACAAAAGCATACAAAATTGTATTTCTTCTGTATTCCTTATGTATAAAAAGAGCCCGACAAAAGCATGCCGAACTCGATTTCTTCCGTGTGTTGCCCGAAAATTTGCAGTATTTTATTTCTTGCCTATAAAAAGAACCCGAGGTGGTCTTCAAGTGAACTTGACGAACTGTTCTTCAAGTGAACGCCCGGCGAAAAGTACTTTCTCAAGACCTTTGGGTGGTCCACCCCTCCCCCCTTCCCCCCATAGTGACGCCCCTGGGCTCTGGTCCCGTCAAGCCCGACGGCCATTTATCGCATGGATGACGTCAATCTTTTTGTCATTTTCGCGTATACGGATGAACATCCAGCTCCACGGATGCCTCCCGTTCAATACCGCTCTGAGGGCAGCGTTGAGCTGAACGTGGATAGAAAAAGGGTCTGCATAGATTGAAGAAAGAAAAATTGTGAACCTTCCCACTCATATATTCCCATCAAGTTGGAAGGGCATTTTCGCGTGGACGGAACCCATCTTCCTCAGCCGTTCAACGCCCGATCTATTTTCTCATTTTCGCGTGGATGGGTTCACCCGTTCAGCTCTACAGCCATTAACGCGAAAACGTCCCCTATCTTACGATATCCTTTGAAGAAAAAGCTTCTGACAGTGTCCTCACACACCGTTATTGCTTGTAAGTGCTATTTAAGGCACGCTATTTTAAGCATACTTCGAAACTAGAGATTCTTGGGGCTTGAACCTTATTTCTACTAACTAATTTTCGTTGAAATTATTTTCAGGCCGTTATAAGGCATCACTCTCGTACATTAGGGCGATTCTAGCAATCTGAAAGGCTTCGCGAGTTTAAGTACCGGCTGTTTTTTCGACCTAACCTAAAATTCACGGCGGTCCGGTAGTTTAGCAAGCGAATCCACGACCTTGGTGGAAAGTGCTTTGAAAAGTTGGAACAAAAAGCATCGCCCGGTAATAAACTTAAAAATATGTTATGTCGTAATCACTCCACTAGGAATAATTAGATTGCGATACGGTCATCCCCTTCTCATGTCGCATTGTCGCCAGCTCTCATCAATCCAGAGTAGCGTTTTTATTTGTTTGCTCTAATCGAAAATCGCGATTTTAAGATAAGGTAGTCTAAGAAAAGAATACATGATAGGAAGCTAGATATTCTCACGGACTGTTCAAATTAATTTTTTCTTACCAATTTTCTCTGAAATTATTTTTAGGGTCTTATTAGGGATCACTCTCCTACATAACCAAATTAACATCATGTGTGACTAACATCACTCAAACCAGCGACAAACACAGAATGACCATCCACCTTTGTCGCTGGACAATGCGATTTTAAGGTAATTTTTAAGGTAAAAAGATGTTTTACTTCGTCATCACTCAACTCGGAACGCTTAGATGGCGCTAGAGTCATTCTCTTCCCGTACCGTATTATCACCGTATTATCACCAGTGTCGTCAATACTCTTGATGACTAACTCTTCGTGCGGATGAAGGATCGCAGTGTGCCTAACCAAGAGCAGGAAAAGTTACCACGGCTGTACCCAACAAACACTGTTGATTGGTTGACATAGGATCTGAATCATCGTTTGGGTGACGTTTCTCGTTCTTCCCGATGTTCATTGGCGTGCTTTGGACTTAACTCATATACAGAGTATCCGAGTAATGTGGTATGTTCTTCCAGGACTCTTCGCACTATTTACTCTTCAACTTATAGTATTTTAAAATGTTTGAATACTTTAAAACTAGGCTGTGCTTTGAACAAACAACGCATGGTTTGGCTGTTTTAAGCCTTTTTCGAGACCCGTTGACTTGTAACGAAAACAGGGAAACAATTTACTTAACCGTTTTTTTCTGATGGAAAAACTTCTTTCAGACAACCGTCGACAGCGTGATACACATTGAAGGTAGCAAAACATGGCAAGTGAGAAAATCAGCGTGGTTTCGTTAGAGGAGATATAATATACCGTGCGAAATTCGGGTCTACGGGTCTAGAAATATATGGAGTGGTTATGGAAGTAGGTTGTATTAGTATTATAGGTAAGACAGGTACTTAAGGAGTTTTTTTCTGTACAAGCTGATTTTCTCTAAAATTATTTTTAGGGTCGGTAGTAGGCATCACTCATACATAACCAAATTAAAAATACGTCACTTCGTCGTCACTCCACTCGGAACAATTAGATGGCGTTAGCATCATTCTCTTCTCATTCCGCATTACCGACAACTGCCGCGCTGCTGCTGTAACTAGCTCTGGGGAAGAGAGGCGCGGGTGCGACACGGCTTTGGGGGACTGAGAGGGCGAGCTGGAGAAGTGGACGGTTAGTTGACGGGCGGAACGAGGATGTTCGTCGAAGCTGGAGTTTAGGCTTGAGACGGGTTCGTCCGTACTGACGCTGCTTAGGCGTTTGTTCCGCCTGGCTTCCATGTTTTCAAGGATGTGGTTAACTTCTTCGAGGCCAGGTGAGGTTGGGCGGAGAGTTGTTTCCTTAAAGTAAGTAGTGCGTTAAAGGACACCTGATTGAAGAGTACCAAGTATCATCCCTATCTGTACGGCTTCCGTTAACATTACCTGCAGAAAACCCAATCAAAATTCGAAATAGCGTTCCCAAGCTATGATTTTTGCTCCATTTTGCATCTGTCTTTATTTCAATACGGAACGATTTTAGAACTGAACAAATGTCTCCAATCAACCCTTCTTCTGGAATATTTTTTAACCAGTTAAGCCCAAATATATATCTAGAAGAATTTGGAATACGATCCGGCCAGCGCTGTACAAGATTTGAATGAATTGCGCTTTTTGTCTTGGAGTCTGCATGTGCAAACCTCCAGAAACGAACAACCCTATTTTGAAAACGTCACGCGCAGGAGAAGAATGCTCTCCGTGGCCATGTCTGTAAATGCATTCTCCATGGTGTGTTCAAGTATGGTTTCATTATTCAGGTGTCCTTTAAGGACCTTCATTTAAAGCATTGTTCAAATAGATGTAATATGGCCAAGATAGAAGTAGTGCAGTTAGGTTATTTTAAGTGGTGGCTAGGAGTAAGTAAATCGACAAATAGTGTAGTTGTTAGGGGTGAGTTAGGTTTAACTTCTTTAAGAAATGTAAGACTAGTGAATATGGTTAGGTTTTGGGAAAGGATTGTAAGGATGCCACGTGTTAGATTATTAAAATCTGCATATTTAGAAGCGTTGAAAGAAGAATCGCCTACTTCATGGCCGTATCTAGTAAAAAAGATACTGGATGATTGCGGAGTTGGAGAATTATGGAATGTTGGATTAGGAAAGGAGGAAGGAGTGACTAAGGTTGTGAAAGAAATACTTAAGAGCCAGGAAGTACAGGTTTGGTACGCCCAGAAGGACCAGTCGGTATCTTTGGGGTTTTATGCTGCGGTAAGAGAGACATGGGGTGAGAATATAATGTTTAAAGCGGGTCTTAGACGTGATGAGTTAAAAATAATGATTGAATTGTTGGCAGATTGTCTGCCAATTGGGGGTAGAAGACGTTATATTGGTAAGTGTAAGCAGAAGTTCGGTCCTTACTTTTGTCCGATGTGTGGGTGCGTGGATGAGAGTGTGATTCACATGCTTTGCGACTGTATGGAGCTGAGTGAATGGAGAAAAGAAGAGTATGGTGTGCGTGTATTTGACGAAGAGTGGGTAAAACGAATATTTAAGGATGAGTGTTTTGCTGGTATAAAGAAAATGGGGCGATTTTTGAGGCTAGGGATGGAACACAGAAGTAGGTTTTTGGAATAACTAAAACAAACTAAAAGGAAAATAGTGTTATTATATATTAGTTTTTTTTTGTTTTTTTTTTTCGTATGTCAAATTTTTGCCATGGCCCTCGGGCTGCTTATAGCAATAAAATATCTATCTATCTATCGCCTTACCGTACTTTATACGACGTTTGCAGTTACGGCTTACATTGGGGCATGCTATATATGCTCCAGGAGTAACAGATCTTATCCCCATGTTGCCTCATGCGGAGCCAGATCACATAATAATAATACAAAGCAAGAGAAAAGGCTTTCGTCTCTAAATAACATGTATAGGTTCTGCTTGCGAGCGAAGGAAAAAAAAAAAATCAACGTCGCACGTATAAGAACTGAGCTTCGGAACGCGTAAAGTTCGAAATACCCAGCTTGACGTTTGCCGTTGCGGCTTATACTCCGGGATGCTATTTTTGCTGCAGAAGTTGTAATCGATCTTCTCCTATTTTGCTGTTGAGCCAATCAGATCACTTGTTTGGGTTCTGCTTGCGAGCCAAGGAAAGAAAGAAAAATCAAGATCGCACGTATAAGAACTGAGCTTCGGAACGCGTATAAGTTTGAAATACCCAGCTTGACGTTTGCCGTTGCGGCTTATACTCCGGCATGCTATTTTTGCTGCAGAAGTTGTAATCGATCTTCTCCTATTTTGCTGTTGAGCCAATCAGATCACTTGTTTGGGTTCTGCTAGCGAGCCAAGGAAAGAAAGGAACATCACCATCGCATGTACAGGAGTGTTGCATGAAGCTGCCCTTACTATGGCACCGCCCACCCCCCAATTGGCCATGGTACATGATCCTGCCACGTTGGATCAAAAGCTGCCACCCCCCGAAAAATCATGCAAATTCCAAGTAAACAGCAAATTTCTTTATTTGCAAAAGGTCAAGGAACCTCTCTGACCAAACAGCTGGCTTCTAACTTCACCATGTAGCAAAATACCATTTTCAGCAAAGTGGGCGACTTCATGATCACTTGGGTGCCTATATTCTTTTGTGTTCTCCAGCTTAGTCTTGAACAATTACAAGTAAACTATGGTACCAGCAGAAAGCGAAGGTTCTAAGCTTCCTTTCAGGATACTCCACTGAATTTTATTTCAACCTTTACTCTTTTTCCCTAAGTCATTTCCCCAAAATAGGAGTTTAGGGTGGCAGCTTCATGCAACACTCCTGTATAAGAACTAAACTTTGATATGAATAAGGACGCGTATAAGTTCGAAATATCCAGCTTATGACATCTATTTGATCATTGCTTAAAGGAGCCTACTATTCTAACATGGAACAACAATCTAGCAGAAAAAAATACCAGCTTCCCTTTATCTCCATTGAATATTCGATGGCACGGTGATTCTCAGTGCGCATAATTCTCGCCTCTTGTGCTTTGATCGACCACCAACTTTCCTTACAATTATCATTCCAAGCTAACAATACAAGCAAAATTTCAGACTGCTGTAAGTTTTATTTGACAGTCAAAGTTGATGGTACTCTGGAGGCCCTTTGGCTTAAGGACCTTGCACTGACGGCTCCCGGTATGCCGATCACGACTCACGAGTTCCCAGATGAAGGGAACCAGGAGGGACCAGATGAAACTTGTTAGATGGCAATAGCACTTGTCCTAGTCTTACATTAATAATTCCGAAGCGGATCCGGCTGCTGTGAGGCGAAATGAATTGGGGATCCGGGCTTGCCCAAGTGTAGACCGGCTTGGAAAGTCGTGACGAAACCTGGTGGACGTGACGATCAACAGATCTGCAACGGACCCGGGAAATCGGATGGGAGACCTACAAACGTTCTGGCGTACGTACAGCGACTATTCTCTTATAGGCCACCTACTCAATGCTACCCAAAACAAATAAGCAAGAACCTCCGTCTCCGTATCTCTTCAATGTATCTCTTCAATGATTAAAAAGATGGGAACACGTTATTTTAAATATTCTAAGCACCAGCTCCCCTTGTCGAAATTATGCCATAACCATACATTGACGGAGAAGTTCAAAATTCAAGATGCAAGTGTTACCCTTTTGGATGTTTCTTCGTCGCTACCAAGAATCATTGACAACCGAGCACTGCGCACGACCCCACTGCTTCCTGGCCGAAGATTGAAAATTAGTGTCTTTTTCTGTGTCTTTATGTGTTTATTTATTTTCTTATATTTACTCCGCTCTTTCGAAATGGCGGGTTATAAATAAATTACTTAATGCGACCATGCGGAGTCGAGTATATTCCCGATACCCTGCCCGATGCAAACGATCGGAAGGTAACCTCACAATTCGTTCGCAGAGCCCCTAAGAAGAAATTTCGAGAGTCCCAGCCAATCAATTGTCCACCATTGTGACCCGCTGTCCTCCACGCCTGCCAGAGTTTTTCATCTGGTATGCGCAGCGGCAAAGAGGAATGTAGGCGGGTATCAACTCAAAGTGCACCAAGTACCTCGACTAGCTCTGCTCCGTTTAGTCGCTGCATGGGAACCAAAGATGGAGGTTCTGTTGGATTGTTTGAACGTGTTCCACCCTTCTCACAACAGTAACTATTACTTACTATTTTCGTTCCAGCCTCACGAAAAGTTACTACGCTGACCATTCCAACCTTCTCGAAATAGTAACTTATAGAAAATATTTACTTACCATGCTCTTGAGCGTAGTAAGCGTGGTAACTACGGATCTTTGTAAAGTGATTGGCTGGATTACCCCGTGGAGTGATATTTTGACAAAAATAGAAAAATATATTATTGTAAAAATACGAGTTTTACGTAAAAATGCTTATTTTGCGTCTAGCCAAGATATGGAACTTTTGATATGTTTTTGTCTCTCTACAAGATGGTGTAAAAATCATTTCTGTGGCAATTTGTTTCGGGTCGACCTCTTTTTGGAGCTCGTTTTCCTGTACTATTATCCTATTTTGCCCTATGTGGAGCCAATCAGATCACTTGTTTTGGTTCTGCTAGCGAGCCAAGCCAATCAATATCGCACGTATAAGAACTAAACTTCGATTTGGATAAAGACGCGTATAAGTATGAAATATCCAGCTTGACGTTTACATAGGCTACACTGTAAAAAGTATCTCCGAGTACTTGACGCCAAGAAGCCAGAATTCGAGCCAAATAATCCGAGTAGCAGATACTGCAGTTAACTTTAATCCTTACTCTGTACAGTGCACAGGGCTTAGCCCCTATCCCCTTACCTGTTCAGGCGACTTTCTTTCCTTCTCCACATGCTTCAAGCTAAATCTTCCGTCCTTAATCTTCTGGATCGAATCTTCATACGCCTCCATCTCTTTTATATCCACGCTCGGGAAGCTCGCTCGTCTGTACTTCTTCTTCTTCTCTGAAGGTTTCGTCCGGAATTTGAAAACTTGCGCCAAAGCGGCAAAGGGATTATGCCCATGCGGCGATGTTGCTGGTGTGAAAGGAGTTGGTGGTGGAGGAGGTGGTGGTGGGGGAATCCTTGACAACCTTAGCTCTCGGACTTCGTTTTCAAGCTCTTCAACTGCAACAAAATGAATGTCAATCAAATTCGCAGTCAGCCAGTAGCGCTCGCCAAGTGAACTTGTTTACTTCCTCGGCGTTTGGATGCTTGGCGCCTGGGTAATATTATTCAAAACGGAATTTTTAAAGTTTAACCGAAAAGGGCTGGGATGGGACAATCTAGTTACCCATCACGTATTCACTTAAATTGACTTGAAAACCCGCTAAAAATGCGCTACTTGTTCCGCTATTCACCAATCATCGATTTTCAAATAGTGAAATTTCTGTGCGATTCGTGGTACCTCTATGCGGTTGTATTATATGCCTTACGAGAAAGATTTATGATTTTTTTTTTTGTATTCAGGCACTAAGCAATCTTCACCAATCTCACTACTGCCTACTGAAAAGACGCGTTTATGTCGAGATTGGAATTTCCCGCGTCATAGTAAAATTTACGCTGTGGGAACGGCCGCAGACATTCTGAACGTCATAATTAGAGCAGGTACTGGAACATAAAAAAAAATCCCTTTGCCGAATTCAAATAATTCAGTGTATTCAGTCAAATAAATAAGTTCGCTTTTCAGTTAAGCTTTAAGCTAGTGTTGTGTCGGTCTCTATGTCAAATGCTTAACTAACTATATGTGCCAACCGAAGTGCACATGATGGTACTTCGTAGAATCTAATTGCACAAATGAAGACTCAGAACTAAACAACATCCTGTTAAACTGAAGTCCACGTCAGTTGGATATTGCTAAATCTCATACTACGTCGACATCAGGTAGCTTCCGGTTAGTCCACGTCAGTTGGACCTTCACTTGTGCAGTAAGGAGTATATAAGCTTTTTTACAGTCTTAGCGCTGGGTCTTTCGTCCTTCATATTTGGTAAGTCACACATGACTTAGTCTATTATCGTTATCGATCGTGATATTATTTACCCGGATTGGGATTACCTTTATAAAGAGTAAGTCAGAAATAAAACCACTATATGTTAACGTAAACCTTGTCTACTACCGCCCTTACTTACCCGCCGCCTTACACGCTACGGTTACGCTACCTCAAGCCGTAGGCTACTACCACCCGTAGTTACCCTACGCTCCATCTTCAGTTACAACACTAGGTGTCGGGCAAAAGCGGGATAACACGAAACAAACTCTCACTCCCGGAGCATATTGTGGGGAGCAGAGCAAACTAACTCTAGAGAGTAATGCGATAACTTTGAAAAAGTGACACAGTCAAATCGACACTAGCTCCACTACCGGATAAGAACATCCCTACCGAAACTCAACCAATCGCAGAGCAGAATGATTTTGCTCTGACCAATCGTTAACGAGCGCTGGCTAGAATCTACGTAGAACGCTACGTATTAGCACTGCACGCAGCGACCAAAGCGACGGAGGCCCATTTTTGAAGCATGGGAAGTATAGGTCTTCGCACTACTCTTTAGAGTTACTTTGCTCTGGTGGGGAGCAAGCCAGGTAAAAACCGGAAAGTTACATTACAAACATTTGTTACATTACTACATTACATACATTTGTTTGTCTGTTCAGTGTGTTTTTGTTATATTGTGGCCGCTGTTGACCTTATCTGAAATAAAATAAAAACAAATAAAATAAATAAAAAAAGCTGTTTATTAAATTTGCTTTCAAATCTGGACCAGCTGACTGCTGACCAAATTTTGGCGGAAATACTCCAGATTAAGGAAAATCCGTCAGGCCTAGACGTTATCAAGAAAGATGTTGCAGTGTTGTCTTCGAAGATTAACGACAGCGTCTCAAGTGCAGAGGAAACAAGACCAAAGTGTTTGATGGGATCCCAAAAATTCAATATTTGATCCAGACAATTGGGTCTTGTCATCGCCTGATCCAGTCTTCAACAGACTCCTTGAACATTTTTACTATTAAAATTTTGAAACAGATTAAAGCCAAATAGCTAATCATCTGAGAAAACTAAGTTCACATATGGATTCAGCATGTGTGTTTACCCCTGTAAGTCGTATCTATTATGATGAAACCGACCGAAACTTCTTGCCTTACTTCTGCCAATTTTCCGGTCCGGCGGAATTCCGGAACTACTTGTCAGGCAAAAAAGTAAAGCTCAAAAACTTATTCAGTGTATCTCCTTACCCCTGTATCCAACATCTAATCAACTTCAAAGACAAATTTAACTTATAAAAAATTTTCGGGCTTCCGCCGGATTCCAGGCGAAATATATGTCCGGATAAAGATGATTGTCATAAAATGGATTCAGCATCTCTTCTTACCTCTAATCGAATATTTAGCCAATTACAAATACAACCTTCGTGTTTAACAAATTTTCCGGTTTGGGCCGGATTCCGGGCGAACTACTTGTCCGGGTAGAAAATGATTTTCACATTAGTGCTCAGCATGTATTCTTACCCATAAATCGAACATCTAATTAACTTCAAATAAAACTTTTACTTTGAACAAACTTTCCGGTTTTGGCCAGATTCCTGGCGAACTCCTTGTACGGCGAGGAAATGGATTTACATATGGTTTTCAGCATGTCTACTTACCCCTTAATCGACTGTCTCAATAACTTTATAAAATTATTTTCTTTGCCCCTTCCCCATCCCTAGATGTAAGGCTACAGAGCCCATCTACGAACTCGATCTTTCCCTTGACCATTAGGATCCTCACACCAAGTTTCATCGAATTACCTCATTCCCTTCTAGACTTATCGTGCTCACAGACGGACAGACAGACGGACAACTTTTGCGACTTCATAGGTATCCCTCCACTTACGTTTAGGGATCCCACAAACAAAGGCTTTGCAAGAATAAATCATCCAGTTACGTCGGGAGGCTGTAGGTATCAACCTACCGAGCAGACATAAGCCAGGTTGCAACCTAGATTGTCCTATCCCAGCCCTTCTCGGTTAAACCTTAAAGGACTCGTCATGCCTATAATGCCAACACAGTCTACTTCCCTAACTCCATACATTAATCTTAAGCTCGGAGACACAAATTCCCTATAGCTGCGTTCGTTGCACTCCGGGCTGTCTCCGGTGTTTAGTCACCAGTGTCCGGTTCTTCCCTTAAACGCGTTTTTTTGGTTCGCCTGTGAGTTGATGAAAACCGGCTAACTCCTCGCTGCAGCAGGGCTCGCGAGCAGGTTCTGGTTAGTCCGCACCGGTGAGATAAGACCGGACACTGGTTAGTTCAAAAAACGGGTTATAAGACTGGTGAGAAGTCACCGGTGGATGCAAAAACGGCTTATAAGAAAAACCGGAGACCACCGGTGAGGACTCCCGTGACGAAGAACGCAGCTTATGTTACATTTAGGCTCGCTAGCGATACCTGACTAATCTTTACTCTTGCCACGTTTCACTATTTTCCATGCGCATTACGCTCCGGACGAGTGTTTGCGAATCATGCTATTGATGCGTTAGACCGGTTATGTGAATCCTGCCGAGTTTTTGATAGAAGTCAATGGGATTGGGAAAGGCTTACGACGTAAATAGTCCTTCAGCCCAAGCTGACTGCGAATCATATTTGACGGTGCAAAACGGATAAGTCAGCTACATTTCATTAGAGCTATATTTCGACCCTTCTTGGCAAGGGACCTCTTCAGGCTCAAGCCGCTCAAGCTGGAAAAACTTCATGATGAAGTTCATTTCCTTGCAAAGAAGGGTCGAAATATAGCTCTGATAAAATGTAGCTTAAAACGCCCAAAGCTGTGGACCATCTGTTAAAAGCAGACTCTAGTTTTACGGTATTCAAATAGTTTTGAACATAAAGAGTGAATAGTGCGAGGTTTGCTCTGATGTATTTAATTCTAAAGTATTTAATTCTTTAATTTTCTTTTTTTTCTTTTTCTTTTTTCTTAGATTTTTTTTTTCTTTTTAGATTGTGGCATTAAAGGTTAATTGAGCGAGAGTATTCTTGTCCTTTTTTTTTTTTTTTATGAAATTTGATATAGGTTGAGAATCAGAGGATTTCAGTCGTCCACCATCAGGCTTTTTGAGCCTTCCCCGGGCGGTTGCGTGTTTTTATAGTTTATTTTGTATTTAGTAGTATAATAAAGCAAGTCAAGTCAAGTCAAACAAGACGCGATGAATGACGATTTATAGGAGCAAGTCTCGGGCCTGTCTCATGTAGATTTCTCGACTGCGTCTTATTTGTGACACCTGACGGCAGAGTCATACACTTGCACATGCACATATCCTGCTAACTCTTCGGCCCAATTTTTACGTAGTTTCATCCCATCATTTATTTCTGTTCATATCTTGTAAGTGTATTAATTAATTTGTTTCGTGTCTGTGTACAGGAGTGTTGCATGAAGCTGCCACCCTAAACTCCTATTTTTGGGGAAATTACTTAGGGAAAAAGAGTAAAGGTTGAAATAAAATTCAGTGGAGTATCCTGAAAGGAAGCTTAGAACCTTCGCTTTCTGCTGGTACCATAGTTTACTTGTAATTGTTCAAGACTAAGCTGGAGAAAACAAAAGAATATAGGCACCCAAGTGATCATGAAGTCGCCCACTTCCCTAAAAATGGTATTTTGCTACATGGTGAAGTTAGAAGCCAGCTGTTTGGTCAGAGAGGTTCCTTGACCTTTTGCAAATAAAGAAATTTGCTGTTTACTTGGAATTTGCATGATTTTTCGGGCTGGTGGCAGCTTTTGATCCAACGTGGCAGGATCATGTACCATGGCCAATTGGGGGGTGGGCGGTGCCATAGTAAGGGCAGCTTCATGCAACACTCCTGTATTTCGTAAATTTGTATTCCTCTTTTAGCTTTAAGTTATTTGGATTAAACTTGATTGATTGATTGATTGACAAGGCTGAATAAAACGGTTTTAAAGCTTGAAAAATCAGTAATAATAAGACAAGACCGTGACAAGGAGGACTGAAATCGAACGCAGCTCTATTGGATTTAATATTCTATTTTATTAGTCTTATTGATTTATTTCCTAGTTATCAGTGTCAACCTAATGGCTATAGCCATTAGGTGGCCGCCATTCCTTTTTAAGGCACTATCATCGCTTTTTCGTCAGTTTGTCGGTCTGGTGATCTGGAGTCATGGAGATTATGTGGAAAGAGCCGCCCTAAGGGTTCAGACTGCACTGTAAAAAGTATTTCCGATTAAGGATCAAAGGTAACTGCAGGATTTGCTAGTGGGATTGTCCTTATCTCTGCGGAGATAAGATTTATACAAAATAGAGATAAGAGGAATCCCAGTAGCAAATACTGCAGTTAACTCTAGTCCTTACTTGGATATACTATTTACAGTGTGTATGCCAACACTAGGGGCGAGTTCAGGGCGGTGGCCAGGAAATCTTGTAGCATGCCTATGTGTCAAGCGGACGGAGATGTCGGGACGAAACTCGTAAGGGGGGGGGGGGGGGGTCAGGACGGTCGTAAGTAACTGTCATTCATGCGAAAATTCTGACCAAACTAAGGACGAAATTTCAAAGGTTCCGCCCCCCTAGCAGGACAGTTGACCACCAGACATTGGCTCCGAAGCACCAGCACCCTTGCCTTGGCTCCTGCTATATCTCACGGATATCTACTACGCCAAGACTGAAAACGATTGGAAGCTGGAAACGAAAGACACCCGTCCGGCACCTGAAGGATAACCGGTCGTCCTATTAAGATGTATCTTGGACTATTAGACATCTTGCGGCGCGGCATACAAGCCGAGCGGGAGAAGTGACCGGAATGAAATCAAGTAGGCAGAACACTTATAGTGCCAATGATAGATACTATAGCTTTTTTTCTTTTTTATTAATGTAGGCAGTAATTTATTCAAACAATGTTTACAACGGATATACGTCAGCTACGATTCTTCATCAGCGATATCTCGGCCCTTCTTGGCAAAGTCAGCTTGGGCTCAAAGAGTATTTATAAGCATAGTTAAAAAATAGCCTTTTTCAATAATCGATATAAAAAAGATAATTATTTTTAAATGAATATATACTTAATTTTATTATAGGAAAAAATTATTCAAACAATGTTTACAACGGATACGTCAGCTATGATTTTTCATCAGTCAGGCTGACGAGGACCCTTGCCAAGAAGGGCCGAAATACTCGCTGATGAAGAATCATAGCTGACGTATCCGTTGTAAACATTGTTTGAATAAATGTTTCAAAGTCAGCTTGGGCTCAAAGAATATTTATATAGAAAAAGAATTGTAAAAATAAGCATAAA
The DNA here is from genome assembly GCA_023053575.1 of Branchinecta lynchi. Lineage (NCBI taxonomy): Eukaryota > Metazoa > Arthropoda > Branchiopoda > Anostraca > Branchinectidae > Branchinecta > Branchinecta lynchi. The sequence continues at coordinate 14,243,929 of JAKZAP010000009.1, read as the reverse complement.
AAAAAATTGAGATACAAACTGCTATCAACTAAAAACTTAACCCAAATATAGTGTAATTTTAAAATTAAAATAAAATAATTGAATTATTAACTTTAATATAGTTTATTAACGAATATCAACAAAAGAATTTAAATTTAATTATTGTCTAATATTCATTATAACCTAGAGCTGTTCAAAGTGGGGATGAAATGTGGCTGGCCGAACGATGACAAGATCTATAGACATGCCCTTGTATATCCAGCTGGGATCCGGTCATTATTGGGGGAATTGGAGGAGGGAGTCCTGAACATCTTATCGATGTACAACGGAGGGACTGGATCTGGCCACTGTGTAGAAAGCTGAAGGGAGGTCCCAGAAACCTTAAAAGGCTGACCGGATCTGGGGACGAAACTTGGCTGGCAGAACGATGGCAAGAACCACGCGTGCTAATTTGTCGATCGAGATCGGATCCACCCACTTTGGAGGGAGCATGGGGTCCTGGAAATCTTGTTGCATGCTTAGCTCTCGAATGGCTGTTTCAATTCAAATACTATGACCAAAATACAAACCACATCTACTACCAGATCAACCGGGAAGAACAGAGGAGGAAACAACATAAACCGTTCCGGAACCCGACGGACATAAATTCCCATAATAATAATAATTTATTAAAGCCAACAAAGGGCCATACAACAGTATTCATTATCGCACTTAACTAAAAAAAATTGACTTTCAAAATTACATACATTAAGATCACTTCTTTTTACCCTTCTAGTATTCGCCAAATTACCTCCAAACCTAACTTCCAGTATACAATAAATATTTACATACCGACCGAATTACCTGACGATTCGTCGACTTCATAATACCAGGAAATAGCAAGGGCACCCCACCAAAAAAAAACATCTCTAATTTCCTTCACCCCCGGACAATCTGTGACATGGCTAACAAGTCTAATTCAGCATTATTTGATTGAGTAGGCAAAACATACGGCGATTACTGACTAGCGAACTGTCACATACCTTTTTTTTTCAATATTTCCTTTTCCGCTTCCAACTTCACCACCTTCTTCTTTTCCTCCGTTAGTTCTTGCTCTATTTTATTCGGTTCCAAGTGATTCCTTATACTCCGGTCTATGACAGATTCCACAGTTATTTTTCCGGTGAACTGTGCGGTCGGATTCCGGAAACTGACTTCTAAGTCTTTGGGGTCGATCTGGAACTGGTTTGTCTCTTCGGACATCTAGAAAAAATGATTGTATACAAATAAAGTGACTTTCACACCACTTTCATGAGGTATGGAATTACTTAAATGGGTTAGGTGTCTGAAAGTACCAAGGACAATCTGGACACAGTGTATTTCAACTAAACTTTAATTCAATTTTTCAATTCAATTCAATTTATTTTCAAAACAGATACGACGGTCAAGACGATTTGGTGGTTCTCGTCCATATTAGCACTAATTATATACAAAAGATAATTCTACATTAGTTTGGATATGACAAATACTTGTCAAACATGACACAAAATATTCAAATCTAACGAGTCGTTGTGTGTTTAATTGAATAAAATTTGGGTATTGGCTGCGCTCCCGCTCACTCAGGCCTTACTCTTGACGCTGAAAAACCTGGGGGGAGGATATCACGTAATGCTGGTGTATTCAAGATTTTAGTCTTACAAGAGCTGCTAGCTTGTAAAACCATTCTCGACCATCAGAAACCAGTAAAACACCAATCCTCTTACGCTTAAAGGACCCGTCGTACCTGCAATGCCAGTGCAACCCACTTCCGCAATTGCAATCATTAATTCTTAGACCCGGAGACCCACACTTGTTACGCTAACGACACCTCACTATTCTTTGCACTTGCCGCTATTCACTGTTCTCCATGCGCGTTAAGCATTGTCCAAATACGTCCTTCATAAAATCCGATGATGAACTGCCGCCAGACGCGCTAGAGGAACAATAACAGTCACACGTGAGATGGGGGATAAGTTATCTGACGGGTGAATAAGTGATTAGGCTTTCGCTTCATATCGAGTCGCGCATTAGACCCGTGGAAAAGTCAGTCAGCACTCAGCATGAAGTCGGAAGCCAGAAGTGACAAACTTGATGACGCTTAACAGAAGAAAGTTGGGTAAAGCAAAAATAGGGGAAGAGGCATTTTAAATAACAATCACACGTGAGATGGGGGGATAAGTTATCTGACGGGTGAATAAGTGATTAGGCTTTCGCTTCATATCGAGTCGCGCATTAGCCCCGAGGAAAAGTCAGTCAGCACTCAGCATGAAGTCGGAAGCCAGAAGTGACAAACTTGATGACGCTTGACAGAACAAAGTAGCGTAAAGCAAAAATAGGGGAAGAGGCATTTTAAACAGTTTTAAACATGGTTAGACCTAAAAGGAATTGAATTTAGCAAAACAAACCTGGATAAACATACACGAAGAAGTAACGTGTCATTGTTTTTTTACGATAGCGCACGCAGCGGCCAAAAAAGAACTAATCTGAGAGGAATTTTATGAGGGGCGTATAGGTGTTGTAAGTTGTATTACGGCGTACAAAAGCTTATTACAGATTCCCTCTTTTCCTCAAGGCGCGCTGTATTAAGGCGACTAAGGAAAATGGAGCTCGGCTCTATTCTGCCTTATGCAGAGCCAATCAGATTGCTTGGTTGGTTCCGCCACCGGGCCGAGGAAAGGAGTCAGCACCAAGTGTTACCACGGGATTCACGGAAGCACTAAAGTTCTACTTTGTTGGAAGCTAAAGAAACAACTTTTCTTCAAAAGAACAGGTTTGTTCTGTTACGACTGCTTACTGCTAGTTCGAGGACCATTGCTGTCCGTCCGCAAATATAATAGCTTTTTACAATATATTGGGCGTGAAACTGTACTGTTGTACTTCAAGTGGTATTAAGAACACTTTTTCTGATCTTTAGAAACTAGAAAAACTGTATCGGCGTGGCAACACCAAACGCTGCATTCAGGCCCGTATCCAGGAAATTATTTCGCTGGGAGGGGGGATGCCTGCGGGTCGCACAAAAAAGTAAAAAAAGACATAGATCAGAGGTATAAGCCTATAAAAATGAGCATTTTGTATATTTCGGGGGGGGGGGGGAGCCTAGCCCCCCCCCCCCTGGATACGGTCTTGGCTGCATTCATAAGAACCTCTCGGGTTCTATTTGAACAGGCATGTGTATTAAGAAGTAAATATCGCGTATAGCACTATTCAGCTTATTGCACCTATTTGGACAATGCTTTATACTCCGGATGAGTGTTATATCGTGCTATTGATGCGTAAAACTGGTTATCCAAATTTTGCCGAGGTGTTACTAGAAGTCGATGCGCCTGGGAAAAGGGTTAAAACAACCAAAGCCTTGTATAATTTGTCGAAAGCAGAGCCTAGTTTTCCGTATTCAAATAGGACTGAATATTGGAACATCAATAGTAAATAGTGTCAGGTGTCCTTTAAGACCCATTTTCATTGTAGAAGGAATCCTATTCAATCCGCCTTGAATACGAGTGTTCGGCCTATGTTAGGAAATGCCGGCTATGCAAGTTTTTCCGAGGCTCATCACAGCCATAAGGGAACCAAGTGGGGCTCAAAACAGCCCGGACGAGTTTATAATCTTCTCGAGAAGCCGGCAGAATTTTAGAGGAGTATTTGACTTCTGGAATATTTGAAAAATGTTCAAATAAATAATAATCTAGTAATTATTATTTATTTAGATTTTTTTTTTACACGTTTGTTTCCTTCCCCGACGTTGACCCAGAAGATTGACAGCCTGACGAGGACCCTTGCCAAGAAGGGCCGAAACATCGCTGATGAAGAATCGTAGCTGATGTACATCCGTTGTAAACATTATTTGAATAGATGTTTCAAAGTCAGCTTGGGCTCAAAGAATATTAATCTAGTAATATAATAGCACAAAATAATAAGTAATAAACAATAAGAAAGAAGAAGAAATAACGATAAGAAATAAAATAAATATCTAGTGGCATTTGTGGTGAGTACAAAAAACTGTACGTTCAATGCAGTTTCGATTCATGGCCCCCCGAAAACACCAGCACTGGAATAAACCTGTTCTGGTCAGAATATTTTGTCCAGTTTTTTTTTTATTTTCAGTAATGCCAACCTATTTCTTGTCTGTCCGGCAAAGAACTTGTCGCTGTTGCGCGTTTTCTAGCGGAAATCGAGGAATCTTATAAGAAGAAGGGACAAAGCTTTCCAAGAGATGGCCTTCTGAATTTTGAACACTATTGAAGAAGCCACTATACTCTTGATGACTATCTCTCCCTGCCGATGCAGAGTCTCCGGGTACCTGCAGAAGAAATGAAGAAACGGTGTCACGGCTACTCCGAAAGATCGCCATGATTGTTTGGCACAGGATTTGAGTCGTTGAGTCTGAGCTCGTTACGGACACGGTTACTCCTTCTTCCTGAGGATCACTGGTGTGTTTTGGACTTCGTCATATAGAGTATTCGCCCTTTGCCCATTCAGCGGATTGAAGCACGACTGGAAGCGCTACTTCGAGTTGACGTGCAAAACCCTTCACGAAAACAAGGTTGAAAACTCAAGCATGTTTCAAAGTTCAGCCTAAATGATTGGTAAAAATCTCTTGATAAAACAAAAGTATGATAACAATCATTATACAATAAAAGCATGATAACAATCATAATAGTAATAGCTAACAGTAACAATCTATATTAAATAACAATAAGCAACATTTTCAGAGCCATAAACCTTATATTTGACGATGCAAAACGGATACGTCCACTACATTTTATTAGCGCTATATTTCGGCCCTTCTTGGCAAGGGTCAAGGGTGTTTGTACAAATATTTAAAGTACAACTCTAACTAGAAATGCCCTGTTCTCTCAACATTAAGCAGGATGGTTTGTTCTCACTTCTTTTCAAGTCAATGGTTCGCCCGATCGTTGAATATGACCACACCACAGTGAGACCATATTACAATTGTGACATTGAGGCTTATGAAAAAATTCAACGGAGAGCTACGAAGTTCGTACCAGATCTGCGCGATCTTCCCTACCAAGTGAGATTAGCCAAGTTGTGCCTTCCCTCCATTGCATACAGATTTTTTAGAGGAGACCTGATTGAAACATTCAAAGTAATCAATGGAAGCTATGACAATTTTGAAGTGACTGATTTAGTAAGATTCAGCATTAACCGTCATCATCGGGGGCACGCGTACAAGCTTTCAAAATCAAGATTCCACAAGGACGTTTTTAAGTGCGGTTCTGGCACACAGAATTGTTGATCCTTGGAACAGCCTTACCGAAGATGCGGTTAATGCTGATTCGATCAACAGTTTTAAGTGCATTGTTGATGTCATTTTTTACTCTGATTAGTTCGACTACTCAAAATTTCTTAGAGTTATTTATAGGCGAAAGCCTTTTCTCTTGCTTTGTATATTCTTGTGAAATTCAGCTGACGTATCCGTTTTGTACCATCAAATATGAAAGGTGGGGATTTTAGAAGCTTATAATTCCATAAGGGAGCTAGGTATGTTATAAAAGGCAGAATAAGCAAGACAGGTCCTTTAAATATTCTTCCTTAAATATCTGATTTTGGGAACTTCTTCTCTGAAACTGACTGAAGTTAAAGCTGGTGCTCTGATTTCATTAACTGAAAATATACTTCGCAGTCAGCTTAGAATGAAGGAAAATCCATAAACCTTATATTTTGGCGAAGACTTTTAGGCTTCAATGCGGAGTAGCGTTCCCAACCGTACTGAATCCGCTAGGAGTGTTTAACTGGAAAATGGCAAATTGGCCATTCGACGGTTTCATCGCATTCAACATGGCACAAATCGTCTCTTCGCAGAGGTCCGATTTTATGATCTATCGTCTCATCGATTTACAATGCCTTCATTTACATCAACCTGCAGCTATGATACAGTCATTAGTGATTCTACTGATTCTGATTGTCGCAAAGCTTCCAGGGGGTTTATCTTTGAAATTCCTTGGCAACAGCAAAACTATTTTGGCCCTGGGGGGGACTGGATTGGACGACATGAACCTGCTGCTTACATCCCCTGCTAGATGGAAACAAGAGCTACGAGCTCATATGGCACTTGTTACGAGTAGGCACGGCTCGGTTATGTCAATGATATATCTAGTGTTTGCTAGGTGTCTTCCCACCAAGTTTCATCTCGATCCCTCCACTCATAGCGTTTTCCAATATTTCCGGTTCTCCCCTCCAGCTCCCCCCAAAAGTCACCGGATCCAGTCCGGATTTTAAGTGGGTCGTCTGAGGCATGAGGTCTTTCTAAATATCAAGTTTCATCGAGATCCGGTCACCCGTTCAAAAGTTATAAATACCTCAAGATTCCGGATTCCCCCTCCATCCACTCCCCCGACAGGGCCCGAATCGGCTCGGTCATGTCAATTATGTATCTAGTGTTTGATAGGTGTCTTCCCACCAAGTTTCATCTCGACCCCTCCACTCATAGCGTTTCCCAAGATTTCCGGTTGCCTCCTCCAGCTCCCCCCCCAAAGTCACCGGATCCGGTCCGGATTTTAAGTGGGTCGTCTGAGGCATGAGGTCTTTCCAAATATCAAGTTCCATCGAGATCCGATCACCCGTTCAAAAGTTATAAATGCCTCAAGATTCCGGATTCCCCCTCCCTCCACTCCCCCCACAGTGCCCGAATCGGCTCGGTTATGTCAATGATGTATCTAGTGTTTGCTAGGTGTCTTCCCACCAAGTTTCATCTCGATCCCTCCACTCATAGCGTTTCCCAAGATTTCCGGTTGCCCCCTGCAGCTCCCCCCAAAAGTCACCGGATCCGGTCCAGATTTTAAGTGGGTCGTCTGAGGTACGAGGTCTTTCCAAATATCAAGTTCCATCGAGATCCGATCACCCGTTAAAAAGTTATAAATACCTCAAGATTCCGGATTCCCCCTCCCTCCACTCCCCCACAGTACCCGAATCGGCTCGGTTATGTCAATGATGTATCTAGTGTTTGCTAGGTGTCTTCCCACCAAGTTTCATATCGATCCCTCCGCTCATAGCGGTTCCCAAGATTTCCGGTTGCCACCCTCCAGCTCCCCCCAAAAGTCACCGGATCCGGTCCGAATTTTAAGTGGGTCGTCTGAGGCATGAGGTCTTTCCAAATATCAAGTTCCATCGAGATCCGATCACCCGCTCAAAAGTCCCTGATACGCCTGCCAAGTTTTATCGTCCTAGCTTATGTGGAAGTGCCCGAACTAGCAAAACCTGGACAGACCGACGGACGGACAGAAATTGCGATCGCTATATGGCACTTGGCCGAAGGGCAAGTTGGCCTTATACAAGTTAAGCGCTCCAAGCGTATTAAGTTATGTCTGTCTTCTTGTCCTCGTTATCACACAGATACAGTAGAATGGATCCATAAATCAATCAGTAAAAAGAGAAGCTTGCCACTTTTTAAATTATGGGAGATTAGTATTTGGTTAGGTACACTGGAAACAAATTTCTTATATCGGACTTTAGTAGCTGTGCATCACCGAAATCGGAGATTTTTAATCCGAGTTCGGAGAGTTAAAATCCGATGCAATATTAAGACGCTAGAATAGACTACAAAATAGTGCAGAGAAAATTGTCTGAAAGCTGATTTTTGTTTCACAGTAGGCCAGAAAATCTAGCTGAAACTCAGTTTTAAAGGGTAGCCTACTGCATTGTCAGAAGTTTCATACCAGATAACACAAGGATGCGTGGTTTCAACAGATAACACTTTTGTCGCGACAATCATTGTGGATGAAATGTTATGCATAACAAGCATTGCCAAGAAGAGTAAAAAAAAAACGCAAGAAAAGCATCTGCTTACTTTTTTTCGTCATGATATCGGAAACTCAGCAGATGCCTTTTTTGGCGTTTTTTCGGCTCTTCCTGGCAATGCTTGTTATGGATAGCGTTTCATGCATAACATTTGTCGCGACAACATATTATATCCCAAGTGCTGTCTGTTGAGTGGTATCTGCTGAAACCGCGGATCCTTGTGTTATCTGTTATGAAACTTTTGACAGCGTGCAGAGTGAAAAGTGCCGAAAAAAAACAATAATGGTTATTGCTGGGAGCCTAATAGGGACTAAACCGAAACGCCCCTCTGATCTATATTTTAGTGAAGCTTTGATTAGAATATGGTAGTAAATGTGTACTGGTTGCGTTTTTCAAGCACGTGCTTTGTGTGTAACCAGTCGTCAAGCTGGAATGAATTTTTTTAGTAAAGTGATTTGATCGTTCCTGGGGAGGCGGGACGCCTTTTCTACGCACCAGATGAAGAAACAAGAACCACGCCAGTCGACTTCCAATCGGCTGCCGTCTCTAATATCATACACGTGGGGACACACGAACCCAGTGTATCCCCACTCCCAAGAGATTGATTTACATTGTTTGAATTATTTCAAATTAAAGAACATGAGCCTGAACCTACCATTACTTGCGACCTAACTTTTTTATTTCCCAACCATTATCGATATCGGCCCCGAAAACAAACTTTTGGCTAGAGGCGTATTCTCGCCGTTCCCCGAGGACTCCTCGGGGAATCGAAGGGAACGGCGAGAATAGAGGGAGTCACTCCACGCCCACTCCGCGTACAGATACAGCGAGAACACTGGGAATGCTTCCAAAATGGATTTCATTTGAAAAAGAAATATGCAGTTGACAAAATTAGTCTGGATCCACTTTATATTTGGTTTTGTTTATTCTGATTGTTTTTAATTAATTTTACATTGCACATACACCAGCAGAATTGATTCCCCTCCGAATCTGAAAGGGAGTCCTTTTTGATGAAGGGGATGATAATCGGAGCATTCCCCGTCCGCGGGGACTGGCGAGAATACGGGGAGTGAGTCCCCGGGACAAACAAAATCGCTGGGACTCCTCAAGTGGAGTCCTCGGGGAACGGCGAGAATACGCCTTAGACTAACTGTCCTGTATTCCCTCAGCAGCACTCTCGGTAACCTTTGAGAAGCGTGTTTCACCCTACTTACTGTAGCTACTACGCATGACCTCACGAATTATGGCTTTTTGGCGTCAAGGCTGGAACGTATTTTTCTATTTTCAGCAAAATATCGCGCCACGCGCTTATCCGGCCAATCACATCACAGAGATTCATAGTTACCACGCTCCCAAACGTGGAGCGTGGTAAGCAAATAGTTATTATTTCGACAAGTTGGAACGGTTAGCGTAGTAACTTCTAACGAGGGTGGAACGAAATAGCAAGTAACAGTTACTATTGTTAGAAGGGTGGAATGCGCTCATAATCACATTACCAATACATCACATACACCGTGTTCCATCCTTAATAGTAGCTATTATTTACAATTTTCGTTCCAGCCTTGTGAAAAGTTACTACGGTAACAGTTCCAACCTTCTCGAAATAGTAACTAGTAGTTAGTAACTATTTGCTTACCACGATCGGGAACATAGCAACCGTGAAAACTACGAATCTCTGGGACGTGATTGGTCCGATTAGCCCGTGGCACGATATTTTGCTGACAAGTTAAAAATGCGTTCCAGCCTCGACGTCAAGAAGCCAGAATCCGTGACGTCATGCGTAGAAACTACGGTAAGTAGGATGGAACAAGCTCACAATTAATTCGTCCCCGGCGGATTGGGAGGCACGTGGATACAAGTCATGTTATGACTGGACGGGCCTTTTTATGGCACTTGCATTCCGGCCATGTGCCATTTACCGATCACTTTTCCGTCGGTCGGTTGGTCCAGTGATCGCGAGTTAGGGTACTTCTAGATGCGTGCAGTAATGACTGGACAGGCATTCTAGGGCACTTGTCTTCCAACCAAGTGCCATATACCGATCACTTTTCCGTCGGTCGGTCTGTCCGGTGATATTTGGATAACTGATAACGGATAAGTCAGCTACATGTTATCAGAGCTATAAATATTCTTTGAGCCCAAGCCGACTTTGAAACATTTATTCAAACAATGTCTACAACGGATACGTCAGCTGTGATTCTTCATCAGCGATATTTCAGCCCTTCTTGGCAAGGGTCCTCGTTAGGCTGTCAATCCTCTGGTTCAACTTCGGGGAAGGAAACAAACCTGTAATCTATAATTATATAAATATCGCTGATGAAGAATCATAGCTGACGTATCCGTTGTAAACATTGTTTGAATAAATGTTTCAAAGTCAGCTTGGGCTCAAATAATATTTATCTACGAAGTACGGAACTTTCACAGCCCAGACATGCAGACAATTATCCAACTTAGCCGGAAGGAAAGGACAAGTGACAAACCAACTTTGATTACAGGTTTGTTTCCTTCCCCGAAGGTGAACCAGAGGATTGACAGCCTGACGAGGACCCTTGCCAAGAAGGGCCGAAATATCGCTGACGAAGAATCGTAGCTGACGTATCCGTTGTAAACATTGTTTGAATAAATATTAGAGCTATATTTCGGCCCTTCAAGGCAAGGGTCCTCTTCAGGCTCAAGTCGCTCAAGCTGGAAAATTCATTTTCCAGGAAAATTCATTCTTTTCATTTGACTACTTCTTCTTTGTATACAGTTGTAGAATACGATGGGGAACAACATCAGTAATAATAATAACACAAATAAGCAAAACCAGTCTTTTGAAAGTCACAGTGGAAAAAACGGAGTACGATTAGCTGCCCTTTTTAGCCTGCCCATTCTGCCCATTAGCTGCAAACGACAACTTTGTTTGGTTCCAGAATTTTTTTTTTCAGAACTATAAAAATACCTTACAGTGTTTTGTTTTTCCTCTTCTGTGTCCATTCTTACAGAATTTCTGAGAATCCTCGGCAATAAGATCTCGAACTAATCAAATGTTCAGACAACTTGTTACGTACTCCAATTTTTAAACACAACTGGTTTCTAAAAAAGGATCATACACCACCTTAACGGTGATGTGGCAACTTCCTCCCCACCCATCTGTTTTCAAAATCAAAGTCCTTCTCTTACCGAACAGGAGAGTGTTTTTCGATCCCTATTGGGATAAAAAGTTGTTATCTTTATTCTATCACCCTGGTGTCGTATCATTTTACTACGCTGGCTGATTCAGTACTACGCGAGACTAAACCACCCTTTCAAAGCACGAAAGGGTAAACAAATCCAGACGAAATTCCCACCCATAATTAATTTAGCTGCAGCCGCTCAGTACCTTTTTCGCAATCACGGGTACTTCAGTAACCGGCTGACAACGTCATCTGTAGCGTGATAAGTGACCTGGAGTTTTGTTCGTTGTCTAAAAGCTAGATAGCACGGAGTCATGGATGTCCGTTAACCTGAAGAAATAGAAGAAATCGGCCGGCGGATTTTCTGGATTTTGCTTTTTGCTTGTTCCATTTGCTTGTTCCATTCTCCACTAGTTTAGGTTTCATGCTTAAGAGAGTATATTTCATTCAATAATGACCAACTCTTCAGTTAGTGCAAAGACTCTTCTTAATAGTCAGTGGCTTCAGCTTACCACTTGCCGCCATGCATGTGTTTTACATGGACCAAGTAGAACAGTTTTCCTGCGGAAGAAATATAAGTTTCCATCGAAAGGTGATTTTGGAAAAGGTAAAATAAAGATTTGAGATTGATATTTGGTATTTTATATATTTTCTATATGATGATATTTCCATAGCTAAAGGCTAAAAGGTTGTATATTTGATAGTCTTTATTAAAGTATAAAGAAAATAAAGTCTTGATAAGGCTTTGTTTGGGCATGGTGTCCAGGGGCGTCGCTATCCTCGAAGAAAGAATCGCCCGATCAAATAAATTAAGCTATTCTGGGTGCTCAGAGTGCACAAACACAAAGGTCAGCTAAATGGCCGCTCACCCGGGAATGGGGAAAGCTAAATGGGGGGCTGGTAGTGCCAGCCAGGTGCCAGGGTAGTGGGCCCTCAAAAGTCAGTAAGACTAGTTCAGGGTCATCAAGAAACTGAGTTGACATCCACCTCGGACCTAGGCCTTCTGGGTTCTAGTGCGTTTGACACTTCAGGAATGGGATTGTCAGTCGCAAGTTTCGAGCTTGCCAGATTGACAATTCTGATACAATCTGTTCTGTACCAGTATCTCTTAATTCATGTAAAAATCAGGCAGGTTTTGCTTGTGGCGTACAATTTTGAGAATTTGTCAGTTTCTAGTTAGTTACTGCGACGTTTAAAAATAAATCGGCTTCGTGACCATCTAGCGATGGTGTAATGATGGGCTTGATTGTTGCAACATGCCATTTGATTTTTATTTGTTGTTTAACTGGAACTGGAGCTGCTCTGTTTCCCGTTCTTTTTTCATGGATGATCAGGACTTCTTTTTCGCAAACGATCAAACTGAAGGACAGTACCAACACCAGCTGAAAGTCTCACATTTTCTGGATTTGTCATCAAGAAAGACGGACGTGCAGATCCGTGCTAAGTGGAGCCTAATTTCGTTTTGTATTCAAAAAGACATATTCTAATCATACAGGATTTCACAAAATAATATTGCTGGCGGAGCATTTTGTAGTAGGCTCTATTTACTGGAAGCTCATGAAAAAAGTCTACAAAATTTTGCCTGCGGCGCTCATTTTCATTCTGTCTGATATATAGTCATTAGGAACTGCTGTGGCTGCGGGCTATTGCGTTAGTGAACTCCTGTTATCACAAGTGACGTTCACCTTAAGTTTCTGTAATGTTGCACAGTTTTCAGCATGCAATGCTGTATTTCTTGGCTATTTTTTGCAACTGGTATGACTCTTGAGCCTTGCTGGAAATTTGTTTTGAGTTAGTCACCTCCCACGCCAAAGACCTTCAAACCGCCCCTGACTCGTCGCAGTCTAGTACACTAGCCCCTTTTCAGGCACAGTGCTCAAACGTCTAGCACCATGCCTGGGTGCTAGACGTTCAAGCACTGTACCTTGGATTTCATGCATGGTGCATGGATTTCAGTATACAGTGCATGCATAAAAAACAGAGTTTCTGTCATAACAACTGAGCAACAGCTCGGACAGGGCTGAAATTACTACCATGAATTAGAGAAATCAAAGACAATCCTTTGTATGTTTTTCACAACAAAAACAAAAGGGCTCAGCTGATGACAGATGTGAAAAACCGCATTTCCTTTTCTACATAGTCAAGGGTTTTGCATGCAAAGTTCCCTGTGCCTCAGCCTTTTCTACCTAGCAGCCAACCAGAATATTGGCTCTTGGGGAATAGATAGGGAAAATACATGGAAAATAGATAGGGTTCTGTTAGGTTTTTCATCTCCATCATCATTAGAGCCCTCTTGTTTTTGTTGTGAAAAATATATAAAGGATTGTCTTTGATTTCTCTAATTTATAGTAGTAATTTCAGCCCTGTCCGAGCCGGTGCTCAGTTGTGATGACAGAAACTGTGTTTTTCATGTATGCACTGTATACTGAAATCCATGCACCATACATGAAATCCAACGTACAGTGCTTGAACGTCTAGCACCCAGGCATGGTGCTAGACGTTTGAGCACTGTGCCTGAAATGGGGCTAGTGTACTAGACTGACTCGTCGATACAACCAAGCTTCTTCAGACTTCCACGGTTGCAAGTTATCGCATGTTTTATTACGACATTTGCGACGAAAAGCTAAAATGGGCGGCAGAGCACCGTCATGCCTGCCACCCCCCCCCCTCGAGTTTTGGCTAGCCACGCCCCTGATGGTGTCTCAGTGTCGGGGCATGCCCAAACTTCAAATATGGAAACTGTTGGTCTTACTTGTTACTGATATTTCTTTGCACATTAGCTCAAACGTGACCTCTCACAGTAAAAAAAAAAGGTAGCCTAAGATGAGTAGACAGAAGTTTTTTTAGTTAGATGGCAATTCATGCAGGAACAGCATTCAAGTCTTGTCTAATGATGGCAGTGATTTTAGATTGTTTTTCCCCAAAGTAATCATAACTACATAAGAGATATTTCTCATATTGCCGGACTGGTTCGCAAGGGTAAGTCATGTTAAATTTTTCTTCTATTGTTTAAAAAATGACCAACTTCACAACCAAACAGTTTGGATTCTTACCTTTCGAATGCTGTTCGAAGGATGTATTCACAAGTCCTGAATTATAACTTTTAGAATTTCTCGAATTTTTACCCTAATATTTCTGAAATAAAGCTGATATTCTGGTATGGCAGGGCTCTTACTTATGTAAGGAATGTAAGGTCTATGTCTAGCCACTACATTCTATTTATTCTATTGAGCTTGGACGTCCCTAGCCTGCGAACTGCCTGGGAATACATAACCACGAATTTGACGAATTTGTCTTTTGTCAGACCTGTCCAGTCAGCAACAAACCCCTATTTTTTTGGATACTCTATCCCAAACACTGGGTATATCTTTGGCCTACCTCAATTAGCCTACCCAAATTCTCATGTCAAGTGAATAAGCTACTTGTTGTTGTTGATGTAACTCCAGGACTGCTAATTCCACTGGTATTTGTCTCCCCTTCCACTCCTTGCCTGTAGGCTACTTCAGAAGGTATATATTTGTTGTATCTTAGATTCAGATGGCCACACAGTGTTTACCACCATGGCCACCATTACCTTTAGTGCATTTGCAGATTATATGTACCTTCCCAAAATACCAGATTGCCCAATGTGTTCCATATCTTCTCTTCTCTGCAACAGCTGATTTCAGAGATTTTGTAGGCCACAGCATAGCCTTCAGGATTGAATTGCTTTTTTGGCCAATAGGCATAAACAGCCAAAATCAGAAGTTCTAAGCTGTTTTTTTATTTCTGTATAGAATAAGAAATAAAGCTTTATTGAATTTTCGTTTTTTACTGGCAGGCTACCAAAGATGAAGAAGCAGCCGTTGATGATACCATTTAATCTGCCTTTCTAAACACCTAAAGAACGTATAAGCAGGGTTGCCACACGTTGCAGTATAGTCTGAATTGTCACTCTATTTCGTTTCTGTTACTCTTGTCCTACAAATGTGTCATTTTTGCAGCAGGGATTCCGACCAGAAGTGACTATTTCAACTTCTTTCGTTAAAATAGAACTAAGATGCGATTCCCCAAAAGTGAGAGGACTCTCTGTTTTGGGCCAAAAGTCGCTCTCTAAATGTTTTTAATGTGGCAACCTTGCATATACCTTTTTTGGGGGGGTCCCAAAACGTAAGTGGAGGGCTATCTATGACTTCGTAAAAGTTGTCTGTCTGTCCATCCATCTGTCTGTCTGCCCATCCATCTGTCTGTCTGCCCATCCATCTGTGAGCACACCAACTTTCGAAGGTAATGAGATATTTTAATGAAACTTGGTGTGAGGGTTCTTTGCGTCAAGGGACAGGTCGAGTTCATAGATGGGCTCTGTAGCCCTACATTTTGGGGGTGGCGGTACATATGAATGGGCAAACACAAAATCTTTTAACAGCTAATGAGATAGTCGATTTAGGGGTAAGAACACATGCTGAACACGAAAATGAAAATCAAAACCGGAAAATTTAAAAGTTATATTTGAAGTCGATTACGGTAGATGTTCGATTTAGTGGTAAGAAGATATGCTGAATCCTTATATGACAATCATTTTCTGTCCGGACATATAATTCGCCCGGAACCCGGCTGAAACCGGAAAATTTGTCAAAAGTAGAAGTTTTATCTGAAGTTGATCAGAGGTTTGATTTAGTGGTAAGGAGAATTGCTGCATCCGATATGAAAATCATTTTCTCACCCGACAAATAGTTCTCTCGGAATCCGTCCAAAATCGGAACATTTTTAGATGTTGATTAGATGTTCGATTTATGGTAAGGTAAGAAGACATGCTGAATCCGTGTATGACCATCATTTTCTACCCTGACATATAGTTCGCTAGGAATCCTGCTCAAACCGGAAAATTTGTTAGAAGTCAAAGTTTTATATGAGTTGATTAGAGGTTCGATTTGGGTTAAGGAGAAATGCTGAATTCTTTTTTGAGCTTTAGTTTTTTGTCGGACAAGTAGTTCGGCCGGAATCCTGCCGAAATCGGAAATTTGGCAAAAGTAATGGAGGAAGTTCTGATTTTTAATATCTTTCTAAATTGGATAGTAAAGATGTTCAAGGAGTCTGGCGAAGACCGGATACCTACAAGACCCCATTGAAATATTAATCCCATCAAATATTACATTTTTGGGACCCCATTGAAACCTTTGGTCTTGTTCATAATCCAGTTACCGCACCCACTCATATTCCTAAAAATAAATACTAGTTTTTAAAATTCCAATAAATCCAATAATTCAAGATGGCAAACCAAAGTGCTACATTGAAAGTGCCTTTTATTGTGTTTTATTTGTTCAGAGTCCAGAACAGAAATTGTGAAGTGTTCAAAATATACTAATTTTTTTTTATGAAAGAGCTATAGTGGTAGTTTTAACCTCAAACCAAACCAAAGCTAGGAGAATCATAATCAAATAATTGTAGGATCATAATTTGGAAGTAGGTAACCTATTCAGCTAGCTGGTTTTAACGGTTGATGACTGATGCTTGAGTATTGTTTGCAGAATTGGGTCTTGGTAAAATATGAAGATTTTGTAGACTTCAAGCACTCGACTGTTCATTCAGTACTGCCGTTTGTTTTAAGTTCAACGTCACGTAATGGTAGAATATTAGATGATATTTGTGTTGGCGACAAGAGAGCCGTTGGAGGCTTGGCAGTGCAGTATTTTTTTTATTTTTTTTGCATTGGCTATATTGCTCCTTTTGTATAAACTAAATATATCCTAGTTTGCTGTGTTCAGCTATTTACAAAATGCGCTAACTGTGGCTTGGCGCAAGCTCAGTTGACAGTAAGAGATGCTTTAAAATTTGTGCATGTTTGTAGGACAAAAAAAAAGTCTTTATGCCTCTTATAAATTCTGGTAGCAAGATCTAATTAAGAACCTGCCAAAGCTTTTACAGAATGATATATGAAAATCATCACGTTGTGTCTTCCAGATATTGAGACAGGACTGTGCAGATTATGCAGGCGATTCTCCTTAATAACTGAAAAGCCAACTTATTTTTGTGTTATTTAATTGAATGCACTAAATTATTTGGATTCTGCTAAGGGATCTTTGTATTTTCCAATATCTGCCCTAGTTGTGACGTAATGTGCAAAGTGATCTTTCAGCTCTTCTGGTACCCCTCGTTAAAATTCTCTATTGAGGTTCTATCCCCTTCAGACACAGAAATGTTACATCTAGAGCATTTGCACATAAAACCAATGACCTCCGATTTTTATGGCACTTGAGCTTACTCAAGTGCCATATAGCGATTGTAATTTCTGTCCGTCAGTCGGTCTGTCGGTCTGTCGGTCCCGGTTTTGCTAGTTCGGGCACTTCCAGATAAGCTAGGACGATGAAACTTGGCAAGCATATCAGAAACTGGACCAGATTAAATTAGAAATTGTCGCTTCCTCGATCCGACCATCTGGAGGGGAGTGGAGGGAGGGGGAATCCGGAAAAAATAGGAAAAATGAGATATTTTTAGCTTACGAACGGGTGATCGGATCTTAATGAAACTTAATACATGGAAGGACTTCGTGTCTCAGACCCTCCATTTTAAATCCAGACCGGATCCGGTGACACTGGGGGGAGTTAGAGGGGGAAACCGGAAATCTTGGAAAACACTTAGAGTGGAGGGATCCGAATGAAACTTGGTGGAAACTACAAGCAAAAGTCCTAGATACGTGACTGATATAACCGGAACGGATCCGCTCACTTTGGGGGAGTTGGGGGGGGGGGGAGAAGTCCGAATTTGTAGTGATTCCGCGAGTTCCGTGCTTCCTGATGTGCTGGGACGATGGAAATTGACAGGCATGTCTGGGACCCGACCAGCTTAAATAGGAAATCATCAATTCCCCGATTCGACCATCTGGGGGGGGGGGGGAGTGGAGGGAGGGTGAAGCCAAAATTTGAGGTATTTTTAGCATGCGAACGGGTGATCGGATCTTGATGAAAATTGATATTTAGGATGACCTCGTGTCTCAGACACCTCACTTTAAATCCGGGCCGGATCCGATGACACTGGGGGGAGTTGGAGGAGGGAACCGGAAATTTTGAGAAACGCTTAAAGTGGAGGGATCGGGATGAAACTTGGTGGGAAAAACAAGCACAGGTCCTAGAAACGTCATTGACATAACCGGACCGGATCAGGGAACTGTGGGGGAGTTGGGGTGGGGAACCGGAAATTTTGAGAAACGCTTAAAGTGGAGGGATCGGGATGAAACTTGGTGGGAAAAACAAGCACAGGTCCTAGACACGTCATTGACATAACCGGACCGGATCAGGGCACTGTGGGGGAGTTGGGGTGGGGGTCCGGATTTCTAGCGATCCCGCGAGTTCGGCATACTTCCTGATGTCCTAGGGCGATGAAACTTGGCAGGTATGTCAGGGATCCGAACAGATTGACTTGAGAACAGCCGTTTCCCCGACCCGACCATCGTGGGGGGAGTGGGTGGATGGGGAGTCCGGAATCTAGTGGCGTGCATAACTTTTGAACGGGTGATCGGATCTTGATGAAAATTGATATTTAGGATGACCTTGTGTCTCAGACACCTCACTTTAAATCCGGGCCGGATCCGATGACACTGGGGGGAGTTGGAGGAGGGAACCGGAAATTTTGAGAAACGCTTAAAGTGGAGGGATCGGGATGAAACTTGGTGGGAAAAACAAGCACAGGTCCTAGACACGTCATTGACATAACCGGACCGGATCCGATGACAATGGGGGGAGTTGGAGGAGGGAACCGGAGATTTTGAGAAAGGCTTAAAGTGGAGGGATCGGGATGAAACTTGGTGGGAAAAACAAGCACAGGTCCTCGACACGTCATTGACATAACCGGACCGGATCAGGGCACTGTGAGGGAGTTGGGGTGGGGGTCCGGGATTTCTAGCGATCCCGCGAGTTCGGCATACTTCCTGATGTCCTAGGGCGATGAAACTTGGCAGGTATGTCAGGGATCCGAACAGATTGACTTGAGAACAGCCGTTTCCCCGACCCGACCATCGTGGGGGGAGTGGGTGGATGGGGAGTCCGGAATCTAGTGGCGTGCATAACTTTTGAACGGGTGATCGGATTTGAATGAAACTTGTCTGGTGAGCTATCGCCTTGGACGTTCAGTGTCACGTCCGAGTCGGGTCCGATACCTGTGGGGATGGGGGGGGGGGGGGTGGAAAACTCAAGAAACTCTAAAAGCAGAGGGATTGGGACGAAACTTAATGGATGGAACAAGCATTAGGCCTAGATGAAATCGACGGAGCCAGATGGTTTCGGGGCTCTGTGGGGGGAGTTGGAGGGGGTTTCCTGGAATTCCGGTAGTCGTGAGTTAGAATAGTTCCAGATGTAAAACGACAACGAAACTTTGCAGGCATATTAGCGACCCGAATTATCTTGACTTAAAAACCTGACGCAACATACCCCCGGAAACTTCCGTTCCTAGATCCGAGCATTTTTGGGGGAGCAAGAGAAGAGAAATATAGAAATTGACTTCTATAAATTGCGAACGAGTGGTCTGATTCGAGTGAAACTTCATGGGTGATACGAATCGATGGCCTCGACATGTAAAACATGCGTTCGAACCATATGCGACCACGATTAGGGGAATTGGGGGTGGGGGGACTTTTGACATGCACAAAAACCAAACGGATGGACCGAATGAGATGCAATTCGACAGTGCCGAGTTTATGCGGCCTAGATTTGTTATTTGGCGTCTGGGCCGGATTCGGCCAAGGTAGGGGGGGGGGGGTACTGGAAACTTGCAGATAGGCTATGCTCCAATTTCAGTCAAACTTGATGAGGGAATTAAGAGATTGGGCCCGAACCGGCTCCGACAACGTTGGTGGGAAGGGGGGGGGGGGGGGTACCGGAACTTTCCAAAAATGCTCAGATTCGAGTGAAACTTGGTAGATGGTATAAACGAAGATGCTTTAGGTGGTCGATTTTTCTTTATTCCGAACCAGATTCGGCCACGGTAGGTGGAAATAGAGTGAGTACCGGAAATCGTGTAGCACGTCTAGGGATCAAACAAATGGATTTATTCGGATGAAAGTTTGAACAGTCATGTGCATTTGCAATCGAGACGATGCCGGAATTGCTCAGAAATTAGTGAAACTAAATATCCTATTTCTGTTTCCGAACCGCCTTTTTGGATGGCGGGTGTATTTTGTGACGTTTTCATCTACTTTCTTGTACAGCCTACTCGTACAAGTGCCATATGAGCTCGTAGCTCTTGTTTTTTTTAGCCAACTTTCATCTCTCCCGCAGAGGTCGTGTCCCTTAATACAAAAATGCCCCTCAGCGGGGATTTGAACCCAGACCTTTGGCTTTCAAGGCCACTGCTCGTACCACTGAGGTTCAGAGGGACCTTTGAACATGGTTCGCAATCCACTACAATTGTCATGAAGAAGCAGCCATAGGAATAGGAACAATGATCCCACTGAATACAAAATTATCTAAGCATTTCACATCCCTAGGTCACGGGATTAGGTAGATATTATAATAATAATACAAAGCAAGAGAAAGGCTTTCGCCTCTCAATAACTCTAAGAAATGTTGAGTAGTCGAACTGATCAGAGTTAAAAATCTCATCAACAATGCACTTAAAACTATTGATCGATTCAGCATTAACCGCATCTTCGGTAAGGCTGTTCCAAGGATCAACAATTATGTTGCCAAAACCCCACTTAAAAACGTCCTTGTGGAATCTTGACTTTGTAAGCTTGTACGCGTGCCCCCGATGATGACGGTTAATGCTGAATCTTACTAAATCAGTCACTTCAAAATTGTCATAACTTCCATTGATTAACTTCAATGTTTCAATCAGGTCTCCTCTAGAAAATCTGTATCCAATGGAGGGAAGGCACAACTTGGCTAATCTCACTTGGTAGGGGAGATCGAGCAGATCTGGTACGAACTTCGTAGCTCTCCATTGGATTTTTTCATAAGCCTCAATGTCACAATTGTAATATGGCTTCACTGTGGTGTGGCCATATTCAATGATCGGGCGAACCATTGACCTGAAAAGAAGCGAGAACAAACCATCCTGCTTAAAAGTAAAGTTTCTTCGAATTACACCAAGGATTCTATTACACTTTTTCATGGTAAGGTTGTAATGTTGCGAGAAACGCAGATCCCCATCGATCAGGATCCCTAGATCCAGTTGGGTCATGCATTCGGGTATCGTTTGGCGGACACAGAAGTGTTATTATGAAGATATAATTTGTATTCAAGATACTTGGACCGTGACAAATAAACAGGCTGATTTGTCACGGTAAAGTCACTTGAGTAGTATTCTCTCTACGTAGTATCTGGTCGTATTCGATCATCTACGGCCGTCGCCACAATGAAAATTCTACTGTGTCGCCGAAAATTTTAATCCCAACACAGACGCGGCTTTTCAGTGGGCATTGGTGAAATTGGTGAAGATTGCCTATTGTGAGAGAAAAATTTCGTAAATCTTTCTCGTAAGGCATACAACAAAAATACAAGCGCATAGAGAGGTACGACAAATCACACGGAAATTCCACTATTTTAAAATCGATTATTCGTTAATAGCAGAACAACGAAATAATGCATTTTCAGCGCTTCTTCAAGCCAATGTAAGTGGGTAACTAGATGGTCCTATACCAGCCCTTTTCAGTTAAACTTTAAAAGGACTGCTATTGTATGAGGTATGCTTTATATTTTTAGGTCCAGCCTTTGTAGCCCCTGTTGTAATATCATCTGATTTTCACACATCTTCGAGGTTAAACCAGAAACGGAAAGACTACTACGAAGTACTAGGAGTCCCAAGAAACTGCTCTTCTAAGGAGATCAAGAAAGCTTATTATCAGCTGGCAAAGAAATATCACCCAGACACAAACAAGACAGATAAGGATTCTGGGAAAAAGTTCCAGGATGTCTCTGAAGCTTACGAAGTAAGTTTGGTACTGAATTGTGAATAATTTCCTACTCTTTGCATCATAAGCTTTGGAATTGGCCATATTCCTGTTCAACGCTTCCAAGCGGACTAGTTTCTGTTAATCCCCCATGCCTCACGGTAATCACTTGGATCAGACATGGTAAAATAGATCCACAGGTTAGTGAGTGGAAAACCTGTCATCTGTGTCCCAGGTAATGGAGGTTTTACATATGTTTTAGCAGCAGAAAGGGAAAGCGACCCACTACCCTATGGATTTGAATTTTTACTATGTCTACACAAGTGTTGGTTAAGACATAGTAAAAAGTCGAATCCATAGGGTAGTAGGCCACTTTCACTTTCTGCTGCTGAAACATATGCAAAACCTCCAATACCTGGGACACAGATGACAGGTTTTCCACTTACTAACCTGTGGATCTGTTTTACCATGTCTGATCCAAATAATGACGGTGAGGCATGGGGGGATTAACAGAAACTAGTCCGCTTGGAAGCGCTGAACAGGAATATGGCCAATTCCGTGTCAGTCTCCACAGAGTTGGTGTCAGCTTGAACGAATTAATTTGAAAGCATTCTTGCATTTCGTATGTCGAGATCACCCATTTTTAAGGTGCTAGCTTAAACCAGGATTCGGTACGACCGTGGGACCACCCAGTCGCGTAATACTCTTGATGACTATCTCTCCTTGCCGAAAATCTCCGGCCTCTCCGGGTAGCTAGCGGAAGAAAGGCGCCCAAAGATCGCGGTGATTGATTGACACAGGATTTGAGTCGTTGAGTTTGAGTCGTATGGAGACGCTTACTCCTTCTTCCTGAGGATCACTGGCGTTTTTGGACTTGGTCATATAGAGCGTGTTCCACCTTTCTAACAATAGTTACTATTAGTTACTATTCCCGTTCCATCCTCAAAAAGTTACTACGCTGACCGTTCCAACCTTGTCGGAATAGTAACTAATAGTTACTATTTGCTTACCATGCTCGGGAGCGTAGTAAGCGTAGTAACTACGCATCTCTGTAACGTGATTGGTCGGATTCGCCCCTGGCGTGAGATCCTGCTGGAAAATAGAAAAATCGTTCCAGCCTTGACGGCAAAAAGCCAGAATTTGTGACGTCATGCGTAGTAACTACGGTAAGTAGGATGGAACACGCTCATAGAGTATTAGGAAGCACGCAGTTGGGCACTGTCCAATTGTGCCTGAGAATGTCAAAATTTTGCCGAACGAATTGTAAACTGCGTTCTATTTGCGACAGTTGCCAGGAGAGTTTTTCACCGGAAAAGGCCTTAATAAAACGGGCAATCGGCTAGGACAAGACCACAAAGCGAGACAAGACGAGATAAACGAGAATCAAATAAAACGCGCCTTAACCTCTCTATCGATAATACTAGTTGCGTCTTTGCAGATACCATGGTATCTGATACCGGGTCTAACGTTTTTTGGGATCCCAAAACGTAAGTGGAGGGATACCTATGACATCGCAAAAGTTGTCCGTCCGTCTGTAAGCACGATAACTCTCGAAGGGAATGAGATATTTTGATGATACTTGGTGTGAGGATTCGTTGGGTCGTCGGACCAGTCGAGTTCGTAGATGGGCTTTGTAGCCCTACATTTAGGGGTGGGGGAGGGGGTTTAAATTAAGGGGTAAACAAAATATTTTGAAACAGCTAACGTGATAGTCGATTATGAGGTAAGAAGACATGCTGAGCAAGATAGTGAAAACCATTTTGTCATCGGACGAGTAGTTCGTCCGGAATCCGGCCAAAACCGGAAAGTTTGTTAAAAGTAAAAGTTTTATTTGAAGTTGATTAGATTTTTGATTTAGGGGTAGGGAGACATGCTGAAGGCGATGGTGAAAACCATTTTGTCATCGGACGAGTAGTTCGTCCGGAATCCGGCCAAAACCGGAAAGTTTGTTAAAAGTAAAAGTTTTATTTGAAGTTGATTAGATGTTCGATTTAGGGGTAGGAAGACATGCTGAAGACGATGGTGAAAACCATTTTCTCGACGGACAAGTAGTTCGCCCGAAATCCGGCCGAAACCGGAAAGTTTGTTAAAATTATAAGTTTTATTTCGAGTTGATTAGATGTTCGGTTTAGGGCAAGAAGACATGCTGAACACTTATGTGAAAACAATTTTCTACCCGGACATGGAGTTCGCCCGGAATCCGGCGAAAACCGGAAAGTTGGTTAAAAGTAAAAGTTTAATTTGAAGTTGATTAAATGTTTGATTTATGGGTAAAAAGACATGCCGAACACGATGGTTAAAATCATTTTCTCGCTGGAGAACTAGTTCGCCCGGAATCCGGCCAAAACCGGAAAATTTGTTAAAAGCATAAGTTCGATTAGATGACAGATTAAGGGGTAAGAAGAGAGGCTTAGTCGGTATATGACAATGGTTTTTTACCCGGACATATAATTATTCCGGAATCCGGTTGTAACCGGATTTTTTTTAGTCAAACTTTTATTCAAAGTTGATTAGATGTTCTTTATAGGGATAAGGAGATACGCTGGTTTTGTTTCTGTATTTTTTTGTTTTGCTGGACTAGTAGTTCGCTCGGAAATCGGCAGGAAGTCTCGGTCAGTATCGTCAAAATAGATATGGCTTATAGAGGTATATCTGAACTTGGTTTTCTCTGATGATTAGCCTGTCCAAGACTGGATCTGGCGAAGACAAGACTCGATTGTCTGAATCAAATATTAGATTTTTGGGATCCCATCGACACCTTTGGTCTTGTTTCCAGTTATCGTGGTATCTGGCCAGTTGTCATGGTATCTGATATTCGGATAGCACGGTCCGACCGTGGTAACTGATCGTTGTATCTGGAAAAGTCATCTCTCTTTCATCAGTTTTTGTCAAATTGGCGGGAAAGAAGTTTGGGCAATTAGTGATGTGACTGATATCAGTGTTTCTTTTGGGACGACTTCGAACAGCGAGATTTCGGCAATTGTCATTTTTGCAGAGCAAACATATATCAGATACCCCGGTAGCAAAAATGACTAATTGCAGATCCGTTACCGCGGTAAAAGATACCGTGGTATCTGCAAAAACCCAAATAATATGACGGGTGCAACATCTTTACTTTAGGTACTGAGCGATGATACCAAGAGGAAGGAATATGACTCATGGGGTGCCACGTCGGAGCAGATGGGAATGGGAGGAGGACCGGGGACCAAAGGACAATGGAGAACAGATCAGAACTGGGACTTCCAGTCAAACATTGACCCAGAAGAATTATTTAGGTAATAATCTACGACTTACTTTAAACGACAGTTCACACTAATAGACAGTTCATACACGACGTCGTCCACTGTTTCCTGACCGAAGATTAAAAATTAAGTGTCTTTTTCTGTGTTTGTATGTGTTTTGTTTACTTTCTTCGTTTACTCCGCCTTTCCGAAATGGCGGGTCATAAATAAATTACTTACTAGAACAGTAAGCCAGTAGAACCTCCGTCTTTGACCACGTGCAGTGACTATGCACGTGATTAAACTGAGCTGAGCTAGGGGTACTTGCTGTGCTTCAAGTTGATCTGCGTCTACTTCCCTCTTCGCCGCCCGATGAAAGATTTACCTAAAAATAGTACTATGAAGTAATGCGAAAAAGTAGCATGCAATACTAACGATGCTACTACATACTTCTACTTCAAGGCTACCATGTTACTGTATACTACTATATGCTACTATTAGCAAGACTGGATGCTACTATGGCAAGACAGCATGCTACTGGATACTACGACATATGATTGGACCAGTCTGATGCACATTAAATGATAGTATTCTTTGCTATTACATAGTATTACATGCAACGTTTTCGTACTACTACCGTACTACTACGCAGGCTACAAATTTTTCATCTGGCGCTGCGCATATCAGAGGAAAAAGTGCAGCAGGCATGGTGACCCGCTCTGCAGCGCGTCATGTGACATCACAATGGTAGACGACCAATCGGCGTTTACTTTAGAAATTTATTCTCCGGTGCTTTACTGCGGTATAGCTGTTTGTTGAAGTAACGAATTGTGACGTTGTGACTCGTTTGCATCTGGCAGGGTGCGGGGAATTTATTCGACTCCGCGTGGTCGTCTTACAGAGATAGGAAGACGGAGATTCTGGTGCTTATTTGTTGTTCTTGGTACTACGTAGTTCTTCTACTAATATGGTCGAAAGCATAAAGCAAATTACATAATGCTTCGACGGTTTTATACCCCCTTTAGGCCTGGTCGTCTGACCAAGACACTACTCGGAAACAAAAGTCCGGAGCCCGAGGCGTCTCTTCAACTAATACGACAATCGTGGTGGTTATTTGTTTTTCTTGGTACTACGTAGTTCTTCTACTAATATGGTCGAAAGCATAAAGCAAATTACATAATGCTTCGACGGTTTTATACCCCCTTTAGGCCTGGTCGTCTGACCAAGACACTACTCGGAAACAAAAGTCCGGAGCCCGAGGCGTCTCTTCAACTAATACGACAATCGTAGAAATCAGTTTAGTTCCAGTCAGGGGATGGAATACAACCGTAAAATCGAGAATACCTGGAATAAGAATTTGTTATGAAAGTTGGACGATTAGTCTGATTAGTATCACAGGTACGACAGGTCCTTTAAGGTAGTTCAATAGTTTCATCTGTATTTCGCAATGTACATTCTTCATACGGTTGGCCTAAATTCTCCCCCCCCCCCCTGAAGACCACACACAGATCAGGCTCCCAACGATTGTTCGGTGAGAAGCTCATTCATTAGAAAAATGGTTATGTTAATTCGTCCTTGTTTTTGCTAAAATTTGACGGGCCTCTAGAAATGCTTATAACAGCCAAAACCGTGGGTAATTTGTTAAGAGCAGAGCGTAGTGTTCATACTGTTATAAGATATTGGAACATAAACTACAATTAAAATCTGTATTTTATTTGGCTTTGCCTTCCCGGATCATGCGTCGCTCCACGAAAAGATCGCGTATTAGCTCGATTGTTTCGAGTTCGAGTTCTGGAAAAAAAGTGTCTAAGGCTACATTTCGATTTTTGTTTTAACCGAAGTTAAAGTAGGCTGATAAAGATGAGCTCAAATAAATTGAGAACGAATTTACCGTCACAGAATGCGTTGCTACATTCATCATAATCGAAAGTGTCAAGCCATTTTGTGCGACGTCAGTGTCCTTCCCTTTTGGCCTATTTTATTTATTTATTATCACTATTTTTTTCAGGAAAATTTTTGGAAATGCTGCGTTTGGCGGTCGAGGAAGCCCCTTCGGAGATATGGGAGATGATTTCGCCGATTCCAACTTCGGATTTGGCTCAGCTCAAGAGGTAATTTAGGAATCCGCGAATCCGGTCATGGAAGGATTCGAATCCAATCCACTATTTAGTGCTGAGGATTCGAATCCGGAATCGAATCCGACTTTAACAAAAATCAAGTCATGTGACATAGGCTATGGTTTAAAAATCAGAGGTGACAAAAACACAAGAAAACTAGAAGGATGAAGTCTAGGAATTTGAGCGGATTTATAACGTAGACGGTTTGGAATCCGAGTCCGAATAACGAATCCAGCCTGACAAGCACAAGATTCGAATCCGGCCAAAAGGACGAATCCTGGATTTGAATCCAAATCCGGATTCGGATTCGCCCATCGCTGTATTTAAGGCCTATTCTTGAAATGTAGATTATGGTGTTTCTGTGTTAGTTGCGACCCTACCTTATTCGTTCATGAACTTACTTAAAAAATCAGGATATTTGCATTCAAAAAAGAAGATTAAAGAAATATATTAATTCAACAAACAGTAAACATTTAGTGAAATATTCCGTAACGACGAATCCTGGAAGTGATTTACTTAGTTATCGAAGTATGTTTTTCCTTTCCGTTGTTTCTCTTTCGTTTTTCTTGTTTTTTACTCCGTCTTTCCTGGGCCTCGCCCAGTTTTGTTCAGTGACGGGTTATAAATAAAATGATGATGATGATGAAATAAAAAGGCATGAAACGTCTTTCGCAATGCCCCTGCAGTGGGGCAATCGACCATGATTTTCCGATAGGTGCCACCGCTGGGCGAGGGAGCCTAGGTCTATCCGTGGAAAACAAGGGATGGAGGGCATCGCGAAGGACTAACCCAGGTTCAGGTGAAGATTCACATTCTGTAGTTTTTAAAACGCTTGGTAGTAATATAATTCAGTCAGCGAGGCCAAACGGCGGACATTTTCTTCTACTTTAAACTATAAGACTGGAAAGGATTTTCGGCACCTCATCAATTCCGTATGAAAAAGGTGAGATATTTCATTTTGTGGAAAATATGGCCGCGCGGTAACAAGTAACACTTATTCCAGCAATGTTTTCTACGGATACGTCAGCTAAGATTCTTCATAAGCGATATTTCGGCCCTTCTTGGCAAGGGTCCTCGTCAGGCTTCCAATCCTCTTGTTCAACTTCGGGGAAAGAAACAAACCTGTAATCTAGGTGAAACAAACCTGTAAATGTAGATTACAGGTTACACATTGTGTAGAATTATGAAACGGTGTGGGGATAAACATAATAATATATATTTTGTTATAAATTGTAATTATAATATATAAATACATATAAATAACATAGTACGTAAACAATTGTAATTTAGTTGTCGAAATCGTGTGTATTTTTTATAGTATTTATATGTCGCTGAATGGACCAGATGGTTTAGGCATAGTTCTGTTTTATATATTATGTTTCGTACTCCTCAGTTCTGAGGGATATTATTAAATAAATATATAAATAAATAAACCATTAAAAAACACTACCGGATGCGTAGAATTGCATCGTCCGTGAAAGGATTTCGGCCATAAACCTAAGCATAAGCAACAAAGTTCACCAAAAAGCGGAAAACTGTCTCTAATGTCAGCGACCCAATCGTGCAGCAAAATAGCAGCCGTGTCTAAAATGAGATCTCAGGTATCGTGAGAAAACCACTCTGCTACTGTACTATTCATTTAAACAAAAAAAAATTGTTAAAATTTTTATATCTTTTTCGTTTTTTTTCAGATTACCCTGAACCTAACTTTCGCCCAAGCTGCCCGTGGGGTCAACAAGGACGTCAATATTAACGTTGTCGACACCTGTAACAAATGCCAGGGCTCTCGTTCCGAAATCGGTTATAAGGCCGTCAAGTGTCCGTTCTGTAATGGAACGGGGATGGAGACTATAAGTACAGGTATGATAGAACCGCAATTTCACTCGTTTTCGTTATTTCCATCAACCGTCTACCTGGACACTCCCGAGTATAACAACTAAGTATAACACTTGATTTTGCAGGTTGGCAAATCTCTCCTAGCCAATACGAGCCACCGGTCACTGCTACCGGAAACAGCCCCTCCCAATAATCGAACTCGATTGCAAAATAAACTTCTACCCCCTAAAGTCCGCACTAATCGTCACTGGAACTCGTTTGTGCCTCTTTTTTTTACTTCGGTTTACAATGCTGAATCTTAGTATTTGTTTGTTATTTATAATTTGGAAGAAACTGGATTTAATTATGCTATGATAGTTTCCAAATATACTAAAAACTATATAATACTAAATATGATATGCTGGTCATTTTTGTCGACTGTTCGTTACGAATAGTTAGACTGTCCTTTTTTTTAAACTTAATAGTGATAGATAGCGCTGTTGACGCCGCGATCTTTTTTCAATTGACCAAAATATCGGGGGGACTGCCCATAATAAGCATGTGCTAACTAGTGCTCACCCAAGGGTTTATTGTTGGGGTTAATTTATTTATTTTATTTATTTAACTAAATCATCGGCCAACAAGGGCCATGTAAATCTTCAAACAGCAACAAAAAATAAAATTAGCAACACACTATAAGACATTACTCAAAACCGGAGAGAAGTTGCAAAACAGCAACTTCCCACGACAACCATATTGGGAGCGTCAGCTTAATGTGCGTACAACCAGGACAACCAGCAACGGGTTCTAAGACTGAGAATGCGCTTTTGCAGAGAAAGAGCAGAAAAGCGCCTAATTTCTCGAAAAGAGGGAAGGCCTTCACTAGTGAGCATTGACGACGAACTGCAGGTACGAACTGCAGGTCCAGTTGACACCAAAGCAACCAACGAAAAGAGTAAGACAGTAGTAAACAAGTAAAAACTTACCCTGATATGGGGTCGCACCAGGACCTCTCAGTCCAGTTTCTCTATACTCGGCACATCTGTTACCCCTACTCTCTTTATTTTTAGGTCCCTTTGTGATGCGAAGTACTTGCCGAAGATGCCATGGAACTCGCATGTATATCAAGCATCCGTGCACAGAGTGTGAAGGGAAGGGGTCTACGGTTCAAAGGAAGAAAGTTACCATACCGGTGCCAGCAGGTAAGACAGTAAGACTCCTTTTAGATTGATTTCTATTTATGATTTCTACGGTCCGTTTAGATTGATTTTTTATTTGTTGTATCATTTAGTAGGCAAAGTCATTGGGTTATATTTGATAGTACAAAACGGGTACGTCTAAGAATTTTATTAGAGCTGTATTTTGGCCGTTCTTTGCAAGGGTCCTCGGGTTTTCCCACAAGTTCGTCTTTCCAACTTGAGGCTTTGAGCTATCAAACATGATTCGCAGTCAGCTTGCTGGAAGAATATTTTAACTCAGTGCGGTTCAGATATAGGTCTCACTGTCTACTATAGATCCTTTTTTGTGGACTATGGTTCGGTCCCTTCGTGCAGAGTCAGATATGTGATCTGTAAGAACAGGAAGATAAGGACAACATTTGAAAGCTTATTTTCATGATCTATAGAACCATACACCAAATGCTCGGCTCTGATAAGTGCCTGATTCTAATAATTCTAGGTTCTAGAGATTCTGGGAACTCTTAAGTAAAAGGTCTGACATACTCATCAGTTGTCCTGGTCTACATCAAATGTCAGTTAAGGCCTATTCTCGCCGTTCCCCGAGGACTCCTTTTGAGGAGTCCCTTCGTTTTCTCTCAGGGACTCGCTCCATGTATAATCGCGAGTCCCCACAGACGGGGAACGCTCCTGTTATCATGACCATCATCAATAAGGACTCCCTTGCAGATTCGGATTTTTTGCTGGTATTGGAGCAATTTAAATTTAATGAAAAACAATCAGAATAAACAAAACCAAAAATAAAGTGGATCCAGACTAACTTTGTCAACTGCATATTTTTGTTTCGAAGAAAATCCATTTTGGAAGCATTCACCGTGTTCTCGTTGTTTTCCGTACGCGGAGTCCGCATGGAGTGACTCCCTCTATTCTCGCCATTCCCCTTGACTATTTGTCGCCCGTTTGGATGCTGGGACTGATGCCCAGGCTCTCGGAAACGCTCTTGCGAGAAAACTCAACCATAGAGGAAGTACTTTAGTGTGTGAGCGGATTCCTAATACTCGCGGGTCT
The DNA here is from genome assembly GCA_023053575.1 of Branchinecta lynchi. NCBI lineage: Eukaryota > Metazoa > Arthropoda > Branchiopoda > Anostraca > Branchinectidae > Branchinecta > Branchinecta lynchi. Next base: position 14,212,765 of record JAKZAP010000009.1, on the reverse strand, counting down.
ACCAGTGCTTCCTTTAAGGTGGTTATCCCTGCCAACTACTACGATACAGTAATGCGTCCAGACTTCTGGCCTAGCGGGGTTCTTGTGCGCAAATTCTATGAGCGACCTCAGGGATCTGGAAATGTGCAGCAGGCCGATTAGAGTATGTTCATATAATTGCCGATCCGTGCGCTCTAGTCGACACGAGATCAGTAATCTGTGTAGTACGTCCGATATTATATTCCTGCAAGAGATCTGGCTGTTGCAGTGTGATCTCCCCCTGTTACAAAGCATTAATTCCTCGTTCTACGGAGCAGGTGTCACCCCCGTAAATGATTCGGAGCTGCTTACCGGTAGGCCTTACGGTGGCGTTGCTGTATTGTGGAGAAAAGAGCTGGGGCCATGCTGCGATATCGTAGATCTCCATGACGACCGCATGATTGGATTTAAGATCGGTCCTCAAGGGGATGCCCTGCTTTATGTAAACGTATACTTACCTACGTGCTGCTCGGGAAATGTGTCTGAATTTGAAGATTGTCTCAGCAGGATTCACTCTATCGTTGAGTCTGAACAGTTTGATTACCTTTGTGTCCTCGGTGATTTTAATTCCAAGGCTAGTCGCTGCTGTTCTCCTGACTTCTTTGGTGAGCTGCAATCTTTTGCTCAAAGCAATGACCTGTGTCTGATTGATGTGCAAAGGCTTCCAGCTAATTCATATACTTACGTGAGTGAAAGTCAACTAGGCTTGGTATCGTGGTTAGACCACGTCCTAGTGTCCAGTCCGCTTGTGCCCCTTATAAGCGAGATGTGGATAGAGTATGAGTTTGGTCCCGACCATTTACCGTTGAGGTTTGTAGTGAATATGCCGCCCAGTGGGCTGTATGATAATGTGGTATGTGCTCCGAAAGCAGTAATGCCAGCGACGAATTGGGATGTCTGCACAGAAGAAGATACCCTGAGCTACTTAGTGGCCACGCAAAATCAGCTCAATCAAATTGACCTTAGCCTGCCCTGTTTCTCTTGTGACGGTCGGAATTGTGACATAATCACACATCGGGCTGAAATTTCTAGCCTATATGCATTGTTTGTGAGTATTCTTATTTTTGCCGCTTCTAGTACTATCCCGTCGAAGGTAACAGCTCAAAATCGTAGAAAGTCCAACATTCCAGGTTGGAATCGTCACCTGAAGTCTCTTTATGGGAGTTCAAGAAGTGCTTTTTTACAATGGGTTCATATGGGTAGGCCCCTTCTTGGGCCTGTACTAGAAGCTATGAAGTTCGCACGACGTTGTTTTAAAACAAGGCTCAAGCAATGTAGATCTCATTGCGAAAGTCTGAGATTTGATGCGATGGCAAAATCATTATTAATGGGTAAAGTAAAAGATTTTTGGTCTCGTGTTCGGTCAGTATTTAATGTGCCACAAGTCCTCCCTCAGACCATGGATGGGTATTCCGGGGATGAGGCCATTTGTGAGTTGTGGAGAGGCAAATTTGAGGCTCTTTTTTCTTCAGTAGGCAGTGATTGCTCTGAGTATCATGTACTGCCCTCGTCTGGCATGATCAGACCCGTAACTGAGATGGATGTTAGTACTATCATACGAAAGTTAGATACTGCTAAATCGGGGGGAGCAGACGGTGTGTCTGCTAAGCACCTCAAATTTGCTTCTGAAAGAAAGTGTGCAGTATTATGTGCCCTGTTCAATGCGTTTATTGTGCACGGGTTTGTTCCGGATTCCCTAATGTCAGTAAATTTGGTTCCAATTTTGAAAAATCGTGCTGGTCTTTTAACCAGTTCTGATAATTATCGTCCCATAGCTCTTGCTACTGTGATTTCAAAAATATTTGAGAGATGTTTGGCTGACATCCTGCGTGAATTTCTACAGACTTCATCGTTCCAGTTTGGGTTTAAACGTTATTGTGGTGTAGAATTTGCTATTTTTCTACTTCGTTTTATTGTGGAGTATTTCCTACAATATTCTTCACCCGTGTTTGCTTGTTTCATAGACTCGAGTAAAGCTTTTGATCGGGTAAACCATAAGACGATGCTTGATATACTCCGTGCTAGGAGTGTACCAGCATGCTACCTCAAACTTCTATCTTATTGGTTCCGGAACCAGAAGTTCAGAATAAGGTGGGGTACGACTGTAAGTAATGAGTTTGGCCTTCTGAACGGCCTTCGGCAGGGTGGGGTTCTGTCCCCATTGCTTTACTCAGTTTATATTGACGCTTTGTCTGCCCGTCTGTCTTCGTGTATGGTTGGATGCTACATTGCCGGAAGATGTATGAACCACCTGCTTTTTGCAGACGACCTAGTGGTACTGTCGCCTACGTGTTATGGATTGAATAAGCTTCTTAAAATTTGTGACAGTTTTGCGTCACAACATGACATTCTTTTTAATACAAAGAAAACTCATGTGATGTTGTTTCGCAAAGCTGGTATTCGTGTTGCTAAAAATGATGTGCACCTGTCAGGTCGAATACTATGTTATGTCGATGAGTTCCGTTATTTAGGATTCACGTTCAAGTCTAACCTGAATGATGACCTTCATGTTAAAGAGTTGATATCGGGGCTATGCAAACGTGCAAACGTTTTAATTCGTAAGTTCAGCAAGGCTGACCTTGATGTACGCGTTCAGCTGTTTAGAACGTACTGTTATCATCTTTTTGCTTTAGCATTGGTAACTAATGCTACCGCTAAAAGTCTTAGCAACGCTAAAATAAGTTATAACCGTGTGTTCCGGCGTTTGTTTAAGCTACCATATATCTGTAGTGTTTCTTCGGCGCTCGTTTCGAGAAGATGCCTCACTTTTGAGGAAATTCGCCGTAAGGCTAGAGCGGCACTTCTGTGCCGTCTTTTGGATTCAAAGATTGAGGTTATAAAATTTGCCACTGTGCCAATTTTTCATTGCCTGCCTGTATGGCAGTCTCTTCTTGCTGCAACGCAACAGCAGGAACAGACTGCATGATTTTGTTGTTGTTGTTGTTTTCTTTTCTGTGTGTTTTCTTTTTCGTTTATGGCTATTTGCTGAATTAAAAGTATTCATTCATTCACCCGAGGAGTACACGGGGAACGGCGAGAACACGCCTTTAGGTTATACCAAATGCTGGGTCACCCTGACTCTTGTATAACAAAAATCATTACAAAAACAGTCGAAATCCATTAATAGTTTCCATCCCGTGCATTACGAATTTGTCTTCTCAGCCGGGCTCTGGACATTTTGTTATTTAATTTGTAATTAAAAAGAACTGAACCTGAACCCTTCCTTCGTCTCTCTAGATTTTCCTTTATTGATCACCTCTGAATTGATTATACTATTCCTGGACGTACACAGGCCTACACGCATAATCTTTTGTATATATAATGCGAAACAAAGGAAGTAAGGAGACGCTATTTGCGTCATTTGTGCTTTTAAAAGCAAATTTCTGGAATGTTTCAGCCGTAGCTTCACCTTAAGAAAAAAAATCTTGCAGTATTTACTACTGGGATTAATCTTGTCTCTGCTGAGATACGATTATCTCTAATTCGGATTAATCTTATCCCAGTAGAGATAAGATTAATCCCAGTAGCAAATACTGCAATTAACTTTAATCCTTACAGTGTTCATCAATCATCAATCCAGTTTATTTTCCAAATAGTTTAAAACTAGAAGCGGAATTTATGACGTGGTGTGGCGTGGATTTTCACACGCTCAGTCACAACCCGCTCCTTGCCGTTTGATATTCTTTGAAAAAAAAACAAAAAAAACACACTGATTAACTGAAGCTCTTTGAGTATTTTTTGAAATGTCTCGGTTTTCACGCCGCGACGTCATAGCTTAGATTTTCGCACGTTCGGTCACAACCCGCTTCTTGCCGTCTATGGTGTTGTAGAGAGTTGCGACACGGACGAACTACTTGTCTCGCAAAAATATGAAGTCCAAAAACGGATTCAGCGTATCTCCTTACCCATCAAACAATCGAACCTCTAATCAACTTCAGATAAAACTTCAACTTTTAACAAATTTTCCGATTTCAGCCGGATTCTTGGCGAACTATGTGTCAAGGTAGAAAATGATTGTCATACAAGACTTTAGCATGTCTTCTCCCCGTAAATCCAACACCTAATGAAATTCATACAAAACAAATTTTCCGGTTTTGGCCGGATTCCTGGCGATCTGCTTGTCCGACAAGATAATAGTTTTCTTATTCGGATTCAGCATGTTTCCCTGTCCTTAAATCGAACTTCTAATCCACTTCCAATTAAACTTTTGTTTTTGACAAATTTTCCGGTTTGGCCGGATTCCGGGCGATCTGCTTGTCCGACAAGATAATAGCTTTCATATTCGGATTCAGCATGTTTCCCTGTCCTTAAATCGAACCTCTGCCACTTCCGATAAAACAAACTTTCCGGCTTTGGCCGGATTCCGGTGAACTACTTGTCTGGCGAGATAATGGTTTTCATATTCGTGTTCAGCATGTCGTCTTACCCCATAATCAACTATCTCATTAGCTTTAAAAAAATATTTTGTTTCGCCCCTTAATTTGAAACGCCTCCCCCTCCCCTAAATATGCAGCTATCGAGCCCATCTACGAACTCGACCTTTCCCTTGACTCGAATAGTCTCCACACCAAGTTTCGTCAAAATATCTCATTCCCATCGAGAGTTATCGTGCTGACAGACGGACAACTTTTGCGATGTCACTTTCACAGCTGGTGGCGCTTCAGGTCAGGTTATTTCAGCTTCGACGTTTTCGTACATACCGTGGCATAGCTTGTATGTCTCAATGCGGTATCTCAAACGGTATGCCAGTGTAAGGAACTGAAGTCTTTCAAGCCTTTGCTGGTCTGGGAGATGTCTCAGTTTAGGCGGAAATTTCGTGAATGCCGCTGAACAGTCTCGAGGGCATCAATGTCTCTATTTTTAATACTACTGCTACCACACTATGTCTTGCCTTGCCTCTTTTTAGTCAGTCCCGGCAATCTGGGCCTGGTTGCCCCTGAATCAGGCAGACGCAGATACAAGTAAGTAAGTAATAAGTAAGTAATTTATTTATGACCCGCCATTTCGGAAAGGCGGAGTAAATGAAGAAAGTAAACAAAACACATACAAACACAGAAAAAGACACTTAATTTTTAATCTTCAGTCAGGAAACAGTGGACGACGTCGTGTGCTGGTTGGGCCCTGTCGTCCATGATTTTTGAAAGCGATAAGGAAACATCCAAAAGGGTAGCACTTGCATCGTGAATTTTGAACTTCTCCGTCAATGTATGGTTATGACATAATTTCGATAAGTGGAGCAGGTGCTTTGCATATTTAAAATAACATGATCTCATCTTTTTAATCTCCTTCTTAAATGTAGGGGGTGAGATCCGCAAAAGGCATATCTAGGCCCATTCTAGCGATTTCAACTTGATATCTGACTGCGTTAAACGGACACGTCAGCTGATATTTATTGTAGTGATATTTCGGCCCCTCTTGCAAGGGTCCCCCTCGGGCTCGAGCTAAAATAACGAACCTGTGATCGCGAACCGTCACAGATCTAGCTTGAAATTGAAGAGGAGCCTTGCAAAGAAGGGGCAAAATATCGCTAGTATAAGAAGACCAAAGGTTTCGATGGGATCCCAAAAATGTAATATTTAATGGACTACCAGACAATTGGGTCTCGTAGATTTCCGATCTTCGCCCCTTTTACAGGTAACTTTTTATCCGCAATCAACCGCTTGAAAATTTTTTAAAGTCTTGGGATTTGGTGACAGCTTTTTCACAACAGCGACAATACAACTAGCCAGATTCATTCATTTATTTATTTATACTGCACAACTACATAATGTTAATATAAGGCAAGAAACAAGACCCCCTGAAGCTATCTTGTTGGGGCAATAACAATATGATAATGTTGATGATAATAATAAGTGCAGATATGTGTTCAGCATGCATAGTTACTCCTAAATCTCATCTGTAGTTGACTTAGAAAAGCCTTTTACTTTGACAAAATTCCTCGTTTTAGCTGTATCACGAGCAAACTCGATGCAAACTCGATATTCATCGTAATTCGTGCTTATTTTATAATTGTTTGAATCCTAGTTCTTACATACGTTTAATGTGACGTCATTCGTCGAAATGCATAATTCGTTGTAACTCTTGTTTATGTTATAGTGATTTGAATTTCAGTTCTAATATAAGTGTAATTGTAAATGATCACTTACAGTGATTAGAATTGTATATAAGTTTATTATTTATGACAAGATTATGACAAAGGTGTTGATGTTATTATGTTTATGACGAAAAATCCAATGTTCGGCTTGCCCGTGAAGGAATTTTTAAAATAAATTGAAATTGAATTGAAAAATGCAGAGCAGAAGAAATGGTGACATTGAAAGGAGAACACAGAACCTCTCCATCCAAATCTCCGAGTGCTTGTAAATTTCGGCAGAATTATATGTCTGACGATAAAATCAATAAATCATTATTCAAGTTTATTTTCCAAATAGCTAAAAACTAGAAGAGGAATACAAATGAAATACACAGACACGAAACAAATTAACTAATACACTTACAAGATATGACCAGAAATAAATGATGGGATGAAACTATGTACAAATTGGTCAGAAAAATTAGCAGGATCTGGAGAAAACTGATTGCCAGTTTTCCTCTCGGACCGACGTACGGAAGACGGGAGGGAGGGGTGAGAAGAAAATAAGCAGATAGACAGACCGACGGACAACTTTTACAAACATTACAACTTACGTTTTGGGATCCCAAAAACTAAATAACGTATCCGTTAATACAGTCGGCTATGACGCTAAAAACCCAAGGCTGAAACCGAAAATGGGTCAGAGCTGCCGCAAGAATGGATTGTCGATAAGGGAACACTCGACTAACGGACGGACAACTTTGACAAAGTCATAGGCAGAGGCGTTACTAGCCAAAATGTTTGGAGGGGGGGGGGGGGGGGACGAGACATTTACCGACTAGCTGGTAATTTTTACCGACTTTTTCTGCAGAAAAACCGACTGTTTTCAACAACAAAAATTATATTTTTGAAACAAATCGACTGATTTTCAGAAAAACCGAATATTTTGACGAAAAATCGACCAATTTTCAGAAAAACCGACTGTTTTCATAAAAAAATCAACTGTTTTACCGACTGGCCGACAGCATTGGGAGGGGGCGTCCACCCTCCCTCCCTCCCCCGAGTCGCCCCTGGTCATAGGTATCCCTTCACTTACGTTTTGGGATCCCAAAAACTGAATAACGTATCCCTTAATACAGTCGACTATGACGTTAAAAACCCAAGGCTGAAACCGAAAATCGGTCAGAGATTGTCACAAGAATGGATTGTCGATAAGGGAACACTCGACTAACGACCATTCGCTTTTCTAGGAGTTGAGGACGGACAAACGGTTCGAATGCAGGTCGGACAGAAGGAGGTCTTCGTCACGTTCAGAATAGAGAAGTCGGATTATTTCCGGCGAGACGGTGCCGATGTTCACACGGATGCCTCCATCTCCGTATCTCAAGCAATACTGGGTGGAACTATTAGGATACAAGGAATTTATGAAGACCTCGACGTGAATGTAAGATAAGTGATTTCTATCACACATAAAAAATCAACGAAGAAACCAACGAAAATGGGGTTGGTAAAGGCCAACGAATATACTAAAGTCGTTTTTGCAGTTATCGCGGTATCTGATACCACGGTCTAAAGGCGTTTTTGCAGTTATCGTGGTATCTGGCCAGTTATCGTGGTAACAGATATCCAGATACTACGGTCTGACCGTGGTAACTGGTCGTGGTATCTGAAAAGTCATCTCACTTTCATCAGATTTGGTCAGATTTGTGAGTAAGAAGTTTAGCACTTAGTGATGTAACTGGATATCTGTTTTTCTTTCGGGATGACTTCGAAAAGTGCAATTTCGGCAATAGTCGTTTTTGCAGAGCACAGTGTATTAGATACCACGATAACTGCCAAAACGACTAATTGCAGATCCAGTTACCGTGGTAACAGATACCATGGTATCAGCAAAGACGCAACTACTGAAATAAAAGGCGAATATTTCGGGAGGACAACCGCCTCCCTTCTTCAGTGCAGACAGAAAATGTCGAGGAAAAATGCCAAAACCAGGATGAAGATCAACAACCAAGAAAAACGAAACAAAGCAGAAAACCAACAATAAACCGAGAATTAAAACCAAAATTGGAAGAGTTGAAAGCCTAAAATAAAGACAGCGAGCCACTCACCAATACCTGCGAATAACAATTAGGACTGTTCTCGCTCGGTACTAGCGAGTGATTTTTTGTGATATATCAGGCCAATGTGGCTTACGAAATTATAATTGATTTCTAAGTATTCCTTCAGCCCAAGCCATATGACTGCGATCAGTGGGTTGGTCCAGGGTTGCCACTTTTCGCAAAATTCCGCGATTTGTCACAGATTTTAGCTTTTTCGCCAAAGCGAGCCGAAAAACTCTTGATGACTATCTCTCCTTGCCGATGCAAAATCTCCGGCCTCTCTGGGTACCTAGCGGAAGAAAGGCAGAAGTGGTGTCACAGCTGCTCCCAAAGATCGCCGTGATTGTTTGACACAGGATTTGAGTCGTTGGGTTTGAGTCGTTAGTGAGACGTTTACTTCTTCTTCCTGAGGATCACTGGCGTTTTTGGACTTAGTCATATAGAGTATACTGCGACTGGTTCCTTACCAGTAAAAAAAAAAAAAAAAAAAAAAGTTGAGGCATATAGTTATGAAGATGAGAAAGCGAGACTTATCGTTGATAGCTGGTAAAAAAAACTCATTTTCGTAGGTGCCAGAATTTCACAGGTTTTTGCGGCCGAAAGTCCCAGGTTCCGTCGTAGAAAAGTGGGAACATTGGTGAAGTCAGCTGATACTGGTGACTGGTGACAATAGTTTCGTTTTTGCATATACCATGGTATCTGTTACCACGGTAACCGGGTCTGCAATTAGTTGTTTTTGCAGTAACCGTAGTATCTGATATACGATTGCTCTGCAAAAAACGCCACAGTCGGACCGTGGTATCTGATATCAGATATCACGATAACTGGCCAGATACCACAATAACTGCAAAAACGACTTTAGACCGTGGTATCAGATACCATGGTATCTGCAGAAACGCAACTGTTATCGAGAAAGGGGCTAGAATAATTCTTAGCTGAGCTGCGCAATCAGATATGATTCATTCCTATTATTTAGATCAGTGGTTCCCAACCTTTTCCGTACCGCGTACCCTTAATTAAGATTCAAAAAAGTTGCGTGCCCCTTTTTGAAGAGTCACTGTTCTACTATTCTACTAAGATCTGTCAGGATCAGAAGGCCAAAGAGACGGTATGGGAGTAATGCGTAAATATATAGACAAATAAATGGGATACTTGAGGCAAATGATGAAATTGGTTGTCAATTTCATTATCGTCCACGAACTGGCCAAGAGTCGGGAAAACGCTTGCGCTGTTTCTCAATTCAGTCTTTTCAGTTTAGTTTATTCATTAAAAATCTTGAAACGGCGGTAAGCCGACTAGTTGATTTTACGACAACAGTGTATAAAAATATTCCGGATTTCATTTTAAAAATTGTGCGTGGTTTTCTAACGGAAAGGCAGCAAGTTGTAAAATATAAAGGCCTTCATTCATCTGCTAGTGCTATATACTGTGGTGTCCCACAAGGAACCGTGTTGGGACCTCTTTGTTTTTTGATTATGATAAATGATATTGCTATTGATGCTGATGAGAGATGGAAGTACGTGGACGATTTGTCACTTGTGGAAGTATTGCATCGATCTTTTAAAAGCCAAGCAATGACAATAGTCCAGGATGTAGCAACGGAAGCAAAAAATTCAAATATGGTTGTAAATGCGGAAAAAACAACGGTTTTGACCTTTTCTTTTTTATCGGATGAGCCAAGTTTCCACCCTGAGTTAGATGATGGCCTTCTCTCGGAGGAAATTAATCTCCTTGGAGTCGTCGTTTCGTCTGATCTCTCGTGGAAGAAAAACACTGATAGCATGATTAGAAAAGCTAATGCGTCTATTGTTATGTTAAAAACACTAACTAAATTTAAGGTCCCTGAAAAAAAGATGTTGCGTCTGTATTGTACGTTTGTTCGTCCTCTTGTGGAGTATGCTTGTCCGGTTTGGCACTATGGTATTACGAAGGATGAATCTGATCGTATAGAGAATATTCAGAAACGTGCCCTAAGAATTGTGAACAGGGGCCCTAAAATACCGTACTCTGGCCTTCTTTCTTTATTTGGACTGGATGCGCTGTCTAATAGGAGGCAGAAGTTGTGTCAAAATTTTGGACTAAAACTCCTTGAACACCCAACTCTCCGATCCCTTTTACCCCCGGATTTTGAGGTTGAACGCCCAAGGCCACCAAGGCAAGTATCCACCAAAGTCCCGAAGCTCATGCCGATCGCATGTAACCGGGAAAGATATTGTAATAGCTTCATTCCGAAATTTGTTGATTTTTACAATAATGTTATTTTGTCTTAGTTATTTTGTTATGAATTTTATTTCGGTTGTTGACTTCAATGGTTTACCTTTTATTTTGATTACGAATTTGATTTTAACAATTGTTGTATATATTACTTGACAAAGGTCAAACAATTTGGTTGGACAACTACGAAATTTTGTACCTGAATTATACAATAAATCTAAAATCTAAATCTCGTATACACTAACATTATAATATTTGGAACTGAATATTTCTCTAAACCTTCGTAAGTCAAAACTCGGATTTTCGGATTCAGAGATTGTGGACCTTCGCATACCCCTTACGAGGGTCTCGTCGTACGCATACCCCCGGTTGGGAACCCAATGTTGCGAGATAGTGATCCGAGAGATACGCCGCGGTCTTTGAAAAATACGCCAGAATTACGCCAAAATTGAATGTTTATGGTTTATGGTTTATTGGTCACGGTACACGTCCCTTGTAAAGTGCCATCTGTTATTACTAACTCGATTCAAAAGATCCCATGCCAACATACATAATCTAAAAGTAGACTAAGTGAATTCTTATTTTCAGATACCAAACGGAACCCCTTCCCACACCCGAATCAGGATGAACGGAAAAGGGATTAGGAGAGTAAACGCTTACGGATATGGTGACCACTATGTTCATATTAAAATCAAAACGCCGGTCAGACTGACGAACAAGCAGAATGCCTTGATCACGGCATTCGCGGAATTGGAAACGGACACACCAGGAACGATTCGCGGGTTGACCAAAACGAAAGAAGGTAGGTGGTATTTATTTGAAGGACCCCTCGCACTATTTACGCTCCAACTTACGATATTTTAAACTATTTGAATACTTTAAATCTAGGTTGTGCTTTCAACAAATGACCCACGGTTTTGGCTGTCTTAAGCCTTTTCCGAGACCCGTTGACTTCTAGCGAAAACAGGGAAGCAATTTACATAACCGGTTTTTCCGATGGAAAAATTTCTCGCAGACAACCGTCGACAGCGTGATACACATCGAAGGTAACAAAACACGGCCAGTGAGAAAATCAGCGTGTTTCTGTTAGAGGGGTTAGAATGTACCGTACGAAATTGGGGTCTCGGCGTTTAGAAGTATGTGGAATGATTATGGAAGTAGGTTGCATTTGTATCATAGGTAAGACAGGTCCTTTAAATGACACCACGCAGCGTTCCTGACACAGATGATTGTCTGCTTTACTAATCAGAACCGGGTACAGCACAGTACACAAGCCTTCAGCTGTTTTTAACCTCGCTCCCGGCCCGTTGTTTTTCATTACAAACGAGGCAAGATTTGCATCGATCCTCTGACCAATAAGCTTCTCGGAAATGGCGATCGGCAGCCTGACGCATCGCATAAAGAGACAAACTCGACAAGCATCATTGTAATGCCTATAAGAAGGGGCAGACAACTATAAAATGAAGAATGCCGCGAATAAGAACGGATGGAAACCTAACGAAAGTGGAGTGAAATAGTATCCTAGTTAAGGCGGATCCTTTAAAGGACCTGTCTTACCTATAATACTAACGCAACCTACTTCCATAATCATTCCATATATTTCGAAACCCGGAGACCCCAATTTCGTACGGTACATTCTACCCCCTCTAACAAAACCACGCTGATTTTCTCACTTGCGGTGTTTTTCTACCTTCGATGTGTATCACGCTGTGGACGGTTGTCTGCGAGAAGTTTTTCCACAGCGAGAAGTTTTTCCATCAGAAAAACCGGTTATGTAAATTGTTAAAATATTTTAAAATACTGTAAGTTGAGGAGCAAATAGTGCGGGGAGTCCTTTAAAGCTTAGTATCAGAAAGCTTTACAAAGAAGGGATGAAACTTTTCTCATATTGAACATGAGATGCACTAACGTTTGTTTCCTACGAATTTGTTGCGGTGCGAGTCTCTGGAATTTTGCACGGTCGGGGATATGGGGAGGGGGACCTTGTGTCGATGGATGGGGTCTTCCAGTAGTTTATAACCGAACTTGGTGCAAAGCTGGTGATTTAAAGGTCGACAAACATTTCATGCAGACCCCGTTCAGAAGGGAAATGTACGGGATTTTGGCCGATAAGGTCGTTCTTTAGATAGGTAAGGTCAGAGGCGTTACTATCCAAAATGTTTGGAGGGGAGGGGTAAGGTATTTACCGACTGCCTGGTAATTTTTAACGACTATTTTTGCAGATAAGAACGACTATTATTGAGAAAAAATCGCTTGTTTTTACGAAAAATCGGTAGGCTATTTTTTTTACCGACTAGCCGACAACATTCGGGGGAGGGAGGGGGGTTCCTCCCCCCCCTAGTCGTGACGCCCGTGGGTAAGGTTATGGATGACATACGTTGGACATGACATTACAAATGAAGTAAACGAATACCCTGTCGGATTTTTACTCCACACTTAAATATCCAGCTTTTCGGTCACATCGGAGATCTTGGTGTCAGAGATACGATATCCGGACGCATTTGTCTCGTTTTAATTATTCGCGGACGTATAAGGCTGACAAAGATCCCTATTGTGTCCTATTGCATGCGTAGATATTAGGATTCAGCTTTTAAGCATCGAAGACGAATACTAATATCAATCAATCAATCAAGTTTAATCCGAATAGCTAAAAGCTAGAAAAGGAATAAAATATCCAAGTATCTTCTTCTGCTCTAGTAGTCTTGCTTCTACCACGACCAAGCTTTCCCCCCATTTGGAATTTTTCCAATTTTGATTGGATCTAATTTCATCAGCCCATATTAAAATATGTCTGTGAAATGTTTAGTTTGTGACTGGGAAGAGTTCAGCATGCGATAAAATGCACGTGGTACAAGTAGTTTTTGTTTTTAAGTGGTTTAAGCAGTTTAGGTATTAACCCTGGGGCGTTTGACGCGGAGGAAACAGAAATGTCCGCGATGCACTCGATCCACAAGTTAAAACGCGCGGAAATGCCGTTTAGTCTCTTTTTTGGCGGTAATTTGGAATGTCTGAAAACAAAATAATATCCAGGTAAAATCTCAAGAAGTGTATTTCAGGGTTATGCCTTTACCATTCTGTACAACAAGGATCCTCAGTTTTGTATATGCTTGATAAAAGGTAACTTATTTCTTATTTTAATACTAAATTTAAATTTCCCGCCAAATCGAGCCACAAAGTCGAAATCACCTCTGCAGTTGTTTGTCAAAAATTCGGTCCACGGAAACACTTTTCGAGCCATGAACTCTTAGTTAAATCTTGGAAAACGTCTTATATTCCAATTGGCGATCTATAGTCTTTTGGACGAATTCTTTCTGTGATGCGCGGAAATATTTACCCCTGAACGAATCCCCCCCCCCCGGTATCACGCTAAGCTTACCGATTGGGGCATCAGTGGCGCATAGAGCGTTGACCATGGTAGCGTTCCAGCAACTTATTATTAGTTACGATCGCTACTATTCTTGTTATTATTGCCGTTCCAGAGCCCGCCGTAATAAGTAAATTGGCTCCTCCCACTTATTATTTTCGTTCCACGACTGTTACGATCGTTACAATTTACTTATGATGGTCGCGAGCATCGTACGTGATAATGACTATATATATATATAAATATATCTTTTATTCACCAAAATAAGCAAATTCTGCAGGAACTCCCGTAAGAGTGATGACATATGTCCGCGTTGTTATTATTTTCGTTCCAGAGAGCGTGATAACTAGCACAATACGGCACTCGCCCCTCCTCTTATCATCGTAACTTGTAATACTTCACTGGAACGCTACCCATGTCTCTCCATTCGTCACGTTTCCCATTGTGCTGTAAGATGCTGAGGTCTATAGGGAAGTGCATGTCATAGCGGAGGCTCCCTCAACGTTGTGACGGGCCACGGTGTTTGGAAGACGGCAACACCGGCGGACATCAGTCCCTAGCTTATCTGGCATACTCGATGCCGTCTAGTTCCCTCAGAACTAAGTAACACTAGGGTGTTCCCCGAGGACTCGTCGGGGAATCGGAGGGAACGGTGAGAATAGAGGGAGTCACTCCACGCGGACTCAACGAACGGAAAACTACGAGAACACGGGGAACGCTTCCAAAATGAATTTTTTTGGTTCTAAAAAAAATATGCAATTGACGAAATCAGTATGGGTCCACGTTATTTTTGGTTTTGTTAAACCTGGTTCTTTTATTACTTTCACATTGCACCTACACCAGACAGATTGATTCCCCTCTGAATCTGAAAGGGAGTCCTTTTTGGTGGTGTGATGATAATCACACCAACCTCGTGAAGAAAGGGAACGCTGCACTCCAGTCCATCACGACAATGAAGCGATTTGGATTCGGTGTCGAATCTTTGAAGTTAGCTTATGTGACATACGTGCGACCGCTACTGGAGTATGCCTGCCCAGTTTGGGGACCCTTTGTGCAAAGAAGCATACAACATAACGAAGAGATTGAATCACTGCAAATCAGAGCGTGCCGCATTATGCTAGGGCAGAAATACAATGGTTACGAAGCTTCCCTCCTCCTATTAAGACTTGAGCCACTCCATGTCCGCCGGGAAAATTTAATTTTACGTTTTGGTCGATCAATCCTTGCCAGTGAAAAACACAGAGATATTCTGCCCGATCTAGCACCGGTGACAGGACGGACACGGCATCAAAATCTCCTTGTGCCAGTTAAATGTCGCACAAACCGGTATTCAAATTCCTTTGTACCATATTTTACTGAGAAGATTAACAAAAAACAAGTGAATTCTAAGTGATTTATTTTCTTTTATCTAATAATTGTATATATTCAAGTATTTTACTCAGTTATTCAAGTATTTAAATGTAATGGTCGACGTATTTAGTGCCATGTCGGCGCTACGAGTTGAATCAATAAACATATCTATCTATCTATCTATCTAATCGAGCATTCCTCGTCCGTGCGGACTGGCGAGAGTGCGGGGAGTGACTCCCATGAAAAACAAAAACGCTTGGACTCCCTCGGGAAACGGCGAGAGTACGCCTTAGGGCAGAGCAAAATAACACTAGGGAGTATGCCAAGATCTACGATTTCCGTGCTTTGCAAACGGGCCTTACTCGTAGCGCCACCCACTGAGCTTGCGGCATTTAAGACGGGACAAACTTGCAGGTTCAGACATTTCTAGCAAAGCTAATATGCGGTCTGCACGTATCGAGGAAACAAAAAACACATTTTTTGCTGTATTCAGAATAGTTGTCAGAGCCAGCGGTAGTTCATGACTGAATGAGTTTCAGTAGGGATGTTCTCCACTTCTCCATCGCTAGTGATACTAGTATCGCTGCTATTCGCGTGTGTGTGTCAGTTTTTCAAGCCTTGGCGATACTTCCTATTGTTATTTTGCTCTGCACAAGCGAGTAGCGCCAAGATTTGAAGAAAGTGACAAACACTCCAGTAGCAGCGACACTAGCACCAGTAGCGATAGGGAACGTCCCTACTGAAACTGTGATAAGTCGTGGCTGTGATAACTTCGTATTATAAACACAGCAAAAGAAAATACAACCTCCCCTGTTTCCTCGATGTGTGAGACCGCATCTTAGCTGTTAGCATGGAAAGCATAGGTCTTGGCGCTACTGCCTGCTGTTATTCTGCTCTTCTTCAGTAGTCCGGCAACAGACTAACGTACCTTACAGAGTGATGTACAGAGAAAATGAGTATCTTTAATTGTTTCTGATATGGTTTCGAGGGTGGTGGATAAGGCTAGGTTTGGATAGTGGTTAATGGGATTTGTGGATAGCGTGGAAATCTGAAGACCAGCGGGCCTTACCTTATTTTCCTACTTTCAAAATCAATCAGCTAACGAGGGGGTAGGGGTATTCAGTTCAATCCAGGCCCGTATCCAGGAATTTTTTTCGGGGGGGGGGGGGGGGGGTGTTCGCCTGCGGGTCGGACAAAAAAGTACAAAAAATACATAAATCAGAGGAAAAAGCCTATAAAAATGGTTATTTTTGGATGTTTAGGGGGAGGGGGGGGGGGGTTAGGGGGTCCAGGGGGGGGGGGTTTAGGGGGTTTTAACCCCCCCCCCCCCCCTGGATACGGCCTTGGTTCAATCACACAAAGAAATACTTATATAAATATAAAGAAACCAGAGAATTGTCCTACAGTGAAACAACCAGATCACACAAATAATTTCCTTCAGCCCAAGCTCAAAGCTGACTGCGAATCATATTTGACAGTGCAAAACCGATACCTCAGCTGAAATTTTATTAGAGCTATATTTCGGCCCTTCTTCGCAAGGGTCACCTTCAGGCTTAAAGCTGCTCAAGTGGAAAAAGGAACTTGTGGAAAAACAAACTAAAGATTCTAGCTTATCGTTAAACACCTGACTGTGAGGGTTGCTTGGAGGTTGCTTCCTCTGTGAGGGTTGCTTGGAGTTAAAAAGGTTGCTGTGATTTGATTTTGGACGCGGCTGCTGTTTTTGCTGCTCGATTGAGTCGTTGAATGGGTAGAGATTTTTTTGCATTCTGGGTTGGGTATCGTTTTGGTAGAGAAATACTTAGGGTCTGAACGAAATCAACTTGAGCGGCTTTGAGCCTGAAGAGGACTCTTGCCAAGAAGGGCCGAAATAAAGCTCCAATAAAATTTCAGCTGACATATCCGTTTTGCACCGTCAAACATCAATCACACAGATCATATATTCCTCGGGCACTTTATGCTCAGGTATGTTTATCTCTTTATACTGACTTGTAAAGTGAATCAATATTATTTACCTATTTTCTGTTCCTGTTTACCTCCTGAATTCTTGTGTATAATTGGATTTTCATCTACACTTAATTTTTACTATAATATACGTATTTTGTCACACTTATATTTAATAATTATTCTCAACTTTTCACATTTCTCAAAACCTTTTAGACACTGTCTTACCCTAGGTTCACACAGACGTTCACACTGAGGCGATATCAGCCATCGCCGAAATTTTCGTCGCCAGAATCGGCGATTTCTGTTGCTTCGTCAGGCGATTTTCAATGTTGTGAAAATTCAACTTTAATCAGGCGACAGTACGATTTTGTTCACGCAACAGCAACATGGACGACCCTTTTGATGATTCACTTTTAGAAAAATTAATTATTGCTCTTCAGTTCTACCACATTTTGTATGAAAAGCGAGAAATGGGACTTTCTTTTCAAATTTTTCGCGTTAAATTCTGTTGCCGACGAAACTTCAGTGTGAACATCCAGGCGATAAAAATCTTCTGTCGCTGCGATTGAAAAATCTTGTTCACCGCCGCGATTTGCTCTGTCTGAACCTAGGGTTAGGATTCCGCTCACGGCTTATTGCCATTCAATCAATCAATCAATTGTATTCAGAACCCTAATAGCACTAGGCTAACATGGGCCGGAAAAATAAACACTCACTACAATACAAGTAAGACGCAAACTAACAAACAATAAATAAGAAACGATTCTTCATACAGCCGTGACACAAAGGTGGCAAGCTCCCGCCTAGCCCTCGTCCCTCCTGGGGCAATTTGAGAAAATCCCTGGCTTTGTGCCAGTATAGTGGGGATCTCATGGGAGGATCTTGCGAATACAAGCCTTCTTTCTCTTGCTAGGGACAACACCGGATCCGGCCGAAAGCGAAACGCCAAAGTCGTCGGAAGAAAATAATGGTGGTCTGCTCGGGCGAATTAAGAAGGCCATATTTGGATGACACCAGCAGACCTTAGGAATTGTTCCGCCCCAGGTCAGTCCCTAAGAAGGCTTGTATTTGTTGGGGTCAGCCTAAGATAATCACTTCTTCAGTCTGCGGCATGGGTGTCTTGTGGTGAAATTGCTTCTTTTTCATATCCCTCAGAAAATGTGCTTACCTCTGTCCAGTCCGCTTTCCGGAACCGACAGCCTTGAGGTCGAATCCTTGCCCGAAACACTGATTATGAAAACCTGTCAGAACAGCCAACCACTGCAGAAAATTCCGTCGAATCCAGTCTCGGTAAAAAAAATGCCGTACAAAATCAATATATTCGGGAATAGCCTAATAGTTTTAGTATAAAATGTGAAGTAGGTCTTCGGTACGCTTGCTTGGACCTGACAATTTGTTTTATGACTTCGCGAGTCGGACCTTCTTTCTTTCCACCTCTTGACCCCTGCCTCCCCCCCAGATTAGATCCAGCCCACTTGAATTAATATCGAACCTGCAACTTCTACCCATCCCTCCCCAACCCTTTCGAAAAGTAGTTGCAGAATAGAAAGTGCACCGCCCTTACGAGATAGGTCTTACAGAGGCTGCTTCTCCGATAACTGTATATTCATATAAATCGTACGTTTAATGTTCAAGGGTTATTGATGGGACTGCTGAAACCTAAATAAATCAGGGCCCAAGTTGAAGGGATAGGGGAAGTTTTCGCGTGGATGGCTCTGGTCCCGTCGAGCTAGACGGACATTTTCGCGTGGATGCCGTCGATCTTTCTGTCATTTTCGCATGTACGGATGAATAGGTGAACGGGCGATCCAGCTCGATGGACGCCTCCCATTCAACACCGCTCCGAGGGCAGCGTTGAACTGAACGCGGATATTATGTGGACCTTGCCACTCATCTGCTCCCATCCAGCGGAATGGGCATTTTCGCGTCGACGGAACCCATCGTTCTCAGCCGTTCAACGCCCGATCGATTTTTCTCATTTTCGTGTGGACTGAATCGCCCGTTCAGCTCTACAGCCACGCACGCGGAAACGTTCCCATAGTTAACTGACGGAAACGGGATACAACTAAAACAAAATCGTCGCAGCGAAAACAAGCGGTGACTCGAAAGTAGACTGAGTGACCACCTTACAACCCACCAACTCCGATCCAAAAAAAAATAAATGATTAGTTGATACTGTACTGGTTTATTTCCATGTACAAGGAAATATTGGCTTCAAATATAATTTCTTAATTTGTTCTGATTTATTTTTTATTTTTCAGGGAAACACGTGGCAGTTGAAGATCCCGACGGATTGGTCCAAAGCGTTCGGGAGGCGTTAGGGGATGAGCCAATCAAAGAAGTCGACCCGAAAAAGGAGAAATTAGAACAGTGAGGTTATCACCTGCCGGTTGGCCTGTGTTTCTCAGAGGCTTTAGTCATTTTTGGTTAAATGTTAATTTGATAAATAACTTAAAACAAACCGACTAAGTCAATGTACATTGTCTGGTCATGTTCTTACTATTACAAACATACAGCCAGAGCTTACCCTGAGGAAATGGTAACAAACTACTGGGTGGTGCTGGGCGATATTCGATAGCGCTATATCGGGCCAGATATCCATATCGAAACATAAACGTCGATATCGAAAACAGTATTTAATAAGACACATAAGGCGTATTCTCGCCGTTCTCCGAGGACTCCTCGGGAATCGAAGGGAACGGCGAGAATAGAGGGAGTCACTCCACGCGGACTCCGCCTCGGAAAACCACGAGAACACGAATGCTTCTAAGATGGATTTTGTTCTTAAAAAAAAAATGTGCAGCTGACAAAACTAGTCTGGATCCACTTTATTTTTGGTTTTGTTTATTCTGATTCTTTTTAATTAATTTTACATGCACCAACACCAGCAAAAACTGATTCCCCTCCGAATATGAAAGGGAGTCCTTTTTGATGATGGTGATGATAATCGGAGCATTCCCCGTTCGTGGGGACTCGTTAGAATACGGGGAGTGAGTCCCCGGGACAAACAAAAATGCAGGGACTCCTCAAGTGGAGTCCTCGGGGAACGGCGAGATTATACCTATATTGTAACTTTCTAACAAAATACTCTTTGAATACAAATTTCGTTCCTAAATGTTAGCGAAACGAGACGCATAAGAGAGCGAAATGGTTCCGAAATATCAATGTATCGGAAGTAAAAATATCGATATAGCCTATAGAAATATCGCCCGACATTATTACTGGGTACAGAAGTGCCTGTTACCAACTTATGAAACTTACTGCTGGTTGTTTCACTGTGGGACACTTCTGGTTGTTTTAGATTTAATTTGGTATTAAGAAGATCTGGTTGTTTCACTGTAGGTCACTTCTCTGGTTTCTTTATATTTATATAATAATTTGGTATTAAGCACGATCTGTTAGCACAAACAGCCAGAGGCCATGGCAATGATAAAAAAAAGGAACGTAAACGAAAAAATAAGAAGAAAATATAAATAGCAGACAAGTAGATGGATAATAAAAAACACAACTCTATATTTGTACTGATGTCTGTCCATAGCCCATTATGTTTGTACTAGCCCCATGGCAATGTCAGTCTGCAACCATCACTAAAGGCGTTTTTCCGTGCTCCTACAAAAAGTTTGTGGGTCGACTGTGGCTCGAAAAGAGTGTTTCCGCGGTCTTTCGTGCGGCCCACAAGTGTGTTTCCGCGACTAACAAGATTTTCGTGGCTCACTTTTTGGCTCAAATTCGACAAACAACTGGCGAGGTGATTGTCGATTTTGTGGCTCGATTCTGGCGGGAAATTTAAATTAAGCAGCAAAATAGTGTGAAAAAATTAACTACTTTTTCAAGCATATAGACTTCAAACTGAGGATGCTTTGGCAAGGAAATAAGTCAGGGGTTCTATTTATTGAGATTTTACATGAATTTTATTTTCATTTTCAGATATTTGAATTTACCGCCAAAAAAATGGACAAAATGGCGTTTCCGCGAGTTTCAACTTGTGGCTCGACTGTGCGGCAAACAATCATGTTTCCGCGACAAACACTCAGAAGTGTGTGGCCCACAATTGTGTCGCAGAAAAAGGCCTTAAAGCCGGAATCCAGGATTGACGAGCTTGATGAAGTGTTAACAGATTTGGGTAGAGCACGGATAGAGGCAGAGGAATTTAAAATAATTTTTCAACAAGGCCAGGCCTAAGAGGCGAACATAAAAGAAAATAAAAATAACCAAACAAACATGGTTAAACGTGAACCAAGAAGTAACGTCTCGCTGTTTACTTTACATTAGCGCATCTCGCGGCAAGAAAACTGATCCGGAAGGAATTTAAAAAGGGCGCATGAAGGGAGTCTGTGGCAGCAAAACTCTTCGGCGTTGCGTCAAGAGTACAACTTTGAAATTTCTTAGGCAGAAATATTGCGTTGGTACTAAGCTTAAATAATATAAATTACAGTAATTTGTACTGTAACCAAAATTCAGTCGTCATTTCCGGAATCCCGTGAACTCCGGCGGGGATTAAAGCACATGAACTTTGGTCCGGACGACAAATGAGCGAAAGACATATTAAGTTTTGTTATCTTTGGTGAGTCATTCGTAAATTAAACCCAGTTATAGGGACTGGAGAACACCATTGGCGAGATGATGAGTCGATCGCATTTAAAATGCCACAAGACTTTGCACAGTAAGTAGGCAAGTAATTTATTTATAACTCGCCATTTCGAAAAAGTGGAGCAAATGAAAGAAAATGAATAAAACATATAAAGACACAGTAAACGGCTCCTCATCTGTGACTCAAACAGTAACGGACAAGTTTTTGTTGAGGAATAAAAACAAACTTATTATTAGTTGCGTCTTTAAATACCATGATATCTGTTACCACGATAACTGGATGTGCAATTCGTTGTTTTTGCAGTTACCGTGGTATCTGATAAACGGTCGCTCTGCAAAATCCACTATTGTCGAAATTGCACTTTTCGACCTCATCCGAAAGGAAAACTGATATCCAGTTACATCACTAAGTGCCATACGTCTTTTCCACCAATTTGAAAAAAAAATAATGAAAGTCAGACGACTTTTTCAGATATCACGATAACTGCAAAAACGACTTCAGACCGTGGTATGAGAGTCAGATACCATGGTATCTGCAAAAACGCAACTATTGTACTTCTAGTTAACTAGATTTAATTTGGTAACTTTTACAAACCGAATGAGGCGAGAACAAGCGACGCGTTTGCATTTGTTCAGACATCGAGCCGGCGTTTGGCGGTAAGCTTTGTCATTTCATTGACTCCCATGTGGAAAGAAACACTGTCTAAATTTGAGCCTAGCCTTTTTCATGGTTTTATCACGCTGCCAAGAGTTACGTCACCTTCCAAAGAGGTCAACGACGTGAGAAAACTTTTCGAATGACAAAGCTTTTTTCGTCAAAAACTTTTCATTCTCGCATTTTCTGCGGTAAGAAACTTAGCAAGCATTTTTTTCGCCTACGCAATAAATGAGCCGATAGCTATGTTGGCATCGTAGAAGGAAGCTATCTGCATCTCTGAAATGAGAAGAGTGAGCTTGATGGGAAAAGAGGTCGTCGGCTGACGGATAGTTTGTCCAGTTTCTTAAAATCTGCTCATGGGGGGGGGGGGGTATGTGTATTTTGTAAAATTTGTATTCCTTTTCTAGCTTTTAGCTATTCGGGTTAAACTTGATTGATTGATTGATTGATGGTTGACCTAATTCTCCCTTGATAAAATTTCTTCCAGATTAGTTATTTCTTGGCCGCTAGATGCACTAGCATATAGTAAACAGTGCCACGTTGCTTCTTGCTGTACGTTTATCCAGGTTTGTTTGGAATTTCCAGTTCCTCTTAGACCTAGCCATGTCTAAACCACTTTAAAATTCCTCTATTTCTTCTATACCCAACAACTCAAAGTTCACTAAAGTCGCGTTCACAAGCATGCCTAGCCAAGCACAGATGGCGGAACGTGCCCAAGCTTATCCAGGCACGCTTAGCCAGTTCTAGAGCCTGGAAGTACATGCCTGGCCCAAAATCGGTGCCTAGGCATGGATGTGAACGGTTATGCTAGACACGTGCCTATAGGCATCGGTGCTTGGCTAGGAATGCTTGTGAACGGGACTTAAGTTTCTCAATTCTGGCTTCCGACTCCATTGCTGACTGCTGGTTGACTTTTGCCCGGGGCTTATGCGCGACTCGGTACGCACCGAAAGCCTAACCACTTATTCCCGCTTCAGATAACTAATACCAAGAACTCAGTTGTGATTGTTACTGTTTATCTAGCGTATATGGCGGCAATTCGTCATTGGATTTATGAGGGGCGTATAGACATCTCACCTTCCAGACTTACGGACAGTCAAGGCAACCCTTCCGTATAATTATGATAGCTAACACTGCCCTTCACTGTTTCCTAAGCGTCCACTTCAAATATTGTCGCTTCCCAGTCCCACTGTCAATCACTGTACCCTTTTCTCCCGCTCCTTTCATTTGCGCGTTTTACTCGATCTCGAGTACGTTGCTTCTGTGGAACCTACCTGTTTTCCGAATTTTGGCCTGGATTCACCTTCCACATCATTATCGACGAAGACGGCTTGCTGTAATCCGTTAAGAAAAATCTGGAACTCTTACACCGAAGTGCCCCATTGCTTCTGTAAACATGTTTTCATCGTGGTCATCAACGACCAGAAGGCTTCTGTGTTTGATCACGCTCAGTGTGATGTTCAACTGACATTTTATTTCGAAAATGAAAGACCCTAGCCAAGAGAGGTCGAAATATCACTGAAATAAAATCTCAGCTAATGAACTGTTATTGGTCTTAACATTATGCCCGTACGAAACTGAATTAAAATACGAAAAAAAAAGAAAAAGATTCAATACTAGCTGAAAATCACTTAATCATTGAACATTCGGAGAGTTAGCGTATACTCGCAATGAAGCCCTTTGTGGCTTGCTTTCCCATTACAACCACACTTCATAGTCAGATCGCGGACTGGAAGGTAAAACGGTCAAATTGTTTTGATGAGTGACCGTGATCAGAACCAAAAATGCGTTTAAATCAACCAAATCAATTTCCCTTCTTTACCTACCTCTCCTTTCCCTTTTTTTCCCTCTCCTTTCCCTTTTTTTTTACTTCGACTTTCACTTCCTTCCCTTTGACTCTCAGCCATTCAGCCAACGACTAAAGAAGAGTTATACCCCCCCCCCCCCTGCTCCCTACGGGTCCCGCCAAGCAAATTATGCCCGACTCTCCGTTCACGGTCCAGGTGGGACGCACGCAAACCACTCTCTATCCTCCATCACAACCGAATTGATCGTTTCTAACACAGAACCCAAACCCGAATCCCAAGGTCACGCGTGACATCGTGACCACCATCCATTGCCCGTCAGCTTAGGGTGTACGGACGTCATGGGTAAAATGGACGAACACATCGGAAGATGCTATTGGTTGCGAAAATTATGGGGGGGGGGATATTAGTTGAGTTGCGAAAAAGAGTAGCTAGACATTCAGTATATTATATATTGTTACTCTCTTGTGACTAACCAATCTCACAAGCGCGAAAAGATCTTTCCCGTCTTGTATAACAACTCTTTCCGTTGGTTACATGGGTTTAGATGGAACTGTAGTGCTTCGGGTATGTTTGTTGCTGAAGGAGTCCCTTCTCTCCCTGAAATCCGTCGTTCCTCCATTCTTTCTCTTCAGTCCCGAATTCTGGCGTCGAGCAATCCTCTGCTAGTGATTCTGTGTGGTCCGCAAATTCGCCTGTCTCTGCCTCTGTGGCAAGCATGGGGGAAAGAAATTTACTGTGGGTTTGACCCATCCTGATTTGAGTGAGTTGACCCATCTTGATTGAGTACTTTGTTTCTTGGAGGCTTCGTGCCTTCAGCATATTTGTTTTTTTAGTTTTCTTAGTGTATATAAATGAGTTGTTATGTAGCACCCCCAGCTGGCTATATTTTAAAATAAATAAATATATCTAGTGGCCGGTGATGGCAACACAAATATAGGTCGGTCCCTTGTTCCTTCATGTATCCACCGCTCGAGAGTTCATCAGCGACCCGTTTTTCAACGAATAAGGGCGACCGTTGTTCTCCACATCTGCATTGAGTTTGATTCAGCCCTTTGTTCTCCTTCATACAGTCATTTGATTATACGAAGGCTATACCTACGGCCTTTACTTTCCACGTCCACCCTTCAGTGAACCGATTGTGTTTGCCATACAAGGGGCTCTACTGGGATCCTTTTCCAGTTGGATATTACCCAACCGGAAGCCAAAAATTTCACAGAAAGTCTTGTACGCCAAAACAGCGCAACTCTTGTCAAGTTCAGCAAGATAACGCCTTATCTAGCTATAACGTCAATACGGGCAAATGATAAATAAAAGTCCATTTTGTTGATTTTATGCAGTGGAAAAGTTAGAATATTGTGGAAGAAATGGGGTTTAAGTACGAACAGATAGACCACCCTATAGGGCCACCGGAGAAATTGAAGCGCAACCGTTGGATTCTGAAAACAGTTGGACTTACAGTGATCGCGTTTTGGCTAGTTATTGCCGGCTACTCGTTCGCGCAGCGCTTTGTAAACTTAAATCGTGTTCAGGTTCAAGGTCAGTTTCTTACATACGAGAACAAGCGCATATTCCTGATTGGAGAATGCCTAAAAGGAACTCCATTCCCATTGGACCAAGTTGATCAGGATATTTTACCATTCGCCGAAAATAAAAGGCACAGGCCTTACCCGATCGCCTCCGATGAGTACACCGCTTTCCTTGAACACTCCGAGTTTGTGTTTGAGCTTGAGTGCCAACGGCTACGAAGCATCGGAGGGAACTTCCTAAACTGGGAATTGCAGCTCCCGTTTGATCCTGACTTCGACCTGACACCGATCCACGCTAAAGGCGTAAAGAAACTACTCGACGTTGCCAAGAAGAATGGCATCTTTGTCGTTCTTAGTCTCATCGAATCCTCCACTCTAAAAGCATATGCAGAAACAGGGCTGTACGACGACGTCGACCGTTACGTCTCGCGTGTCTTGGTTCCTCTCTTCGAGGAACTGAAAGGCCATGTGACACTCCTCGCATATAGCCCGCTTGACCGCGCTGACCAGCTCTTGGACTTCGATAATGAACTCGACGGTTTTTGCACCAATGTCGACGTGCTTAAAGACGACACTAACTATCAGACAACGTCCCACGGCCTGAACATCAGAGTCGTACAGTACTTGATGGCTAGGGTGGCCGAGATGGTGCATACAATCGACCCTGAAGAGCTTGTGACTGTTACGTCTTCAAGTTTAATTGCGGTGAAACCAGTGGGACTTCCAGGCTTCTTCTCAGACTACTGCTTAGAAATGGCTTGCGATATCTGTGATCCTTCGAAGGCGGTGGT
The DNA here is from genome assembly GCA_023053575.1 of Branchinecta lynchi. Taxonomy (NCBI): domain Eukaryota; kingdom Metazoa; phylum Arthropoda; class Branchiopoda; order Anostraca; family Branchinectidae; genus Branchinecta; species Branchinecta lynchi. Next base: position 14,186,330 of record JAKZAP010000009.1, on the reverse strand, counting down.
CGATTTCTACATGCCTGCAAGCTTAGGAATCTCCAGTCGTGGGTGAGTAGGAGACTAATTGACAAAAGTTGTCCCGGAAACTGTCGTAAAACCTTCGTCAGAAGGACAATCAAGTCCCACGATTTACTTACCGACCAAGATCGAGGTTTGGGTAGATTTCGGGTCAGCATTTTATCTTTTCAATTTAACATAATAGAAAATTGTGGCGTTGCTTTAAATGACACCATCGCGACAGCCGTGTCATCAATGTTTGGTATTAAACAAGTTTTCGGAAACCGAAATAAAAGGATTGCTTTGCGGCAGAAATTAAGCTTATGATTTTGTTCCTGCAATTTCTTTCTTCAGACAGATTTCTTAGTACATTTTCGTAAGGGAACCGTTGACTGGAAACTGGCAGATAATTCATCGAGTCATCACTTATGCTTGCGTACTCCCGAAAAAAAGAGGGGGGGTCCTAGCAAAGGACTTGTTGGGACTTCCTCCGAACTAATCAGGTTTATATTTCAGTCTGATGCCCTCCGTTCCCTTTATGGCTGGCTTCGACAAACCCATCATCCTCGCATTCAATCCATCGGAAGAACTAGATCTTCAACCCGACGAAAAACTTGCTTTGCCGAAAACGCTACTCGACATTGGGTTTAGTGGCTTCTTCCTACCGTCCTTGCCGAAACCTATCTCACTCGCCGACGACATACGCGTCAATGAAGGAATCTCACAAGACGGTCAACTTCAAGATTATGTCGACGACAACGGGGAAATCCAGGTGGCCGGCTACGAGAAGACGGCTAATGCGGACAAGAGAGACTTCGAATTAATGAACGGCAATACGAAGATGTTAATCCACGCGGTCGCTAGAGATGATGTTGACTATGTGGATGAGCTACCCCCCATCATCATAAACAGAGAGAATGAGTAAGTGGGCATTTGCAACAATTACCATGTAGCACACGGAGGTATCAAGATGCTTTACCAGTATGTATGACTTCACCATCAAGGGATCCGATTAATGTCTGGCTTTCCAACTGTCATGTGTGGCGTATCCCCAGTAGACAAGCTTATGGTATTAACAACAATCCTCTATGTCATATAACAAAAACTAATCTTACAAAAGAACATAACCGGCAAAACCTATGAGGAATGCCCTCTGTTAGTCATTCTCAGGCTGTGACAGATTTCCCCCAACCATGCCAATAACATCAACCTTTATGACAGAAACCACCCTCGTCAGCTGTTCAAGTGAAACAATCATCCCTATCCTAAACTTTGCTACGACATCCGAGGACAAGAGATTGGCCCGGACTCAAGACAGCAATTTGAATTGGTCACAACCACCTATGCATCGTTCAATCAATGTCATCCACTGTTTGCTTTTCTCCCCAATGAAAAACCGAGCTACCGCAAACTGTAGTTTATTTGGAACATGCTATGGTTTGAATGGTTTGGCATATCAATAGTTTGAATCTGGTCGGAACCGTTCGCGTCTTTGCGAATACTTGCACAACCTTACAGTTTTCTCAGGTCGTTTTGAAGATTAAAAAGAAGGGAAAAATCTAATTCTTGATGAGCAGCTGAGATTCAGACCAGGGCCTCCTGACAAGGTATCTACTATATCTTCATTTCTTCTCCCAGGAGCACGAAGGGCGACTCAGTATCGGTAGTTCCCGAAGAAGAGGACTCGCTGCAAGAACAAAAGAACAAAGAAAACACCAAGGCCTTGCTTGAGGCAGCCGAGCCTTTGGATCCAAACCTTAAAACGAAAGGCGAAGTCGCAGAAGACCAAGATATTATCACCGAGCAAGTTGAGGAACGTTCCCTGGATGACAGCAGCAAGAAACACCAAGATACAGCAAATCAAGAGTTTGACACAGAGGTTGAGGCAAGGATCCTCGGCGAGATTGAAGAAATGGATAACGAAGGTAACGCTTTTATACTATTATTATTACGATTAAAGCCGCAAGTCTCTACAAAACTTTATGAAAATAATCAATAATACTTGTAGCTTCAAGTGCACATTCGAAGCATCGACTGATAGATTGGCAACGACGTTCATTTGCAGCTCGTTCCACGTCTCCACGAGGGGGTTTTGAGACTACTATTTATGAGCAGACCTCAAACAGGACCATCTTTCGACGGCCTTGAATACACAAACCAGGCTGACATGATACTGGGGGCGTCGCAAGGGGGTGAGGGTGCATCACCTCCACAACTTTTTGGAGGCCCAAAATTTACTAAAAATGTTCAGTATTTTTCGATAGCAGAACTTTCGGTATATTTACCGGGATTCGGTAGTTACACAGAAAACCAAATAGGCTGTCTGTACGAATATATTTGGTATAATCATCGGGATTCGGTATAATAAAGGTTAACTTCAGACATCGAGGTTGATATCGGAAAATAACACCGAGACGGTCATTGAAAATAAACTATCCGAGCCGAAGGCGAGGCTGACATTTGTAAATGGTCGTCGAGGTTGCTATTCTGATATGAACCGAGGTGGAGGTACGTTAACTATTGTAACTTTTTCGAACAGATATTCTTATAGGTAGGACTTACTCTTCTTTTGTTGTACTTAAAAGTAAAAAATAACAAAACCACGTGGCTCTTGAGAACACGAAAATTCCAGAACAAACAAAGTGACAAATGCTGAATAACTAGCTTACGAAAGAAAGGGATATGAAGGGATAGTAGGATGTTGTCTCAGTTGACGAGCTGTGTTTTCAGTGGAAAGCTGATTGTGACAAGATATGACTAGGTCATAGGCTGGTTGTCTTTTTTATATATTTATGTATTTTTGTTGTGTTTTTTTTACTGAAAGTATTATTTTTTATATATTTTTTGGAGGCCAGCTTCTACTTTTCAGTATTTGAGGAAAAGTGCTCGATAAATTTAGTTGTTGAGGAAAAGTGCTCGATGAACATTTGCGGAGGCTGTTACGGCTTCGTATCAGCCTCCCTGGAGGATGATACGAGGTCGTAACAACCTCTACAAAAGCAATTGTCATAATATAAGTTCCTGTGTGACATAGGAAGATTTGCATTGCATACCTGTTCAACAAAAGTTATTTGCCAGGATTCGGCAGTTTCACAAATTCGGTGAGAGAATTTACTGAAATATTTGGTAATTTTTCAATGCCAGAATTATTTGGTATATTTATGGATAATTTGGTAGTTACACAGAACCCCGAGTAAGCAATCGGTCCAAAATTATTCGGTATCATGATTGGGATTAGGTAATTTATTCGGCATAATTTTCAAAATTCGTTAGTTACCATGAATCCCGACTCTTGTACTAGTTTGGACGAAATTAAATAGAATATTATTCAGTAGTCTTTCGGTACCAAAACAATCCAGTATAATAGCCGGGATACGGTAGTTATACAGAATCCCGAACATGCTCTCGGTCTAAACTTATTCGGTATAATAACTGGGGCTCGCTAATTTATTCGGTATAATTGCCAGGATTTGGGAGTTACCACGAACCTCGAAAGCGGTCGAGGCAAGCACTAGTCGCGGACAAAAAGGACTGATCTATGATTTCATCGATAGCCCTTATTTTTATCTTGGATCCCAAAAAGAAGATATAATCATAAACGTTTTGAAAATTCTACCTGCGGCGCTTTACGTAATATTCTCTATTTTATGGAAGGGCGCGTCACTTGACTGGGGTTTTAAGCCAGTTTTAAGACTGTGATTTCAAAACATTAAAAGCTAGAATCTGGATTGAAATAGTTGAATTTGGCAGGAAAAAGGTAACTTTAAAAGGCTAAAAAAAGCTAACTAAGGCGAAAGCTTTATTATTGCAATTATATTATTATTATTATATATTATTATTTAAAAAAAATCTCGCCTGCGGGGATCACTTTATGTGATCATGGTAGTCTTGACTAGACTACAGTAGACGCAGCTACCGGAACTCTTACGAGTATCGGTATTTAATTCACAGTGAATTATAGAATTTGTAAGAGACGCAGTTAAAATTTAGCCTACAGGGAAATAAAAAAATGAATTTTAAAAATTTTCGCCTGCGGTGCTCGATTTCATTGAATCTTCGATATAACAGACAAAACCTTTTACTGCAATCGTGCCCGGCAATACGTAAGCGGGCTTCGCCAAGACGCCACATAATAGTTGGCCTATCGTCTTTCATGCTGCCCTTTAATGTTACTCTTCCTACGTTATCCTTTCTGTTCCATCTTTAAAGCTCGAATTCTCAGTCTCTAGGATTCGGTAAAATTTTTGAGAGATTCAGTAAAACTTGTGGCTCTTCACCCCCCCCCCCCCCCCCCGAAAATGCACTTGCGACGCTCCTGCGGACTACTTCAGTCATTAACCGAATGTGCATCTTTCGAATAAATACCTCTTCGACCGCCCTAAAATAGAATTTTCTGATACAAAAACAAAACAGTAGGGGTACAATTGTTCAACAATCGATAGTGTCAGAGACACTAATAAGGAAGACAAGTGGAAGACGAGACTAAGACGGCAATCTGTTCACAGGGTTGCCACATCAGATTGGCCCAAAACAGAGAGTGAATTAGGATTAAAATTTATTTTCATGAAATGTTCACTTTTGGTCGGAATCGCCTCTGTAAAAATGACACATCTTAATTTTACTTTCACGAAAAAAGCTTGAAATAGTCACTGATGGTCGAAATCCATGCTACAGAATTGGCACGTTTGGTCATTTTCTGAAATAGAGCGATTGTTTTGTCCTACCTAAGACAAGAGCGACAAAACCAAAACAGAGTGACAATTCAAACTATCGTGCAACATGTTGCAACCCTGTCTGTTCACCCTTGAACGATTTCCTGTGAGACTGACGACAGTGACGACTGACAATGTTGACGCAAGTTCATGTTTTTCAGCTGAGCTTCAAGCTTCGCGTCGTCTACTCGCACAGTCGATAATCAGCAACATCCTACAAGAGTTTGGCTTGAAAGTTGATTTCATATACGAAGACGATCATCTTCAGTCTCTTGACATTACTCCTATCACCAACGATGAGGAAGATCGAGAGCTTGAAGAAGTCTGGAGGGAAATGCAAGCTACAGGTTTTGATGCAGTTGTTAACGAGGTATTCAAGTCGGAAGAAATCAACAAGAACGAGATGAAGTCCGAAGGGCTTCCAGTATCTGTACTGGAAGACGTGCAGAGTTTGTCGGTGGATCTCAAGCCCAAGCCTTTGTCCGAAGACCTTCAGGCGGATGCTGAAGACCTCGATCGGTCCGTCGGAAACGGAACAGAGAAACGATCTGCGGAGAATGTCGGAATACCAATTAAGGTAGAGACGGAACAAGAACTCGAGTCAGTTATAGCAAAGAAGCCCACCATACTGAACACTGACGACTTTAAACTTAACAACCGAGTAGCAGTTATAGAGGCCAAGGAACTTCAGGAGATTTTCAACAACGATGAGTCAGAAAAAGGAACAGACGAGAGCTCAGACGAGAGCCAAGGTGCCTCTGTGGATATCACCGAATTTTTAGAAAGTACAGCAGCAGAAGCAGAGAAGTTATCAGCGGCGGTGGAAAAGGTTGTCGAAGAGCTACGGAAGCTAGTCGACACAACCTCTTTTGACGAAGAATTTGACGTCAACTTGGTGCTGAAATACCACAAGGGATTCAAATAATCGAATAATGGTGCATGTTAATTCTTGTGATTTATAATGTCCTTGTTTTATATATAGGTAACTTACATGGTAACCAACTTTACCGGTAACCTTGGTCCAGAGGAAAGAAGTGCAACGCTGTGCCCTTGCCACGTATGTCTATCTGGGCCCCACCCCAGAGACATGCAATAATACAATTTTAGGAAACACTTCCAGCTGATCGCATCCGGTACGGAACGGCCGGACAACAGGTTCATCACATTAACAAAATTTCTGTTATTTCGTTCATTTTCAAATTGCCGGTTTTGCAGAATTATTATTCCCGTCTAGAAATTAGTAGTAATAGGGAGCCTTGCTCATCAGTGAGGTTATCGATGCTAAAAGAGGGTTCTTGCTCCTCTGTTAATCAGAAAAAGGCTCCGGTCTCAAGATAAAGAAGAGAATTAGAAGAACGGGGGTCCTCGCTTTACTGCGCGGCAGCGCAGCCACGTCGGGTACAGTGCCCAGCTGCAACGGCCCTACAAACTGTTGAACGGAGACTGTGAGGGTTACCACTCTTACCAGATTTTAGGCTGACCGAAGCTACCGAAAAGAATTGCCTCATATGTTGTGAAACGCCCAAGACCTTTGGCGACACAAAACATGGAGTTGGGAGACCATCAAACAGTTCTGCTGAAAATCAACTGGAAAACGGACGCTGCTCTCGTTTCCAGCTCTAGCTTGTATATACCCTCGTATTTCGCAAACTGGTGACGATACAGGAAGTTTACCTGATAGGTGCCATTCCGTTCAAATCTTCTTTGAAAAGTTTTGATGGGGGTAAATAAGTGACTTTACATGGGCACGGAACGGGGGCACGGAACTATCAGCACTCAGGAACTGTGACCCTAAATCAAAATACACCACTAGGTCAAATCTCTAAACCCGGAAACGGAGGATTTGCGTTTGTCTACATCCAGCGTATTGTGCAAGCGTATACTGACAAACCAACAAGAAAAAATAATCAAAAGTATCAGCATCAGCAGGAAGCGGAGTGTGCGGTTGGTTGCTAGCCAAATATGAATAAGGTGATTAAGGAAGAACAAGGGGGGTTTCGAACAGGGTATAATACAAGTGATAAGAGTTTTTATTTTAAGAGCGTTAGTAGAGGAATATGGAACAGGAAGTCACAAACTATATGTGGCATTCCTAGATCTGCAAAAGGCGTTCGATAGTGTCGACCGTATCCTATTGGGTGAGGAATTGATAAAAATTGGCCTTCCAGTGTGTTTTGTTAGATTGTTAGTTAGTATGTATGTAGCAGAGCAAAAGAACTCTAGAGAGTACTGTGCGAACTTTTAAAAAGTGACACACAGTCAAATCGCAGCAACACTAGCTCCACTCTCGGCTCCACTAGCGGATACGAACATCCCTACCAAAACTCAACCAATCGCAGAGCAAGATTATTTTGCCCTGACCAATCGTTAACGAGCGCTTGCTATAATCTACGTCCGCCACTGCACGCGAACAAAGCGACGGAGGCCCATTTTCGATACATGGAAAGGATAGGTCTTCGTGATACTCTCTAAGAGTTATTTTGCTCTCGTATGTAGCAACTAAGGGGTGTTGTGAAGTTAGCTGGAATAGGGTTGTCGAAATTATTTACATCAAGAAAAGGAGCGAGACAGGGAAGTGCATTATCACCTAGGCTATTTGGCATATTTTTTAACGATATAGTAGAGTTCTTAGAAAAAAAGTGGGCCGACAGTGATCCTTGGTAGTATCAGGTTCTCAATACTGCTATTCGCCGACGACACAGCCCTGCTTGCCAAAGTGTGCCTGAGCTCCAAATATTACTGAATTTAATCGAGGAATGAAAAAGGAAATGAACAAGAGCTGGAAGCTCATATGGCACTTGCAAGGCTGGATCAGATGGAAGTGATGGTGAAAAGTTTCATCCTGATCGCTCCACTCTATGCGTGTCACAAGATGCCCGGTTCTCCCCTCCGACCCCCCCCCCCCCCCCCCGGCCTTACAGTTAATCAGATCCGGTCCGGACCTGAAGTGGGACATGCTGAGACATGAGGTCTTTCAAGATATCAAGTTTCGTTAAGATCTGATAACCCATTCGAACGTTATGTATGCTACTAATTTCCTGATTCTGCCGTCTCCCCCTCCCCCCACGATAGTCAGATCGGGCAAGTGACTGTTTCCAAGTTAATCTGGTCGGGTCCATGAGATGCCTGCCAAGTTTTATCGTCCTAGCCCTCCTGGAAGTATATTTACTACGGATCGCCGGAATTCCGGTACCCCACTCCACCTCCCCCTACAGTGTCCGAATCCGGTCCAGTCCTGTCAGTGATGTATCTAGAGCGTGTGCTTGTTCTTCGCACCAAGTTTCATCCCGATCGCTCCACTCTGAGAGTTTCAGACGATTTCCGGTTCTGCCTCCGACCCCCCCCCCCAGATTCGTCGGATCCGGCCCGGACTTGAAATAAGACATCTAAGACACGTGATCTTTCCAGATATCAAGTTTCATTAAGATCCAATCACCAGTTCGAAAGTTATGCATGTCCCTATTTTCCGGATTCCGCCACCTCCCCCTCCCCCCGAGATGCTCGGATCGGGCGGGTGACTATTTCCAAGTTAGTCTGATCGGGTCCCTGATATGCCTGCCAAGTTTTATCGTCCTAGCCCACCTGGAAGTACATTAACTACAGATCACCGGAATTCCGGACCCCCCCCCCCCTCCAACTCCCCCCACAGTGTCCGAATCCTCTCCAGTTCTGTCAGTGATGCATCTAGAGCTTGAGCTTGTTCTTACCACCAAGTTTCATCCCGATCACCCCACTCTGAGAGTTTCGCACGATTTCCGGTTTCCCCCTCCTACTACCCCCCAGATTCATCGGATCCGGTCCGGACTCGAAATGCGACATCTGAGACACGAGATCTTTACAGATATTGAGTTTCATTATGATCCGATCACCCGTTCGAAAGTTATGAATGTCCCTATTTTCCGGATTCCACCACCTCCACCTCCCCCCACGATGGTCCGATCAGGCAAGTGACTATTTCTAAGTTAGTTTGGTCGGGTCGCTGCTATGCCTGCCAAGTTTCATCGTCCTAGCATATCTGGAAGTACCCTAACTCGCAAACACCGGACTAACCGACCGACCGACGGAAATGTGATCGGTATATGGCACTTGGCCGGAAGGCAAGTGTCATAAAAAGTTGGTGCTGAATCCAAAGAAAACTGAGCTAGTAATTTTAACGCGGAGGATAATTAAGGGGCATATATATTATAAATTATTATAAAAATGAAGAATTGAGTAAAAGTACTAGTTTTAAATATTTGGGATTTGTTTTAGATTCAAACGGAAGTTGGAAATCACATATTAAAGAAATGGTAAGAAGGGGAAAAGCGGCGTCGTCAGCCATAATTAGGAATGCTAATCTGATGGGATTAAGAAATCTAAGAATTCATAACCACATTTTTAAACCAAAAACAAGAGCTACGAGCTCATATGGCACTTGTTACGAGTAGGCACGGCTCGGTTATGTCAATGATATATCTAGTGTTTGCTAGGTGTCTTCCCACCAAGTTTCATCTCGATCCCTCCACTCATAGCGTTTTCCAATATTTCCGGTTCTCCCCTCCAGCTCCCCCCAAAAGTCACCGGATCCGGTCCGGATTTTAAATGGGTCGTCTGAGGCATGAGGTCTTTCCAAATATCAAGTTTCATCGAGATCCGGTCACCCGTTCAAAAGTTATAAATACCTCAAGATTCCCCCTCCCTCCACTCCCCCAAGAGTGCCCGAATCGGCTCGGTCATGTCAATGATGTATCTAGTGTTTGCTAGGTGTCTTCCCACCAAGTTTCATCTCGATCCCTCCACTCATAGCGTTTCCCAAGATTTCCGGTTAACCCCTCCAGCTCCCCCAAAAGTCACCGGATCCGGTCCGGATTTTAAGTGGGTCGTCTGAGGCATGAGGCCTTTCTAAATATCAAGTTCCATCGAGATCCGATCACCCTTTCAAAAGTTATAAATACCTCAAGATTCCGGATTCCCCCTCCCTCCACTCCCCCCACAGTGCCCGAATTGGCTCGGTTATGTCAATGATGTATCTTCACACCAAGTTTCATCTCGATCCCTCCACTCACAGTGTTTCCCAAGATTTCCGGTTGCCCCCTCCAGCTCCCCCCAAAAGTCACCGGATCCGGTCCGGATTTTAAGTGGGTCGTCTGAGGCATGAGGTCGTTCCAAATATCAAGTTTCATCGAGATCCGGTCACCCGTTAAAAAGTTATAAATACCTCAAGATTCCGGATTCCCCTCCCTCCACTCCCCCGACAGTGCCCGAATCGGCTCGGTCATGTCAATGATGTATCTAGTGTTTACTAGGTGTCTTCCCACCAAGTTTCATCTCGACCCCTCCACTCATAGCGTTTCCCAAGATTTCCGGTTACCTCCTCCAGCTCCCCCCAAAAGTCACCGGATCCGGTCCGGATTTTAAGTGGGTCGTCTGAGGCATGAGGTCGTTCCAAATATCAAGTTTCATCGAGATCCGGTCACCCGTTCAAAAGTTATAAATACCTCAAGATTCCGGATTCCCCCTCCCTCCACTCCCCCCCCCCCACAGTACCCGAATCGGCTCGGTTATGTCAATGATGTATCTAGTGTTTGCTAGGTGTCTTCCCACCAAGTTTCATCTCGATCCCTCCACTCATAGCGTTTCCCAAGATTTCCGGTTGCCCCCTCCAGCCCCCCCCCCCAAAAGTCACCGGATCCGGTCCGGATTTTAAGTACGTCGTCTGAGGCATGAGGTATTTCCAAATATCAAGTTCCATCGAGATCCGATCACCCGTTCAAAAGTTATAAATACCTCAAGGTTCCGGATTCCCCCTCCCTCCACTCCCCCCCCAAAGTGCCCGAATCGGCTCGGTTATGTCAATGATTTATCTAGTGTTTGCTAGGTGTCTTCCCACCAAGTTTCATCTCGATCCCTCCACTCATAGCGTTTCCTAAGATTTCCGGTTGCCCCCTCCAGCTCCCCCCAAAAGTCACCGGATCCGGTCCGGATTTAAAGTGGGTCGTCTGAGGCATGAGGTCGTTCCAAATATCAAGTTTCATCGAGATCCGATCACCCGTTCAAAAGTTAAAAATACCTCAAAATTCCGGATTCCCCCTCCCCCCACTCCCCCCACGGTGCTCGGATCGGGGAAGTGACTATTTCCAACTTAATCATTTGGGGTCCCTGATACGCTTGCCAAGTTTTATCGTCCTAGCTTATCTGGAAGTGCCCGAACTAGCAAAACCTGGACAGACCGACAGACCGACAGACCGACGGACGGACAGAAATTGCGATCGCTATATGGCACTTGGCCGAAGGGCAAGTGCCATAATAATGCCAACGATACATTATGGAGCGGAGCTATGGGGATTTGAAGATGCGAAACAGCTTGAGTCGGTCCAGCTACAATATTTTAAACGACTGTTCGGACTACAATCGACATTACATTCGCAAGCACTGAAAGGGGATTTAGGCCTATTTTCATTGAAGAAAGATAGGTAGTGCAGATCTTAAGATTTCGGTTGAAGATAATTAAGTTAGATGACACTAGGTTGGTAAGAGCGTCATACAATAAGCTTTTGATTATGGGGAAAAGAAATACGTGGCAATCTCGAGTGTTAAGTCCTGCTTGATGATCTAGGTCTATCTTATGTTTGGAATAGTGGCCGTGGCCCTGTAGGTGACGATAATTTATTGCGTAGAGTCACTAGGATTTTGGATGACCAAGAGATTCAAAAATGGAAAGCTTTATAAGTCAGTCCGAAACTTTGGAGTTTTACCGTGAGATTAAGGAGGTGTTTGGGCCCGAGTTTTACTTTAAGATGAATCTACCTCAAAATTTTTTGAAGTTATGGATCCAGGCCAGAGCTAATTCCCTCCCCCTGTTTGGTAGATTTAGAGTTTTTGATAGGCATAGGACTGGTCTAAATGTCAGGTATAATTGCCAACCTTGCAAAGCAGGGGTAGAGGAAAAAGTGGATCGCTTTCTCAATCGATGCCAGGAGCTTTCGGAGTTGAGAGATCTTTTTTGAAGAGGAGTGTTTTGCTTCTTCCTGATATCCTGAATAGCACTTCGGAAAGGGTTATAACAAACGTGTGAGAATTTATCAACGGAGCGCTGAAGCTAAGAGCGACCAAGCTTAGTAGTGAGGCTTCATAGCCGAAGGAAATATTGTTGTTCTTTTTCTCTTGTAATGTGTATAATTGTTATAATAAGTAAGTAAGTAATTTATTTATAACCCGCCGTTTTCAGAAAGCGGAGTAAATGAAGAAAATAAATAAAACACATAAACATACACAAAAAGACACTTAATTTCAATCGTCGGCCAGGAAGCAGTGTAGATCGTGCGCTGGTTGGGTTCTGTTGTCGATGATTTTTGATAGCGCCGAAGAAACATCCAAAAGGGTAACACTTGCATCTTGAATTTTGAACTTCTCCGTCAAAGTATGGTTATGGCATAATTTCGACAAGTGGAGCAGATGCTTTGCATATTTAAAATAACATGATCTCATCTTTTTTATCTCCTTCTTTCGCAGAACATGAGTGACACCAGAACGAAATAGTATAGAAGGAGCGCAGAAGGTGCTGTACAATTTTCCCAAAGCTTTACGATTATAGCGCCCCCGGTTGGGGACGATGCGCCCATAGGCGGTACGGATTGATCTAGAAACTTCTTGAACAACCGAAGAGCAAAATTTTGACAACGAGGATTTGAATGTTATGCCAAGCCATCGTAGAGATTCTGTTGATCTGACGACGAACGATCCAAGAGAGATAGAAGAATTAGCATTCAAACGATTTGACGAAGGGTTGAAATGCAGGTACTCACATTTTGAGAGGTTAACTTCAAGACCGATTTTGAGAAGTTCCGACGACAGCTTACAGACATTTTTGGTGAGTGTGGATCGGGTACGGCTTACTAAGAGCAAGTCGTCCGCGTAAGCTATGTAGCTGAAGGCATGGTCTTTATAAAAGTAAGCAGGGTGTAAAGAACTGAGACAAGAAGATATGGCCGATTTGAAAATGTAGGGAGATAAGACTCCCCCTTGGCGAACACCAGTTCGGACAGGAATAATCTCTGACAAGCTACCTTGCCATTTAAACCTTACTGAGGAATGACCATACCAAAATTTTAACAGACTGACAACAGACAGATTCACGCCAGAAGTAATGAGAGAGAAGAGGGCCTGAGAATGCGTTATATTGTCAAAAGCACCAGCTATATCTATAGAACATATATGAATAGCAGACTTCTCGCGGGTAGCCTGCTTCATCATTTTTGTTAATATGTGATGAGCGTGCGCAGAACTGGCGCTCGAACGGAATCCAAGTTGCATTGAACCAAAACGACATTTTTCAATTAATTCTGGAAGAAGGACGTATTCCAGGATTTTGCTTATGGTACAAGAAACTGTAATTGGTCGATAGCTTTTGCAAAGGTCTGTGTCTTTCCCTCGTTTAATCACCGATGTTACAGTACCCGAGAGGAAACTATTCGGAACCAAACCCTGGCATAAACAAATTTGAAACAGAAGTTGGAGGTGTTGTGTTAAAGCTGGACACTCAGTTTTGAAAAAATCGGCACTAAGGCCATCAGAATCTGTGGAACCAGTTCTTCTTAATTTTCGGAAAGCAATTTCGATGGAAGAACAAGTCACGGGAAGAACAGAGGGTTGAAATATCTTCCTTGGTAGGTATTTAAGAAGTAAATTTTCATAGTGCTGCTGAATTTGTTTTTTGCAACCACTGAAAAGCCCACTGTAGTGGCTGGTCCAGTCAGCCGTAGTTAGTGCGGAAGGAGGTACAGCTGAACCTTTATCTGTCCGAAGGACCTTTTGCCACGCTTTTTTGTCAGTGGGAGCATCTAAGCCATTCAAACGAGCATTTTTAAGTGAAGATTTGTATTCACGCTTCGTTTTAGCTTTCAGATTGAAAACAGTACCATTCCCTGGGCGTCCACAAGCAATCCAAATTTTTAGCCAAAATTTTGCCGTATTCTTCGCCTTTTTAACTTCAGGACTGACTTTCCAAATAGGCTTCCTTGTTCCAACTCGAATTTTCTCAGTCGGTACAGCAATATCGGCTGCCACTTTCAAGCAATGGACAAGCTCACTATAATAGCAATTAATATCGACCGATGAAGTAGTAGCTGCTATACCAGTCTGAAGAAGGTGAAAAGGAACTTTTAAAAGCGAGAGAAGATTAGTTAACGTAGAAATGTAGAGCACAACATCTATACGATTCCAGTTACGCTTTTGGATCCAGGCCTTCTTGGGATTTGGACAACTGATTCCAAAAACTGGGACAACCAAACAGAAAGACAGAGGCAGATGGTCGTCCTCAATCTTCTCCTCATCAACCTCAACAATACCGTCAATGAGACATGGTTCAGAAACAATCAAATGATCAAGGTTGGAAACATTAGCGCCACGATTATGTATGTATGAAAAGGGTAGAGACTTCTCAATGAGACTGTGAGTTACAGGTAAAGAATCGAAAAACAAGTCAGTCCGTGTAGAAGAAGTTAGAAGATCAGCGTTGACATCCCCAACAAGAGCCCATTTCATTCCTTTTCGTGAAATGTCCGATATAAGTGTTCTGATTTTCTGACAAGCCTTGGCAAATGAACTATGTGATGCAATGTTCCGCCGGTCACAAGGTAAATATACGTTAACAAGAACAATATTGTCCAACTGAACGGCAAGAGCATATCGCCCAGACTGGAACAGTCTTGGTGGTGCTGAACACTCGCTGGCTCGAACAAAAATGGCTAACCCACCGGATAAGGCCCCTGGGCTTTTAAATACACTTATTATGTAGGGTAATTTGAATTTCCATTATTACCAGGTTCCGGCTAACCAACTCCTAATAGCATTTCTTGACTTTTTAGGCATGTTTCTCCTGTTGCCCTTGTTTTTCTCTAGTCCTTCCTTTCCCACCTTCTTGCTCAGTTTAACATTCAAGGTTTTTAATTACGTTCCTAACTTTTTTTGTTTAATTTCCCTATGAACTGGGCCTCACATTCGAAATTATGTCATAGCCATACATTGACAGAGAAGTTGAAAAATTCAAGATGAAATGTTACCCTTTTGATGTTTCCTCGTCACTATAAAAAATCACGGACAACAGGGCCCAATTCAGCGCACGACGTTATCCACTGCTTTCTGGCCGAAGATTGAAAAGTAAGTGTCTTTTTCTGTGTGTTTATATGTTTTATTTATTTTCTTTCATTTACTCCACTTTTTCAGAATGGCAAAAAATAAATAAATTACTTACTTACATTTTCTCTGAAGTTTCACCAAAACCCAGTACGTTCGTGAGTTAATTCGTGAATTTTCTCTAGGTTGGAACGACAATTGTAACTAAGAGTTACAATTGTAAGAAGGATGGAACACGCCAACAAAGTCACTGGCATTGTGCGTTAACTAACTACTCAGCAAAAATGCGCTTGTCCCGCGGAGCCCCGCCCCCAAACAAGAATGTCTCGGAATCCGGAAATGAGTAGTTCGTTTCCGGATCTTCCCCATTTTCTTACGCCAGCTTTTCCGATGTGACCTTTACATATTTTTGTAATCTTATCACGAAGTTTTTCTTTTCATTTCGGAAAACTGTTATCAAATTATGTGCAACCACACACTCGCCAGTCAGCTTCAGAAAATTACGACACGTGGTTTTCTAAAGTCGAAGCAAATCAACCGTAAAGTGAAACACTAAATTTAGGTAAGATTTTTTTTAATTTTTTCCATCCGTCTCTAGTTCTGCGTATAGCTATACAGTTTTAAGCGTTTTTAGCAAAATGTCTGAGTTATTCATAACTGCAAAGATAAGAGTGAAATGTAGAATTCAGGGTTTTCAATTTGATTTCCTCTAAGGTCTAGGTTGCCCCAAATTACTCCAGTCGCTTTGGAATATGTTGAAAGATGCACACGAAAGGGATGAAATGCTTGTTATTGGCACCTACGGTGTGCAAAGCGCTTTTGACTTTTGACTATGGCATTGAAAAATACATGATACATCCACATACACGCCCCCTTCTAAAGAGAGGTGGTAAGTTAAATGAGTGCTCTTCATACCGCCCTATAACTTTTTGAGCTAGTTTTATTGCCTTATTTTGAGGGCTGTAATCATGGGTTAAATCAAATTGGGTTCCGGAAAAAGTTAAACTGTGATTTGGCTCATTCAGTTCTTACCCGTACTCTTTCTTTTTGTTCTCCTTTTGAAAAGATGTATGCCCCTGCTTTGGCATTGCAAAATACATGATACATCCACATACACGCTCCCTTCTAAAGGGAGGTGGTAAGTTAAATGAGTGCTCTTCATACCGCCCTATAACGACATCATGCCAGATGAGGTAAACTTTTTGAACTAGTTTTATTGCCTTATTTTCAGGGCTGCAATCATGGGTTAAAAGGTGTATGCCCTTGCTTTGGATATTGCGGCTGCATATGATAGTATTTTGCATTCTTGGGCGATGTATGCGCTACTTAAAGCCCAATGGACATTTCTAATGCTTTACTTTGTATTAAATGCTTCACAAATAAACATTTCCGACTTCCTTTAGAAGGCGCTACGAAAATCGGCCGTTTTCTTGTTATCCCTTGTCTTTACCTCTATGGCATTTCGGCGATCCAAATCTTAGGAGTTGGGATATCGTGGCAGGAAATTCAAAAACTCCCAGCAATGCTTGATAGAAAACGATATATTTGAGATGTCACCAAAGTCAAGCCGCATATGCAGTTTAAGTGATTGTTCTAGTGATTCATCAGAAGTTCCATGGCTTAAAGTGCCTATTAAAAGTTTTTCTTTGTGGAATGGTATTGTGAAGCATGATTAGCTTGCTTTATAAAATGTACCAGAATATGCAATAAGCTTATAAAAAATAACATAACTACAAAAATCAGTCAAAAACAAATAACCTATTCAAATCTGAATTATACAAGCTGATTTATGCGTAAAATAAAGATCTACTAGGTATTTCAAGAAACATCACTTTTATCTTCGTCCAAGCTAATTGAGCATGTACTGGCCCAAAAATTACGCTTTGAAATATCACAGAGAGGAAACTGTTGTAAAAGCTGCTGATCTAGGGGGTAAGCATTGTTCCTAGGTTGTTACACAGCGGGATTGGGGTAGTTTGATGTGCCCATTGAACTTTAAGAATAGAGTCCCTACGAAAACTGTTCTAGTGTTACACCAGTGGTATAAACTATCTAAAGTAAGAGTTTTTTGGAAGGGATCTTTTTCTGGTTATGATGTTGTTGTTAAACGAGGTGTCCGGCAAGGTAGTGTGCTTTCCCCTTTTATTTTCAATATAACACTAGCTTTGTGTTTGGATCAACTCAAGACTTCTTTTGTTGATGCTTCTGGTATTTTTGTGTCTTGGGTCGCTTACGCGGATGACATCCTCCTTTTAAGTCGGTCTCGTTTTCCTCTACAACGTAATGTTGATTTTTTTTTTTAAATAAGCATGTCCTTCGGTTAAAACCTGAAAAATGTCAGTTTATTATTTTTGGTTCTAAGCCATGTGCAAACCAGCATGAAATATTTGTATTGGTCAGCATAGGGCTATGGCTACTGATTTTATTAAGTATCTTGATCTTATTTACGGGACGGCGCTTTCTTCAACACGTGCTTTTATTGTAAAGGCTGTAGATGCACGAATTGCTTGCTCTTTTGGTGCTCTCGTTTCTCTTCGAAAGCTTTTGACAAGGAAATCTTTGTCGCAAATTTTTAATACAGCCGTTTTACCTCAAATTTTAATTGCTTCTCCCCTTTTACCGTATTTTACCCTTAGCAAATTAACGCATATGAAAACGTCATTTTTTAAATTTGGAAAGTTTTTATGCCGATTTTTTCGTCATTTTTCTAACACGCAAATGATGGAATACTATAATCTTAAAGATCCGTTTATTATAATGAATAAAAACTTCAACGGGTTGCATCAAATTTTTCAGGTCTCCAACATAACCTGGGCAGGTTTTTTCGTGAATGATGTTATTTTTTTTTTTTTTCAATTTGTCAGTTATTAAACTGTAATTAAATTGTAGATAAGTTTTAAGTATTTTCGGCAGTGTAGTTAGGCTATCGTTTGGCAGTTCTTGAGTTATAGTGTTTTAGCCGAAATTTGTCAGTGTCTATTAATTTCTTTTTTACTCGCTATCTTTGGCGGAAATAAAATATTGATTGATTGATAAGCTAGAAGGTGAAAATTAAACAACTGACTTTTCAACTACGACAAAAAACCTGAAAATGAAAAGAATAAACCGAAACTGCAATGTCAGGTTCTTGTTGACATCCATGTCAATTTATTCAAACAATGTTTATAACGGATACGTCAGCTATGATTTTTCATCAGCGATATTTCGGCCCTTCTTGGCAAGGGTCCTCGTCAGGCTATCAATCTTCTGGTTCAACTTCGGGGAAGGAAACAAACCTGTAATAATCTCCTTTATTACAAACCTGTAATAATCTCCTTTATTACAAACCTGTAATAATCTCCTTTATTACAAACCTGTAATAAATTTCCTTCCCCGAAGTTGAACCAGAAGATTGACAGACTGACGAGGACCCTTGCCAAGAAGGGCCGAAATATCGCTGATGAAAAATCATAGCTGACGTATCCGTTATAAACATTGTTTGAATAAATGTTTCAAAGTCAGCTTGGGCTCAAAGAATATTTAGGTCAATTTATGGCATTGAAAAACCCAGAGTAAGCCAAGAATTTGAAAATATGGCGCCATTGTGATGGACACATTGAGTGTGTTCCACCCTTCTAACAATAGTTACTATTTCCGTTCCATCCTCACGAAAAGTTACTACGCTGACCGTTCCAACCTTGTCGGAATAGTAACTAATAGCTACTATTTGCTTACCATGCTCGGGAGCGTAGTAACTACGCATCTCTGTAACGTGATTGGTCGGATTCGCCCCTGGCGTGAGATCCTGCTGGAAAATAGAAAATTCGTTCCAGCCTTGACGGCACAAAGCCAGAATTCATGACGTCATGCGTAGTAACTATGGTAAGTAGGATGGAACACGCTCAGAAATGCTCCTTGGTAGACTTGCCGTGACCTTTAACGAACTGAATAGTTGACAAACGCATGCTCGAGTGAAATGAACTTTTGATGATCTGAACCACTTCATGTGTGGGTGTAGAGAGCTGAATGATTTAAGATGCGAGGTATTTGGTGAAAGAGTGTTTGGGAAAGCGTGGATGTTAAGGCTATTGAAAAGTAGACAATTTGTAATGTAAGAATGTTTGGGAAATTCTTCCGAATTGGTCTGCTCCACCGCGAGCTGTTTATTTAATAGCCATTCTTATTTTATTTTTTTGTGTGATGTTAGTATGTTTAGTCAAACCAGTGTTAACCTATATTTTTTTGCCACGGCCTACTGGCTTTTGTATAAAATATATTCTATTCTATACTACCACAGAACGACGATTCGTCACGGTCATCATCCCGCCTTTGCTTTAACGAAACGAGCGAGACTGCGTCTGTTCTATTCTGAATCTAAATCTATTCTAAATTTTGGGACTGAAAACGTCAGGGAATGGTGGCTTAGCCCTTCTGTCTCTAAGATGAATATCCTTTCGGGCAAAGCATACGTCAAGTTTACTGATTAGCACCCGGACCCGCAGTTCTGACTGATGCCCGGGCCCCACCACGGACGCACCTGTTCGTAAATCGGTTTTTAGACATTTTTAAGACCGTTTTTTTTAGCGATTTTTGGACGCTCCTACTTTAACCCGTTCATAAATCTTAGAATGGATAAATCCATCTACCATTTCTAATTTGTTATGAACAACCAATGAGAGAGGAGCATCCTAAACATCTTAAAAACGTCTAAAAACCTGATTAAGAATAGGAATTTCCGTAGTGGGGCCCAAGGATGCAATGGAAATGCGAACTGGATGTTTAGGAAATAAAATCGCCTTTACACATCGGGAATGGTGTCCTGACTGCGCGGAGGTCCGGGATAACTTGAGATTGGGGTACCGAAGAATGGCTCTACATTTCCTGCCTTTACTGAATCGCGCTTTACTTTCAGATCTTCCATCAAAATGCCATCTGTGAACCCTCGCTATGCCCCCGTATCACAGCGGGATTCCTCAAGAAGAAAGAAAATATTCCTCTTAGCCGTTGGGATTTTCGCCATCACATTTATCATAGCCGCCGCGGCGATATCCTACAATCTGGGCAAAGAAAACAACGGCAATATCTCCAACCCAACGGATAATTCGACGGAATTAAAAATGTCTGGCGTACTGTCATCTGGTTTTCTGAAAACAAAAGAGCAGGAACCAGTGAAACCAGCAGACACTCCAGAACGCGAGGAGGTAGAGACCACCCACCGACTTCAAGAAACTGCTTCCACTCAGAAAATAGAAGGTCCAGATCAACCGGAGCGGCACAACGAGGAAACGAGCCAAGCCTATACATCTCACGCTTCTACACGAAAAATAACGACAGCACCCACTACCATCCAAAATACTGCCTCTGGGGAAACACCAGAAAACGTAGAACCAGTGCATTCCAACAACGCAAGCACCACCCATGAACAGACACATGACAAAAAGACAACGGCACCGACTCCTATCCAAAACACTGCCTCTGGGGAAACAACAGAAAACGTAGAACCGGTGCATTCCGACAAGGCAAACACCACCCGTGAAAAGACACATGATAAAATAACGACAGCACCAACTACTATCCGAAACATTGCCTCTGAGGAAACAACAGAAAACATAGAACCGGTGCATTCCGGCACAGCAGATAAACCGCCCGTACTGATACCGGATAAAACGACGACAATCACCGAGCCGGAAGAGGAAACGGTTGCAGAAAGTTCTACACAGACGGACCAACAAAATGCGAAACTGCGGCAGCTTACCAAGAAAGAAGAACCAGACGATTTCGGAAGTGGTTCCGGGGAATCCAGCGGAGACTTTGAATCCTCAGGAAGTGGCCCAAGCTTAGAAAATAATATATATTCCGAAGTAACAGAAGAGAATATAGATCTTAACATGGCAGATGAACTGTTATTCTTCTAAACTCATAATTAAACTGACAAATTTATTGAATATTTGCAATGCGGACAGGAGAATAAACTAACCGCATATGTTTCGCAAACAAACGAGAAACAACCAGTCCGCACGTTGACACACGCGAAACTGGACGACTTTGAAGAAGAATGTGGACCCCCCCAAGCCGCAGAATGTAGACTCCATAGGCACAGAAATACTACATTAAAGAATTTCCCACAAGACGAACTTTTCACGTCACGAATTGACAGTCTGTCTACATCATCTATGTGACGACGCGTCTGTGTGACCAGTAACATTGGAAAAACTTTTCGTGTGAGAAATATTCCTCGGACGGGCTACACGGCCTTCATACGACTAGTTCTTTTTTTTTCTTTTTAACATTTTTTAATATTTGTGTATTAGTTAGAGTTAAGAATAAAAAGAAACCTGAAGCATGACATGCTAGATGCACTAGGATAAGGTATACAATGCTTCTTGGCGTACGTTTACCATGTTTGTTTGGCTAAATTTCAATTCCTCTTAGGGCTATCCACGTTTAAAACTGTTCAAAATGCCTCTGCCTCTACAATGTGCTCTACCTAACTCTGTTCTGTCAAACTCGATCAATTCTGGATTCCGACTTCAGTTCTGATTTTTCCACGCGGCTCATGCGTGACTCATAACTTATACTAATATCTAATGCGCGACTTTTTCTCTAGCCATCTGACGGCAATTCGTCACTTGATTTTTATTAAGTGCGTATCCACTAGCTTATCTTTCAAGCAGTTCAACACTAGTGTTGGGCGATATTTGGATTTTTCGATATATCGATATTTTCACTTTCGATATTCGATAATCGATATATCGATATCGATATTTCTTTAGTCTGTTTGATAGGATACGAGTCTTTTCGCCAAAATTTACTAACGAAATTGTATTTAAATAGCATCTTGAATCATCTCAAACTCCGAATACATAAGAACTGAGTTACGGAAAATATATTGCTCCAATTTCCGATATATAAATGTAGGTTATGCGGGATTATTTACAATAATTATGAATGAAAAAATATCGTTTTCGATATCGATATTTACGTTTCGATATTCGATATCGACATTAGGTCCGATATATCGATATATCGTTATCGATATCGAATATCGCCCAACATTATTCAACACCGAACCGCCAGACAGGAACTCGGTCAGGCTCGATCGGAACTCAATAACGCAACCGAGTTCCGGCAAGAACAACTAAGCAGCAGAACCTCCGTCTGCCTATCTCTGTAATACAACCATGCGGAGTCGAATAGGACCCTGCCCGATGGAAACGAGCGGAGGGCAGGAGCAACGCGGAAGATCACAATTCTTTACATCTACAAACAGCTATATCGCAGTAAAGCCCCGGAGAAGAAATTTCCAAAGTAAAAGCCGATTCGTTCTCTATCATTGTGACGTCAAATGTGATAGAGTCAGCGCGCCTCTTGCAGTTTTTCCTCTAATATGCGCAGCGCCGAAAAGGGAAGTAGACGGGCATCAACTTAAAGCTCAGCAAGCACCTCTAGCTCAGCTCAGTTTTGTCGGGGTATCCATAGCCGCTGCATGGGACCAAAGACGGAGGTTCTATTGGCTTATTTGTTCTTGGTTGAGTCTTGCATTTGGTCACGCCGTCAGCCGACACGTCACGCATAGCTTGAAATCGACCAAGACAGTATGTACTCTTGGTTCAGACAAGAATTTATAATATATAATTTTTCTCATTTTCTCCTCCTGGTCCATACTGATATATCATTTACTTAGAGGTACTGAATTTAAATATTCTGCGTAACTGCGTAATAAGGTAATAAGGTAGGCGAGTCAATTTGTACGACCCCTGAGAACATATTCCACAGGCTAGTGGGTGGAGCTCGAAGGATAGTCCACTAAGGTGGATGATTCAATAAATCCGCTCCGACTTTGTTACTATGTACTGTGTAAATACTGAAAAGTTCTGATTTTTCTGAATTTCCTCTCTCGCTCGGTAAATACTATTTCTTTTTTTTCCGAGTGCTTATCTACACTCAAGCTTTTCCACTGCAGACGCACCCTACAGTAAATTAGCTCTATTGACATCTGCGTCTCTAGTGGATTAAAGGTAATCGGAATATATACTCGGGTCTCGAGTCCTCAATAGGATTTTTTTTTTTGCAACCGCCCAACAGAACAAAAAAGTGCCTCAAGTTCTTGAAGTTCGATGATCCGGCCCAATTTTCTTCACTCCAAATTTTCCAATCAATTTATTAAATTGTTCTAATCGAGCGAAGTGTCACTCACTTTTCATGCACGCATGTCATTCAGTGCGGGACTCTTCTGATTATCTCGTCAGCTTTCACTTAGCCCAAATCATTCTAACGCTTCCTTGCTCACATGCACCAAACAAAAAAACAAGGCGAAATTGATCGACGGGATCACCCCAACGGAGATCCCACATACAAAGTTCTGTGCACAACATACCCCAAGTAACATACATCGTAAAAAGTTTCTCCGAGTAAGGATTAAAGTTACTTGCAGCATTTACTACTCGGATTAATCTTATCTCTACTGGGATTAATCTTGTCTCTACTCCCGATGAAAAATTTATCTCAAAATAGTACTATGAAGTAGTACGAAAAAGTTGCATGCAGTACTGACGATGCTACTACATGCTTCTACTTCAAAGCTACCGTGTTACTGCATACTACTATATGCTACTCTTAGCAAGACTGGATGCTACTATGGCAAGACAGGATGCTACTGGATACTACTACATAAAATTGGACCGGTCCGAGACACATTAAATGATAGTATTCTTTGCTATTACATAGTATTCCATGCAACGTTTTCGTACTACTACCATACTACTACACAGGCTAGAAATTTTTCATCGGGCTGAGATAAGATCAATCCGAATTAGAGATAAGATTATGTGTTTGGAGACAAGATTAATCCCACTAGTAAATACTGCAAGATTTTGTTGACAGTGTACCAAGAGAACTGACACGAAAATACTGAGAACGTTCGGAAAGCCCGGGGTAAGAAACTTACCTGAGGAGAAGATAAGGCGTGATTGAACTGGCAAGTTGTGGGATCCAGGTCACTTTATGGTATAAAAACTACAACAAATCAATCTTCCAACGTCCTTAACGAGATCTTCATCGTAAACTTCGCTTTACCTCTATTTTTCTCGTTCTGGTCCTCAGGAGTTCATTCTATATTGGAAGAAAAGGCGGGATTAAAACCGATACATATTACAAAGCCATTTACAGGGCATTGCTGACGTATTTTCATAATCTCTTATCGCAACAAGACCAAAGGTTTCGATGGGATCCCAAAAATTCAATATCTGATCCAGGCAACTGGGTCTTCTCTTAGCCAGATCCAGTCATCGCCAACTCCTTGAACATTTTTACAATTAAAACTGAGAAACAGATTAAGGTATTAGCTAATCATCTGAGAAAAACTTCCTGCCACTACCGCCAATTTCCCGATTTCGGCCAAACTCCAGAACTAATTGTCCGGCGAAAAAAAGAAAGCTCAAAAATGAACTCAGGGTATCTTCTTTCCTCAATACTGAACATCTAATCAACTTCAAATCAAAATTTAACTTATAACAAATTTTCCGACTCCAGCCGGATTCCGGTCGAACTATATGTCCGGGTAAAATATGATTGTCACACACGGATTCAGCATTTCTTCTTACCCCTAAATCGGTTATCTAATCAACTAGAAATAAAACTTTAACTTCTACCAATTTTCCGGTTTTGGCCGGATTCCGGGCGAACTACATGTCCGGATAGAAAATTGTTTTCACATAAGTGTTCAGCGTGTCTTCTTGCCCTAAATCGAACATCTAATCAACTTCAACTAAAACTTTTGATTTTAACAAACTTTCCGGTTTGGGCCGGATTCCGGGCGAACTACTTGTCCGTCGAGAAAATGGTTTTCACCACCGTCTTCAGCGTGTCTTCCTACCGCTAAATCGAACATCTAATCAACTTAAAATAAAACTTTTACTTTTAATAAACTTTCCGGTTTGGGCCAGATTCCGGGCGAACTACTTATCCATCGAGAAAATGGTTTTCACCATCGTCTTCAGCATGTCTCCCTACCCCTAAATCGAACATCTAATCAACTTAAAATAAAACTTTTACTTTTAACAAACTTTCCGGTTTTGGCCGGATTCCGGGCGAACTACTTGTTCGACAAAATGGATTTCACCATCGTGTTCAGCATGTCTTCTTACCCCATAATCGACTATCACATTAGCTGTTTTAAACTTTTTGTTGCCCCTTAATCTGAAACCCCTCCCCCACCCCTAAATGTAGGGCTACAAAGCCCATCTACGAACTTGACTGGTCCGACGACCAAACGAATCCTCACACCAAGTTTCATCAAAATATCTCATCCCTTCGAGAGTTATCGTGCTTACAGACGGACGGACAACTTTTGCGATGTCATAGGTATCCCTCCACTTACGTTTTGGGATCCCAAAAAGCCTCATCCAATGCACAGGACTCCTGCGTAGAACACATCCTAGTTTGTCTGACGACAAGTTTCTGGTAAAGGCGCACACATACTGAGTCTTTATTTATGATGGGGTGGCTTCCCCATTTTTGGGGGGTTGCTTCCCCCTTTTTTTATGATGGGGTGGCTTCCCCTGGGGTAAGGTGCAGGAAGGTAATTGGTTAGTCATTTGTTTTTTTGAGAGGCAAGGTTGTGTCTGAGAGTAGGAACAGTGACTACTCTGCTATTATGTCTAAAATGTAAAGATTGTCTTTCTCGGCGTCCAAGAATGGACTGAGTGTTTTGGTTATGTGTGATTTATTTTGTATTTGTTAATAAACCCACTGAACTTGAACTTCTTACCTAGGTCCCAGTCCAAGTCAGTGCTCAGAATTCTTCAGACATACAACTTCCACTCGGGAAATTAGAGATATCAAAATTAGAATATCAAAATTAGCTCTCTCATTAGTCGGAATAATTCGAGCTTTTGGGATCAGTATTAGTGAGAATAACCTTTCGTGGTTTTCCAATATCCTGCTGTCGCTTTTCCAGCCTCGTATTATCTAGACTTGAGCTCGCGGATGTTCGCGAGTGTGGTTAGGTGAACTTTAAAGGTTAGCGTTTGATATTTGAGGTTTGCTACGAGGCGGAAAGCAAAAGATAGGATTTGGGTGTGAAGCCCGAAGCGAGAGAATAATTAGATTACCTACGTGTTAACCGAAGATAGCTGTAGCGAAGGAATTAATAAAGTAAGTGTCAAAGAAAAAGAGTCGACCTCCCGAAACAAAAGACTACGATCCCAAATACGCCTTCGAAGGTTGAATATTGCCGCCGCTCAAGTCGTACATAAACCTCCGGTCAGAGTATAAAGAGTAATAACAACACATGGGCTAAGAACCTATCATTGGTTTAACGGTGCAGCGCTGGTTCTAGCTTGTTCAGTTTCGGTTATATGTGTTCGGTTACTGTTATTTTAGTTTTGATAATTTGGCCTATTATTTACCTAGAGTTACGGTTTATTGTTTTTACCAAAATTCCTGAATTTTTCATTTTTTTTTAAGAAGTTGGATATTTGATATCAATTTTGGAGGATTTACTCGTGAGTTTTGAACAGTTAGAGAATGGAAGATTAAATAAGTAGAGATAGGTGAAGATTTTAGCCATTTTATTTTTTTTAGAAATTTTTGATAAATTTGAGATTCATTTTTTTTGGAAATTAACTACCGATAACAAGATGACGGACAAAAAGACAAAGTGGGGAGCAAAATCTCTTTTGGTACGATCTGTAAAATTGCAACCCAAGTAACCTCTTTCGATGGGACGGGTGATGTTTTGGTTTTATTGGATGCCCTCGAAAAACTGAGAAATTGGGACGAAAACATAAGAGATCCCGAGTTGATTCGATTAGCTTTTATGAAGACAAACGGAACCTCGGCAAACTTTCGAATTTTCGAACTTTGACATGCTTAAAGGACCCCTCTTACTTATTCTGCCTTTTATAATATACCTAGCTCCCATGTGCAATCACAACCTTCTAAAATCCCCACCTTTCTCCATTGTTTCGTTTTGTGCCTACGAACTTTTAGCGTTTTTTCGGATGTGCCAAGTCACACATACGCAAAGTTTGCCAGAATCTTCAATGTCCGCTGACGACTCTTTCACATATAAGGATATGAGAATCGTCTGTTTTTGACTTCTTTTATTAGCTTGATTTTCGAACTTTTTAACCACGGCGCGTTCAGTTTTCAAATGTTTTGCGCCCAGCCGCCGCGTTGGAGAGCAGGAGGGCTGGATAGAGTCGACAAGCTCTAACATGAAAGTCGCTAATTTCAGATGGAAAGTAATGGTTTTTTTGGAAAACATTTTTTCTGATCCGTTTCACGGGGAAATGATCATTTCTAGGAAGAGTTGTGCTTTAAGAAAAGTTTATATCAACAATTCAAGCATACTTCTAGAAAGGCAACGCTGGTTCACGAATGACCCATTCCCTTTTATCGAAGGTTTGAAACTTAAAGCTCGCCAGCTAATGGGTTAGGACGAAATGCAGGTGAAGGCGAGGAAGGATTTTACAACTTACTGAACAAGACCAAAGGTTTCGATGGGATCCCAAAAATTCAATATCTGATCCAGACAACTGGGTCTTGTCTTAGCCAGATCCAGTCTTCGCCAGACTCCTTGAACATTTTTACAATTAAAATTCAGAAACAGATTAAGGCCAAATAGCTAATCACCTGAGAAAACCAAGTTCAGATTTGGATTCAGCGTGTGTGTTTACCCCTATAAGTCATATCTGTTTTGACGAAAACTTCCTGCCACTTCTGCCAATTTCCCGGTTCCGGCCGAACTCCAGAACTACTTGTCCGGCGAAAAAAGAAAGCTCAAAGACGAAATCACGGTAACTTCTTTCCCCAGTAATGAACATCTAATCAACTTCAAATAGAAATTTAGCTTATAACAAATTTTCCGATTCCAGCCGGATTCCGGTCGAACTATATGTCCGGGTAAAATACGATTGTCACACAGGGACTCAGCATCTCTTCTTACCCCTAAATCGCTTATCTAATCAACTAGAAATAAAACTTTGACTTCCAACAGTTTTCCGGTTTTGGCCGGATTCCGGACGAACTACATGTCCGGGTAGAAACTTGTTTTCACATAAGTGTTCAGCATGTCTTCTTGCACTAAATCAAACATCTAATCAACTCCAAACAAAACTTTTAATTTTGACAAACTTTCCGGTTTGGGCCGGATTCCGGTCGAAATACTAGTCCGTCGAGAAAATAGTTTTCACCATCTTCTTCAGCATGTCTCCCTACCTCTAAATCGAACATTTAATCAACTACTTTCAACAAACTTTCCGGTTTGGGCCGGATTCTGGGCGAAATAGTTGTCCATCGAGAAAATAGTTTTCACCATCGTCTTCAGCATGTCTTCCTACCCCTAAATCGAACATCTAATCAATTTCAAATAAAACTTTTACTTTCAACAAACTTTCCGGTTTGGGCCGGATTCCGGGCGAAATACTTGTCCGTCGATAAAATAATTTACACCATCGTCTTCAGCATGTCTTCCTACCCCTAAATCGAACATCTAATCAACTTCAAATAAAACTTGTACTTTCGACAAACTTTCCGGTTTTGGCCGGATTCCGGGCGAACTACATGTCCGACGACAAAATGGTTTTCACCATCGTGTTCAGCATGTCTTCTTACCCCATAAACGACTATCACATTAGCTGTTTCAAAATATTTTGTTTGTCCCTTAATTTGAATCCCCTCCCCCACCCCTAAATGTAGAGCTACAAAGCCCATCTACGAACTTGACTGGTCCGACGACCCAACGAGCCCTCACACCAAGTTTCATCAAAATATCTCATTCCCTTCGAGAGTTATCGTGCTTACAGACGGACGGACAGACGGACAACTTTTGCGATGTCATAGGTATCCCTCCACTTACGTTTTGGGATCCCAAAAATCTGCTCCTCGAAAGCCTTAGTCCCAAGCTGGGTATGCGCGTGGTAGCTCGCTGCCCAAAAGATTCCGAAGAGTCGACAAATATCCTTATAAACGACTATCGGGCACGTGAATTTGCAAAATCCAAATCAGTCAACCACAAACCCCTGAATTTTGGATACTCTATGCCAAACGCCGGATATGTCTAGCGTTTGGCATACCCTATGCCTAACCCTGGATACACTATGCCAGGTGCTGGATACTGTAACCCAGTGAAATATTGATGATTTGAGTGAAGCTAAAAAATCAACCAATCAGAACTCCTTTCTATTGAGGTAGGTCAGGGTTAGGTTACCAACAGGTATCCAGCGTTTGGCATAAGGTATCCAGCGTTTGGCATAAGGTATCCAGCGTTTGGCATAGGCTATGCTAAATGCTAGATATACCCAGCGTTTGGCACAGGGTATCCAAAAATCAGGGATTTGTGGTAGACTGATCCAAATCGTCCCGAACCATTACGCAGGCTAGTAGCTTAGATAAAACTGAGTCAGTTAGCAGTCACAGAAATGTCATTGGTGATTTTTGGGCAGGAAATTTCCTTTTAAACAAAGGGAGCGGTCAGGAGCACCCTGGCCCATATGAGAAGAAATTAGGCAGTACTGTTTTCTCTCGTGAGGGTGAAAACGGAAATGATATTGGATATTTTGACCGTTAGAATGGATTAAGGGGGAACACTAGCAGGGAACGACCGACGGGCGGAGAAAAACGTAAGTGTTATAGATGCGAAAAGAGTGGCCATATTTCAAGGGAATATTCGCGTCCAGAGAGCCAGGCAACCACGCGAATAATTGTCCGACCGGCAGGCCAAATTTCAAGATCTGCTACAATTTTGGCCAGCCAGGTCATTTTAGCCGCGATTGTTGGCTACCAAATGAATTTCAAAATTTAAACGCGGAATAAGGTGTACGAATTCATCTGCTCGTTTTTCGTTTCACCCAAGTGTAAATAGAGTAAGGGCTGAACATTTTGTTGCGTTTTATTTTGTTCATGTAAAAGCATTAAATGTAATTTATTGCCGTATTTTTAGTGTAAAATTTGCGGTATTGTTCACGCGTTAGCCGATACCGGCGCAACCGTATCCCTACAATTAACCTAGATTTATATTTTCAGCTACCTAATGTCTGGGCCACATTCAGTCACATCTGTACGTAAATTGGTTTGCTAATTTGGTTATTACCCACTCTTACTTTTCATCCTGGTCACACCTTGAACGAAGGAATTCAAGACAAATTAGCACCATCATCACTCAAATGTAAACAAAACTGGCTAAAGTCAGTGACTCTGGTCTGTGATTGGTCCAAACACTCCAAAGTTACGTTTCAAAATGGCGGAGATGGATTTTTCCATCTCGACTATCTTACGTTTTCAGCGTCTTTCCTTCCCAATTTCGACCGTAAGGCGGTCTCATTACCGGCGTTATTACCAGGTGTGATTATAGTGGGGCCCGGGCATAAGGTAGTGAGGGAAGCTAGTTAGGGACAGTGGCGACATAAGTAGCGCTACCGGGCATAGCATGAGCATTTTTGGCAGTATTGCCGAATCGATTTGTATAAAACGTCAGTGACTATAAAGAGACATTTTTGGTGAGTGAGAAATTGAGGGTACATATGATACTTGGTTATGGGTTCCTGAAAACTCATGATTTAGTTTTCGACGGAAAACATGACAAATTGGTCAAAAGGTATTCTAGGGACTGTTGTCACACCCTTAATTTCCACAACAGCCAAACAACAAGAAAAAGTGAAATCCTTAAAGTACCAAGGACACAAAGTGACTGTATGGTACCTGCACTCTGTAAGGTAAGGCAACAACCTTATTGATTTCCAGGTGGTGTTCATACAGAACAACAGTTTACAGCAACAACAAACAACATCTTGCTTCAACATGATACAGTACCATGCACTACCAGCAACAGTTGTTGTGATTTAGCACAACAACATAGGGGTAGTGGTTCAAGACCACACCATACAGTAGAACCAAATTATTACTTTTCAGGTGGTGCTAATACAGAACAACTGTGTACAGCAACAACAAACAACACTTTGTCTCAACGTGATACAGTACCATGTATGAACCAGTAGCAGTCGCTGTTGTTTAGCACAACAACAATATAAGTGTATTGGTTCAAGACCAAACCATACATTGCAACAACATTGCTACTTTTCAGGTGGTGCTCACATCGAACAGCGGTATACACCAACAACAATGAAGGCTTTATGCCATTGTGATTCAACGTCATGTGCTGTCAGTTGTTGTTGTACAACACGACAATCAACTAGGATAGCAGGTAATGTTCGATTCGACACCAAGTTCCTAGCTATAGTGATAACAGTAGATACTGTAAAGACGAGTCAAGTAAACCGATTAGTTTTTCAGGATTCGAAAATTGCAGCATGGCTAAGCTGAATACGACAAGAGTTCAAGACAGTAGCTGTATCAGCCGACAACAAGACTCAACCAGTGGTAGCCGAGTTGCAAATAACAACCATCTTTATTACTGCAACTCACATCAAGGATCAACCAGTGGCAATCAAGCGTCGAACAACAACCATCTATACTTTCGCAAATAAGAAGAAGATTCAACGAGTAGTTGCCTCGTGGCTTGTTCCAAGGACCAGTTAACCCAAACCTATACTCTTTCAGGGAGTCAACATGAAGAATTACGTGGACATTCAGTTCTTCGAAGCACTGGATTATCGTCTTCACTTCGATAGTCCAGTAGTCCAGGTCAATTCAGTGATCCTTGTGGCCAGCTAGAGCGAGACGTGGAGCTGATCGTCAAGACCTGCAACAACTGTAGGAGGTCCGAGGAGAAGAGTTGAATTTTCGGAAGGGGTATTGCCACGGTGTGACCATAATCATTTCAGAGTGGCAAACCCCTCTTCATTTCACCCGAGGCAACAAACAGTAAATGAATTAGTCATAGTGATACCTTTTTGTTCTGGATCTTGTCAGAATATATTTGGTCTCGTTAGATAAACACCTTTGAGAGTTTTACCGTGTATCAGGTCTTCACAACTGGTGTGGCAACTGAGCCCCATCAGTTTGGTCCAGGAGACGACAAATCTCCGGAGATATATCCTGTCCGACCAGAAGTAGAGTCAATCAGACGGTGATTGAGACGCTCGACTTCATGGTGGTGTTCGGGCAGATGATGCGTTGCGGATACAGGAAGCCGCGTTAACCAGACCTCAAGAAGGAGGTTCTGGTCAGGGCATACTAGAAGAATCGTCCGGACTCGTGTCAGAACATGGCGCTAAAAACCGTAGGGACACGGAAAGCGCTGGGTTCAACCGTTATAGTATGCTGGAGTTTGAGAGGTCCGTCGGGGGAGTTGGAGTCTGATCACTCCCGGACGGCGCCGCCAAATAATTTTAGTAGTCCCCCATTGCGTTTTATTTGTGACCGTGTTTTGTCACATCCGACAGCGCGTTCGGAGGCGTTGAGGATTGAGAACGCAGGCAGCCATGCGAACTGCATTTTAAGGGGTTTTGGGTCGGGGTTCTAGGAACGCTCGTGGACAAGTTGAAACCATCTATAACCATCAAGGAAGAAAACGATGTAGATCTTATTTAGTATTTATTGTAAAGTTTTGTTAAACTTTTCAGCAGCAGACCATCACACGGCCAAAGAAGAGGCCACAGAAGAGTCGAAAACAACTAAAATCATCTATAACCATCAAGGAAGAGCCACTAGATCAACAGAAAAGATAATTCATCTATACCATCTTTACAAAAGAAGAGAAAGAAGAAGCTGTTACTATTTAAAGTTTTGTTAATTAAGAACTGATTATTCACATCACACAATGGCCAAAGTCCGATCGGAATAATTGATACTTTAATTAACCTCTATTCAAATTGCAAAACCTATGTTTAGTCGCAGTGTAAACTCCTTCAGATTCGTCAAATGAAGACAAATAACCAGTTAAACTCTTGACACTTGTTATAGAACATTGGGCCGGTCGATTTTTTGTTTTTCTCTTGAGATGGTCAGAGCCTGTGAAAGTTGCCATTGTCTGCAAGGTTGTGCGCTATTTAGAGCTATAGCCAACTCCAATTATTTTTAGCCTTAGTAGGCTCCACGTTAGTTGAGTTTAACTGTTGCTTAATCGAACGTTTGAGTCTTTCAGATAGTTTTGTAGCCCATACTAGGACAAATACGCTGTCCTGTAGTCCTATTTTATCCACGGAAGTCAGACAGCTAGAAAGAAGACGTTGGCCGAAGGAGATGACGTCCTGGATTTGCTACTAGATGCCTATTGGAGGACAGACAGTAGCTATGAAATCATTTTATAGTTTGTTTCCGTGGCGTGAGAGAAATGCGACGAGACCTATTATGTCTCAGCAAGGATGTCGGACCGTCTTGATTAACGTATTACTCGCGCAAGTTCTCCTGAACTGAGTTACGTGTGAATTTAGATTTTTTTTTTTTACTCTGGCGCGGTCGGTGTTCGAAGTCCGACGGGTTTGCTGTCTTACAGGAGTCGATTGAGTAACCGAAATGCAGAGCCCGACTCTGTAAGAAAGCCGTGTGTTTCAGCATGTTGTGTAATGCCGTATTAAGCCATGCTATGCCCCAATGTGAGTAACGTTCTTACTTTCCAGTATTTTGTCGTAAGGCCTCTAATTATATAAATGGCAGAGTTAGTTACAACTCTGGTCGCGCTGTACGTAGCTTTGTGTAATATGATGGAATTTTGCAGAAGGGCCAAAGGCCAAAATTATTTAATCATATTTATCGAATAATAGAAATCTTATAATCCAAATATTTATAATCCAAAATATTAATCTTATAATCCAAATATTTAAAGGACACCTGAACAATGAAACCATACTTGAACACACCATGGAGAATGCATTTACAGACATGGCCACGGAGAGCATTCTTCTCCTGAGCGTGACGTTTTCAAAATAGGGATGTTCGTTTCTGGAGGTTTGCACATGAAAAGCGCAATTCATTCAAATCTTGTACAGCGCTGGCTGAATCGTACTGGAATTTCTTCTAGATATACATTTGGGCTTATCTGGTTAAAAAATATTCCAGAAGAAGGGTTGATTGGAGACATTTGTTCATTTCTAAAATTGCTCGGTACTGAAATAAGGACAGATGCAAAATGGAGCCAAAATCATAGCTTGGAAACGGTATTTCGTATTTGGATTGGGTTTTCTGCAGGCAATGTTAACGGACATCATACAGATAGGGATGGTACTTGGTACTCTTCATTCAGGTGTCCTTTAACGATTTTTGCTTAATCGTTGGCGTAAACATGTTGAGAACCGATAAAGTGCGGTTTTAGAATGTCAGTTACAGTACGACCTTGTGCCGATAGAGCATCTGAAAATCCGAACGGACGATAGAAATTTAGCCTGGATGTACGGTTGATCCTATAAAGAACGGCTCTTGAACGAACTGATGCCACGGACAGGCCGAAGTAGTTTTGCAATATTCTCGGATCTCAACATATTATGCATATGGCCATACAGTGAAATGGTAGGTCTTTCGGCCTACCATGCATGTGTTATGTTTTGCCGCTTTTCAGGCGATGGATTTGAATTAAGCTACCGGAGCTGGATCGACTTGGACCTCAGACCCAAACGTCGTCGACGCAGCCCACGAGAAGACAAGGAGACTACGATAGAAAACGTCGGCGAC
Source organism: Branchinecta lynchi (assembly GCA_023053575.1). Taxonomy (NCBI): domain Eukaryota; kingdom Metazoa; phylum Arthropoda; class Branchiopoda; order Anostraca; family Branchinectidae; genus Branchinecta; species Branchinecta lynchi. Next base: position 14,151,966 of record JAKZAP010000009.1, on the reverse strand, counting down.
GAGAGATCATATATTTGTTTTTAACTGTTGTTGACTGTTCTGGCTGGCTATGAGAGTCAAAATCACCTCTGCGACGAAATTCGGTAAAGTAATTTTGACTCCTTGCCCGAAGTCACTGATCTCAACTACAACAAGGGGTTGTAACTTCAATGGCTAGTTTACCATTCAAATGGGTTGGGTTTGTTTAGTTAATGAGACTTCAACCCAATTTGGGGGAAAGGACTTGGTTAAAAATTACTGTAATGATCCTCGTAACGTTCCTTCGAGTGCGTATCGATACCTGATATTCATAACCATACATTGACGGAAAAGTTCAAAATTCAAGATGCAAGTGCTACCCTTTTGGATGTTTCCTCATCGCTTTCAAAAATCATGGACGACAGGGCAGCGCACGACGTCGTCCACTGTTTCCTGACCGAAGATTAAAAAATTGAGTGTCTTTTTCTGTGTTTGTGTTTGTATGTGTTTTGTTTATTTTCTTCATTTACTCCGCCTTTCCAAAATGGCGGGTCAAAAATAAATTACTTACTTACTTACTTACGAACTCTGGTTCCATCATAACAATTCAGAATAATGCCGTAAGATTTTTCACCCGTTTTTCAAACGATATATTAATCCGCTTGGTCAAGGAAAAGGTAGTCCATGGGTCACTGACGAGGGCGTGAAAACCCAATATCCACCGACCAACGTTCGGGCTAGGGGGCACCGGTGAGGGCGTGAAAACCCAAGAACCACCGCCCAATGGTCTGAGACCAAGTGATACATACAAAACAAAATACTCTTTCGAACAAATTTGGAGCTAAGATAACGTGTTGTCCCCAGGTGACCCATCTAATCCCCCCTCCCCTCCCGTCTTCCGTGCGTCGCTCCGAGAGGAATACTGGCAATAAGTTTTCCCCATATCCCGCTAATTCTTCTTTCCAATTTTTACGTAGTTTATTTCTGGTAATTTCTTGTAAGTGTATTAGTTAAATTGTTTCTTGTGTGTCTGTGTATTTTGTAAATTTGTATTGCTTTTCTAGCTTTTAGCTATTCGGATTAAACTTGATTGATTGATTGATTAAAGTGAAGAATATCGGCCAAAAGCGTTTTCTAAGTAGCTAATGGCCATATTGGGAAACAAGCAAATCTGCTGGAACTTCGTGTGAAGCAGAAGCGCTGAATTTTAAACTCTAAAAATTAATATGAATCATGGAAGTAAAGAAACTTTTCTGATTACGAAACAGAGTTGGGGTAACTTTGAGAATTGTTTTGTGGAACAAAATTGTGTAAAATGGGAGGAGTCTTACGAAGGGTCTTCATGGCTTTATTGTTAGCAAATTCAGATATAAAAGTTACATTGTTTCCGAACCTTTTAAAGTCAGCAAGATTTAAAAGGAGAATTCAAAACCAAGATCCACCAGAAGTTCTTACATAACGCTTCCGAGACACTGCGGTTTGCAAGCGAAAGATAAGCAGGTGATCAGTGGGAGATGAGCAAGGCGAGTTTGAGTCAGAGAAAGAGTCTATAAAAAGGCTTTTCTAGTCATTTTCTAAGCAGAAAAGTAGCGCAGAGAGTTGCAGATCACAGTGACGATTTGAAGTGAAAACAGATCAGTGAGTAAAGATTTATAAACGTGTCCTGAACCTGAACATAGCTAAAATCGTTTCACCACGACGTAAAACCTATTGTTTTACGGGTTTTACAATAAAGAAATAAAATTTTGCATATTGTCGGGCGTCGGTTGTGCCGTTGGTATATCGGGTTATTTTATAAGAAAGAAATCAAATTCTGCAAACGTCTGTCGGGCGATCCAGGAAGTTCAGGCCCCGTCGGCAATTCGGGTTATTTTACATCATCGTTTTACCATCATCGTTGAACATCCTATCTCTCCTCTGGGGACGGCCGCCGAAGCTACTTCTTCGATTGAAGCTCCCCTGTCGGTCAAAACTCCTATCTCTGCTGAAGTCGTCATCCCGGTCGCGCCTGTCGTACGAATCGTACGAACACATCTACGCCTTCGATAAGACGCTACCGTGTTGAAATACTACGTGATCAACCAAGTGAGCTGAAAGGAAGAGTCCTTCCTTTCAAGCCACTCGGTTGGGCGGCCATGGCTTAGACACAAACCTACAACAGTAAACCCTAACACCACGACGTAAAACCTATTGTTTTACGGGTTTTACAATTAAGAAATAAAATTTTGCATATTGTCGGGCGTCGGTTGTGCCGTTGGTATATCGGGTTATTTTATAAGAAAGAAATCAAATTCTGCAAACGTCTGTCGGGCGATCCAGGAAGTGCAGGCCCCGTCGGCAATTCGGGTTATTTTACACGTAAGTTATCAGTCTTGTCGGGCAAAACACAAATCAAATTCTTTAGTCGAGAAGGGCCCTTGCTCGAAACTCTGAGTCTCCTAATGAACACTGACCGATGAGACAGAAATTCAAACGAATTCAACTATCAAAGGACTGAACCAGACAAAAACCAAACTGCAGTTTTACTGCAGTTTTAACAAGACCAAAGGTTTCGATGGGATCCCAAAAATTCAATATCTGATCCAGACAACCGGGTCTTGCCTTAGCCAGATCAAGTCATCGCCAGACTCCTTGAACATTTTTACAATTAAAATTCAGAAACAGATTAAGTCCAAATAGCTAATCACCTGAGAAAACCAAGTTCAGATATGGATTCAGCATGCGTGTTTACCCCTATAAGTCATATCTGTTTTGAAGAAAACTTCCTGCCACTTCTGCCAATTGCCCGGTTCCGGCCGAACTCCAGAACTACTTGTCCGGCGAAAAAAGAAAGCTCAAAGACGAAATCAGGGTATCTTCTTTTCCCAGTAATGAACCTCTAATCAACTTCAAGCAGAAATTTAGCTTATAAACAAATTTTCCGATTCCAGCCGGATTCCGGTCGAACTATATGTCCGGGTAAAATATGATTGTCATACAGGGACTCAGCATCTCTTCGTACCCCTAAATCGCTTACCTAATCAACTAGAAATAAAACTTTGACTTCCAACAGTTTTCCGGTTTTGGCCGGATTCCGGGCGAACTACATGTCCCGGTAGAAAATTATTTTCACATAAGTGTTCAGCATGTATTCTTGCCCTAAATCGAACATCTAATCAACTCCAAATAAAACTTTTAATTTTGACAAACTTTCCGGTTTGGGCCGGATTCCGGTCGAAATACTTGTCCGTCGAGAAAATAGTTTTCACCATCGTCTTCAGCATGTCTTCCTACCTCTAAATCGAACATCTAATCAACTTCAAATAAAACTTTTACTTTCAACAAACATTCCGGTTTGGCCGGATTCCGGGCGAAATACTTGTCCGTCGAGAAAACAGTTTTCACCATCGTCTTCAGCATGTCTTCCTACCCCTAAATCGAACATCTAATCAACTTCAAATAAAACTTTTACTTTCAACAAACTTTCCGGTTTGGGCCGGATTCCGGGCGAAATACTTGTCCGTCGAGAAAACAGTTTTCACCATCGTCTTCAGCATGTCTTCCTACCCCTAAATCGAACATCTAATCAACTTCAAATAAAACTTTTACTTTCAACAAACTTTCCGGTTTTGTCCGGATTCCGGTTGAACTACTAGTCCGATGACAAAATGGTTTTCACCATCGTGTTCGGCATGTCTTCTTACCCCATAATCGACTATCACATTAGCTGTTTCAAAATATTTTGTTTGCCCCTTAATTTGAATCCCCTCCCCCACCCCTAAATGTAGAGCTACAAAGCCCATCTACGAACTTGACTGGTCCGACGACCCAACGAATCCTCACACCAAGTTTCATCAAAATATCTCATTCCCTTCGAGAGTTATCGTGCTTACAGACGGACGGACAGACGGACAACTTTTGCGATGTCATAGGTATCCCTCCACTTACGTTTTGGGATCCCAAAAACCGAATGGGAACTGGGTCTTCCTATTTGGTTGGATTCTAGTCAGCATTAGCCCACCAGTATTTTCTGAAAATAATCTGATTGGTTAAATATGGATGCCTCTGAATTTGTGTCTTAGGTTCATCCCACCCGTACTAAACCCAAGCGCAAATTGAGAGTCAGAATGTTTTTGTTTGAACTGGCTAACAAAACGTGCCGACGAGTCTTTCTACACTGTCACAAGTTTCATAAAAGCCAACACAAGGATGCGCAGTTTCAACAGAGTACACTTGGGATGTAATCTGTTATGATTTTTAAAAGGTTATGCACTAAATGTTGCGCATATCAAGCACTGCCAGAATAAACCACCAAACGTGCCGACGAGTCTTTCTACACTGTCAGAAGTTTCATAAAAGCCAACACAAGGATGCGCAGTTTCAACAGAGTACACTTGGGATGTAATCTGTTGTGATTTTTAAAAGGTTATGCACTAAATGTTGCGCATATCAAGCACTGCCAGAATAAACCACCAAAAAAGCATCCGCAAACCAGTTCCTGGTAATTCTTGTTATGTATAGCATTTCATGCATAACATTTTCAAACATCCCAAATGTTGTCACCGCGGATTCTTGTGTTTCTGTTATGAAACTTCTGACAGTGCAGTGCTCTAGCACTGAGCTACAGAAAGGCTTGTAAACATAGTTCGCAAACCACAACGGTAGTTAGATACAAGAGGGCAGTGATCCCGCCCGAAGGCAAATACATCTAACCAATTCACATCCCCATGTCACGGATTTAATAAGATACTCCCTATTATATCAAGAGTGCTTACCATCATCGTTGAACATCCTATCTCTCCTCTGGGGACGGCCGCCGAAGCTACTTCTTCGATTGAAGCTCCCCTGTCGGTCAAAACTCCTATCTCTGCTGAAGTCGTCATCCCGGTCGCGCCTGTCTCCGCTGAAATCTTTCCTCCGGTCGCCAAAGCTGGAATTGCTACCATAACGGTCGTTTTTCCGTTGGTATCCCCAGACTCGTGGGGCTGAAAGGATTGGAAACTAAGTAAATAAAATGAATGCGAATTTACTTCTTCTCGATCTGGGACAATCTGGTTGGGTGACCTGGTTGAACTTGCTTAGAGAGGAGACAATGGCTGAAAATATGATGCTTTTAAGAGAAAATGTAACACTATAAAATACAAACTAGAAAGAGAGAGAGCCGGCATTGCCCATGCCCACCCTGGTTTCGCCGCTACTTCTGCTCATACCAGGTTGTCCCCGGAGCTCGCTTAGAATGCCGGCACTGATTGCTGAAACTATAGATGTTTTAGAGAGAGATGTAGAACATGACTGGAGTGAGGCCACCTGGAAAACTAATCGCACGGAGTACAGAACTCTAGACTGAACACGAGCTGAATGCTCATTTGGCGCTTGCAATGGTAATTATCATGTATAAGCTTCACTATGTCAAGGTCGGACGACGACCCCCCCCCCCCCCCCCCCCCCGTGGTGGCTGGATCTGATCCAGACCTACAGAGGATGCAGACATTATTGCAAGCCTCGCCCAACACTCCTTTGACCCCTCCACCCTCACTACAACTCCCATGTGGCCCGACCCCGTTTGGATCTTAAAATTGCACATAGATGGCTTATGGTCTTCCTGCCCATTCAAGCCCTTGCCGGAGACACAGGAGAATCTAAGTTCAATAAAGATGATGAGATGATAAGGTCTATAATGAGGTCTAAAGTTACAAGTGTGCCCACAAAAACAACCAAGTAGCTCTCTCGCTTACTCTTTGCAAATCCAATGCCTGGTCAACCAATCCAGTTCTTTTATGATGGAAAATTATGGTTTAAAAAACCCCATTGATATTTTGAAGAAGAAAGGGAAACATTTTTTTCAAAAATTTGTACCATAAAGCACACTTTGTCCGATGCGTTGATTGTATTTTGGTGAAAGTGTTAGGTAGGATAGTGTAGGCTAATTATTTTTAAATGACGTAGATTTTTATGAAAGTATATAATAGTATTAGTTGTTATCGATTGTGTGTATTTTTTTTTTTTTTTTCAACTCGCCAGCTTCGGCGGATACAATGAATGAGTCGAATTGAATGCCCACTATTATCTAGAGGACAGGTTCTCCAGATATCAATACGGCTGTCCTCTGCCAAAACATAGTAACTACAAAAACAAGAGCTACCAGCTCATATGGCACTTGTTACGAGTAGGCACGGCTCGGTTATGTCAATGATATATCTAGTGTTTGCTAGGTGTCTTCCCACCAAGTTTCATCTTGATCCCTCCACTCATAGAGTTTTCCAAGATTTCCGGTTGCCCCCTCCAGCTCCCCCCAAAAGTCACCGGGTCCGGTCCGGGTTTTAAGTGGGTCTTCTGAGGCATGAGGCCTTTCCAAATATCAAGTTCCATCGAGATCCGATCACCCGTTCAAAAGTTATAAATACCTCAAGATTCCGGATTCCCCCTCCCTCCACTCCCCCCACAGTGCCCGAATTGGCTCGGTTATGTCAATGATGTATCTAGTGTTTGCTAGGTGTCTTCCCACCAAGTTTCATCTCGATCCCTCCACTCACAGCGTTTCCCAAGATTTCCGGTTGCCCCCTCCAGCTCCCCCCAAAAGTCACCGGATCCGGTCCGGATTTTAAGTGGGTCGTCTGAGGCATGAGGTCGTTCCAAATATCAAGTTTCATCGAGATCCGGTCACCCGTTCAAAAGTTATAAATACCTCAAGATTCCGGATTCCCCCTCCCTCCACTCCCCCCACAGTGCCCGAATTGGCTCGGTTATGTCAATGATGTATCTAGTGTTTGCGAGGTGTCTTCCCACCAAGTTTCATCTCGATCCCTCCACTCACAGCGTTTCCCAAGATTTCCGGTTGCCCCCTCCAGCTCCCCCCAAAAGTCACCGGATCCGGTCCGGATTTTAAAGTGGGTCGTCTGAGGCATGAGGTCTTTCCAAATATCAAGTTCCATCGAGATCCGATCACCCGTTCAAAAGCTATAAATACCTCAAGATTCCGGATTCCCCCTCCCTCCACTCCCCCCACAGTGTCCGAATCGGCTCGGTTATGTCAATGATGTATCTAGTATTTGCTAGGTGTCTTCCCACCAAGTTTCATCTCGATCCCTCCACTCATAGCGTTTCCCAAGATTTCCGGTTGCCCCCTCCAGCTCCCCCCAAAAGTCACCGGATCCGGTCCGGATTTTAAGTGGGTCGTCTGAGGCATGAGGTCGTTCCAAATATCAAGTTTCATCGAGATCCGATCACCCGTTCAAAAGTTAAAAATACCTCAAGATTCCGGATTCCCCCTCCCTCCACTCCTCCCACGGTGCTCGGATCGGGGAAGTGACTATTTCCAACTTAATCATTTGGGGTCCCTGATACGCCTGCCAAGTTTTATCGTCCTAGCTTATGTGGAAGTGCCCGAACTAGCAAAACCTGGACAGACCGACGGACGGACAGAAATTGCGATCGCTATATGGCACTTGGCCGAAGGGCAAGTGCCATAAAAATCGTTTTTGAGTTAAACACTGATGGTCACTAATTCCACCATGGCGAATCAAATGGCGTAATCAGAACTTTCTATCTTGCATAGCTTCTTCGATACAAGCCTAGTATCTACAGGCGCCTTCATTCCTTCGGGAAGTAAGAAAATCAGTTTTTTGCCGTTCCTAATTCGTTCGAAATGCAGTTACTAGGTTTTGGCAGAGGACAGCCGAATGGTTTGCTAGGTCACTTTTGAATCCTTTATATATAACAGTTCTGTCCGGCTGTCTGCGTCTGACGTGCTTCCAGAAATCTCGAATCTATCGCAACTTTGGCTCATCCCTTCTCCAGCATCCCATGTACCGTTCATTCCTTCCCCCACCCTTTGTTCCTGTAAGATCTCGTCCCCCCCGAGAAGTGGCTGAAAAGGTTCCCAAACTGACCCCAATCTACTGTAACACTATGCGCTACAGTAGAAGCTTTGTGCCGAGCTTCGTAAAGCAGTACAATGCTCTTTAGCATTGTTCTGCCTTGTTACTTTTTTTCCTTTTAAATTATCTGTTGACAATTTCTTTTATCTTTATTTATGACTTTATTTATGACTACAAAAACATCGTATTTGGGCTCTGCCCACGAGAGATATGTTTTGCTTTATTATTAAATAAATTGAAATTAAATGCTGACGAACCTACCTCTTCACATGAGTATAGAGGCTTTTGGGCCACACGTCGATAACTATTCGTTGTAGAATAGTAGAACTATTGTTGTAGTAGTAGTAGAACTATCGTTGTAGCGTTATTCCGGCCAAAGACCACACAACTAGGTTAATTTGTTTGAAGTTAGTTTCGTGTTGTTTCTTGTCACCCTTGGACGGGTTGTTTGTTCTAGTTCTGGTTCTATTGTTGTTGTTCTTTCTAATTATGATTTGGTTCATTTTATCGTTGTCGCGTTATTCCGGCCAAAGACCATACTCTACAGTCTACAATACAAACTTTAACACACAACTAGGTTAATTTGTTTGAAGTTAGTTTCGTGTTGTTTCTTGTCACCCTTGGAAGGGTTGTTTGTTCTAGTTCTGGTTCTATTGTTGTTGTTCTTTCTAATTATGATTTGGTTCATTTTATCGTTGTAGCGTTATTCCGGCCAAGGACCATACTCTACACTCTACAATACAAACTTTAACACACAACTAGGTTAATTTGTTTGAAGTTAGTTTCGTGTTGTTTCTTGTCACCCTTGGAAGGGTTGTTTGTTCTAGTTCTGGTTCTATTGTTGTTGTTCTTTCTAATTATGATTTGGTTCATTTTATCGTTGTAGCGTTATTCCGGCCAAAGACCATAATCTACACTCTACAATACAAACTTTAACACACAACTAGGTTAATTTGTTAGAAGTTAGTTTCGTGTTGTTTTTTGTATGGGGTTGTCTTCCGTATATTACTTTTTCCTCTTTTCTATATTTATAATCAGTCTTTCTTTTCGTGGGTGTATCATGGGTCATAAATAAGTTATTATTATTATTATTATTATTAAGTGCCAACCGATGGTGTATCTGGTCAAGCAATAATTTAAATGGAGTCCCAAGCGGTATACCACTGAGGGCAATACTAATACAAAGCAAGAGAAAAGGTATTCGCCTCTAAATAACTCTAAGAAATTTTGAATAGTCGAACTGATCAGCGTTAAAAAATCCCATCAACAATTCACTTGAAACTATTGATCTATTCAGCATTAACCGCATCTTCGGTCAGGCTGTTCCAAGGATCAACAATTCTGTTGCCAAAACCCCACTTAAAAACGTCCTTGTGGAATCTTGATTTTGCATGCTTGTACGCTTGATATGTTTAATAAATACGTAATAAGTATAATATAACTGATACGGACTACACCCTTAGAACCGCTCGTTGTGCATATGAACCCGGCCCATGTTAGCCTAGGGCTATTAGGGTTCAAAATAAAACTGATTGATTGATTGATTGAAAGGCATCAGAGAAGAAGATTTCTGTCCTTGGCCATTTCTCCCCATTCCACCTAGGAAGAAGATTTTTTAGACCCCATTAGTCCCTTTTATTTTGTTTGTGTTTACTTTTTTATCTTGTGCATTTACTACATTATTGAAAGCTCAGTGTATTTTTTCCTTTTCTTTGTCCGTACTGCGCTATTTTCCTCTTCTTAAGTGCGTAAATAAAAATTTTATCCTCATCGTCATTAGAAGTAGCGATTTATGGCCCCAAAATATCCATAACGTAAACGCGTGTATGTCCCCAATTTACGCACATTTCGGGATCCTAGCACAGTGGTCCCAACCTTTTCGTGTTGCGTACCCCTAATTAAGGTTCAAAAAAGTTGCTTACCCCTTTTTGAAGAATCAATTATTGGTAATGGATTAATGTGTAAAAATATATACAAATAAAGGAGACACTTGCTGCAAGGTTGTCAATTTCATTGTCGTCCGTAAACTGGTCAACGATCAGAAAGACATCTGCGCTGTTTCTTTGAAACTTCGAAATGGGCCTTTTCTCGACAAAAGCAGACATTTTCAAATTCAGAGATTTGGGACCTTCGCGTACCCCTAACACGAGGCTCTCGCGTACCCCTTTGCGTACGCGTACACCCGGTTGGGAACCACTGTCCTACCACGCACTGGCTAGAGTCACTCATACTACTTCCTCACCTGAGCTTTTGTAGGACGCCATCTCTTGCAATTCCTGGGGTATTTCTTGTCCAGCTTTCACCAAAAGTTTTACGAGGTCCCTCGCCAATCCAGAGTCAGCGTCTGTGAAGAAGCTGTGGGCGGTACCAAGGTTATTAACACGCCCTGTTCGGCCAATACGATGCACGTAATCCTCAACGTTACTAGGCAAGTCGTAGTTGATGACGTATTTGACGTCACTGACATCTAAAAGAAAGGCGGTTACTTAGAGTGTGTTCCATCCTTCTAACAATAGTAAATATTAGTTGCTACTTTCGTTCCAGCCTCGTGAAAAGTTACTACGGTGACCGTTCCAACCTTTTTTTTTTCAATCAATCAATCATTTATTAATCCCAAAAATATCCATGGATAGCATAGGCTGACGACAAAGTAATCGTACACTACAGGACAAAAGAGACAATTAGAATAATTATATACACTGGTTTGTCAAATTAATTAAAATACAATACTAGGTATACGATAAAACAGTCAAATACATTGTCGAATTTTAATAATATTGTCTGTAGGCCTATAGGTTGTTTCTTCATGTTCTTATAGCGTCGTTATAGTGTTGAATAAAATAAGGTACAAACGAGTGGAGATATCTTGTTGATGCCTTGACGGGTGGTTGTTTTAACTTTTGCTTCCCAGCTTCAGACGATTCTCGTGGTTTCTTCATATTCTGGGAGAATATGCCAGAATATGCCATCCCTTCTCAAAATTGTAACTATAACTAAACTAAAACTAAAATTGTAACTCGGGAGCGTGAAAATAGAAACAAGACCAAAGGTCCCGATGGGATCCCAAAAATCTTATGTTTATTTGACTTTTTGATCCAGTCAATCGGTTCTTGTAGATTTCCTGTCTTGGCAAGATCTGCTACGACCGCATTACCAATGCTAGTTGAAACTATTCCGATCCAACGTGTTCTTTATGTATATATATATATATATATCTGTATTTAAAAGCTATTAAGCCATATACCGCCTTGTAAATTTTATCGGAGGATTTCGTTAATTCTGACTATATCCTATTCTAATCGTCCCATTTAGCCGTTAGTAAGACGAAGCAAGTAGATCAATCCAGTCCTTTTATCTATACACCGACATTATAGAGATGTATTAGACATGTAAATGAGTAAGTGCTGGTTTTCCACAGAATAGCTCTAACTTCTATGAATTTCCGGGTTGCGGAATTCCGGACGAATTCCTTGTTCAATGAATAAATGAAGTTCAGATACAGATTCATCATTTATCTTTACTCCTGAATCCAGTCTCTCATCGACTTCGAAGCAGGGGCGGTTCGAAGGGCTTGAGCATGAGGGGGGGGGGGGGGGGGGGGTTGAAGACTTCAAAATATACGACTGGCTGAAAAAACAACATCACAGGCTCAAGAAATATTAACGTTATTGAACATGCCATCGGAGTAATAAATAATGAACAAATAAGTAACAGGAATTAGACAATGCTGTTCATATCAAATTTCGCTAAAGAAATGACAAGCCTCGGCACCAACTTCTGACATATCTACTCAAAACAAACTAAACTGATAGCCGCAGGCGAAATTATTTCTATCCGAGCAAAATTCAACTACTCCCTTACGAATTCTACGTTTTAATGTCAGCCGTTTAAGTTGTGTTTTTTTCATTAAGTTTTTGGGATCCCAAAACGTAAGTTGAGGGATACCTATGACATCGCAAAAGTTGTCCGTCTGTCCGTCCGTCCGTCTGTCCGTCTGTAAGCATGATAACTCTCGAAGGGAATGAGATATTTTGATGAAACTTGGTGTGAGGATTCGTTGGGTCGTCGGACCAGTCAAGTTCGAAGATGGGCTTTGTAGCCCTACATTTAGGGGTGGGGGAGGGGGTTCAGATTAAGGGGCAAATGAAATATTTTGAAACAGCTAATTTGATAGTCGATTATGGGGTAAGAAGACATGCTGAACACGATGGTGAAAACCATTTTGTCATCGGACAAGTAGTTCGCCCGGAATCCGGCCAAAACCGGAAAGTTTGTTGAAATTAAAAGTTTTATTTGAAGTTGATTAAATGTTCGATTGAAGGGTAGGAAGGCATGCTGAGGACTATGGTGAAAACCATTTTCTTGACCGACAAGTAGTTCGCCTGGAATCCGGTCCAAACCGGAAAGTTTGTTAAAATTAAAAGTTTTATTTGGAGTTGATTAGATGTTCGATTTAGGACAAGAAGACATGCAGAACACTTATGTGAAAAAAATTTCTACCTGGACATGTAGTTCCCCCCAATCCGGCCAAAACCGGAAAATTGTTGGAAGCTTAAGTTTTATTTCTAGTTGATCAGATAACCGATTTAAGGGTAAGAAGAGATGCTGAATCCGTGTTTGACAATCATATTTTACCCGGAAGTATAGTTCGACCGGAATCCGGCTGGAGTCGGAAAATTTGTTGTAAGTTAAATTTTTATTTGGAGTTGATTAGATGTTCATTATTGGGGAAAGAAGATACCCTGAGATCGTTTTTGAGCTTTCTTTTTTCGCCTGACAAGTAGTTCTGGAGTTCGGCCGAAACCAGGAAATTGGCAGAAGTGGCAGGAAGTTTTCGTCAGAACAGATATGACTTATAGGGGTAAACACACATGCTGAATCCATATCTGAAATTGGTTTTCTCAGATGACTAGCTATTTGGCGTTAATCTGTTTCTGAATTTTAATTGTAAAAATGTTCAAGGAGTCTGGCGATCACTGGATCTGGCTAAGACAAGACCCAGTTGTCTGGATCAGATATTGAATTTTTGGGATCCCATCGAAACCTTTGGTCTTGTTTTTTTTTCTGGTTGGGCGTCCCAGACCGGGTAAGTCAAGCTCCTTTCTTTCCTTTTTTTCCTTTATTTTTGTCGAAGTTTTTGTGAAGATTCCAGTTTTTTTTTTAATAAACCCTTCATTCACTCATTCATTCAAATTCAGACCCCAAATCTCAAGATTTAAATCACACATGAATGATGCACACTTCCACTAAATAGAAATAGAGTAGGACTAAGAAAGAGCCGCAGACAAAAAGTTTTAAACGGGCCTTTATTCGGCAATATTCGACTACTTCCCACACAAACTCTTACTTTTAACGTGGCTCAAATCCTAAGCAGCAGCTTTGAACATACGTACCCAAGATAAATTTAAACTGAGCACCGCAGGCAATTTTTTTTTAATCCGACTTTTTACTTGCATTTCTAGCTTTTAAGGTTTTTAAGGTAAATTATGGACCATTGAACCAGATAGAGTAGGCTACTATGAAAGACGGCACAGGTGAAGTTTTGCGAAACAGTTTAAGGGCTGCCTACGATATCACATATCTATCCGTTCCCCGATAACTTCTAAACGGAGTGGGATATTTTCCGGAAGTTAGTATGCGGTAGTGCTCCCACTTTGAATTTCGACTACTAGAAGACCAAAGGTGTCGATGGGATCCCAAAAATCTAATATTTGATTCAGACAATCGGGTCTTGTCTTCGCCAGATCCAGTCTTGGACAGGCTAATCATCAGAAAAAACCAAGTTCAGATATATCTCTATAAGCCATATCTATTTTGACGATAATGACCGAGACTTCCTGCCGATTTCCGAGCGAACTAGTAGTCCAGCCAAAAAAAAATTACAGAAACAAAACCAGCGTATCTCCTTATCCCTATAAAGAACATTTAATCAACTTTGAATAAAAGTTTGACTTAAACAAAAATCCGGTTACAACCGGATTCCGGAATAATTATATGTCCGGGTAAAAAACCATTGTCATAAACCGACTCAGCCTCTCTCTTACCCCTTAATCCGTCATCTAATCGAACTTTTGCTTTTAACAAATTTTCCGGTTTTGGCCGGATTCCGGGCGAATTAGTTTTCCAGCGAGAAAATGATTTTCACCACCGTTTTCGGCATGTCGTTTTACCCATAAATCAAACATTTAATCAACTTCAGATTAAACTTTTACTTTTAACCAACTTTCCGGTTTTCGCCGGATTCCGGGCGAACTACATGTCCGGGTAGAAAATTGTTTTTTTTTTTCACATAAGTGTTCAACATGTCTTCTTGCCCTAAATCGAACAACTAATCAACTCGAAATAAAACTTCTAATTTTAACAAACTTTCCGGTTTCGGCCGGATTCCGGGCGAACTACTTGTCCGTCGAGAAAATGGTTTTAACCATCGTCTTCAGCATGTCTTCCTACCCCTAAATCGAACATCTAATCAACTTCAAATAAAACTTTTACTTTTAACAAACTTTCCGGTTTTGGCCGGAGTCCGGGCGAACTACTCGTCCGTTGACAAAATACTTTTCACCATCGTGCTTAGCATGTCTTCTTACCCCAAAA